>JAHNZQ020003149.1:466129-521563 GCA_019155205.2 Gracilaria vermiculophylla
CGCGTTCATCACCGCCCCATTTCCCACCAAACCGCTGCCACCCCGCGCGCCCAGCACGCACCCCCCCGTGCACCCACGCACGCCCCCGCGCCCCGCTCCGCGCCCGCGCGCCGCCCGCCGCCCAAACCCCCCCCCGCGCCCGCGCCCGCCACAGCCGCTCCCCGCTCGCGCGCCGCCCTTCTCGCTGCTTGCGCGCCGCGCGGCGCGCGCGCTGCGCGCGCTGCGCCGCGCCGCGCGCCGCCGCGCCGCGCGCCTGCTCGCGCGCCTGCTCGCGCGCTGCCGCGCGCCGCCGCGCGTCCCGCCCGCGCCGCGCCCGCGCATCGGCCCGCGTGCGCCGCCGCCCGCCGCCGCCGCCCGCCGCCGCCCGCGCTGACGGCCCGAGGCGCGCGCCCGCTGTTGCGCGCCGCTGCTTGCTGCTGCCCGTGCCGCACGCTCGTCGCCGCGGGAGCACACGCCCCCGCCGCGCGCCCGTCCACGTCAACCACTGCCCATCTCCGCTTGCTTTCAACCTTCACGTCAGTCGTTCACGACCCCATTCCTCCTCTTTTTGCACCTCAGCTATCCATACCAACTGCCTCCTCTCCTTTCTTTCCGTTAGTTACCACGCTCATAAAGCCAACTCAACCTAGAAAAAAAATAAAAATAAAAATCACAAACAGTAACGTAATATCAAACATGAACGCCCATTCCTCCTCTACTGTCCAACACCTTTCTCTACTTCTTTATAATTGTATATATCATAAACTACACAACGAAACATCGGTAATTTGTGTCACTACCGCAAAGCTATCGGCCACTAATCAACTTGTTCATCGACACGCGCGAGCTTCTTTCCAACTTGCCGTACCTCCTCTCCTCGCGGCCCTCTAGTCTCGTTAAAAAACACACAAAAACGCGCTGAGACGCAGAAACATACCAAAACGGTGCCATGCTCTCAAAAGCATGCATGCATTCAACGCGCAGTGTGCTCCACTTGAGTGAAAAAAGGTACTGTACCTTGTCCAACCCTTTTGCAAAAACATCCTTCACTCCCACCTTCAACACTTGAGTCTCTCTTCAAGCAGCCATCGTTCAAAAGTGTTCGACTGTGCAGTGACTGCCACCAACTCCTCGTACAATCTATCCACCTCCTTCTGCTTCACCTCCACCAATCCGCGCAAGCATTCCACATTTCTATCCAGCGCTCCAAGTGTCGTTGAAACAGCACTTTGCTTAGGCCGCTTACGAGCACCAATCCTCATGCCTTTTTGCTTCACGCCATGAGGGCTCACAACGAATAGACGTTTCACACTCGCCACTGCGTTTCCCTCTTCATCCTCGACATCACTCCCATTTCTTCCCACCATCTTTCCCTGCGCTGCTTCATTCCCTTCCACACGTTCTGCCCCACACCCCTGTGCGCTAATTTCCCCGCACCTGCCCAAAGAAACTGGAGAGCAAACTCGGTCCAACGTCCGCACATTGCTAAACATCTGCGCCGCACCTCCTGACCATTGTGCCGTGCACTTTTTAGGGTGCAGCACAACCCTTCTCAACACCCGCGCCTGCAACTTGCGCAATTCTTCAACCCGCCCACAAACCGCTTCAGAACACCAAATCGCCTCCTCGAGGCGCTTCTCCGATATTTCAGTTCGCGATGCAGCGTGCTTGGCTTGCAGTTCCGCCAACTCAGCCTTCTGCTCTGCTCTCAGCGCTCTCGCTTCCGCGTCGATCTTCGCTTCCAATAAACGTTCTGCTTTCCTTTCCCACTGAACCAACATCGATTCCAACGCTCTTGTCTTGCTCCTATACACTTCACATTCCAAACCCACTTCAACCACCTGCTGTCTCAATTCTCTATTCCGATCCTCATATTCATCACAGCCAACGTTCAACTCATCCCTCTCTTTCAACAAAAGCGTCCTACTCACTGCCCCTTCATTTGCTCTTTCGCACATATTATTCTCAGCTTCGTCGTTTAAATGCGTATTTTTCGCCCTTGAACCATTCCCACGCTTCAAGTCTTCTTCGCCCTCCAACTTGCAAACTCTCTGCATGCTGTGAATAGCGCATGTCGTCGTTTGCCTACACACCAACGGTTCCTCCCCCATCACACCCACATCTGTTCCTTCCTCATCACACACACCCCGTTTCAGTAAAAAGCTTTCCATGTCTAGGGAGTGACCCACAGGATTTGTTACGATACGCGTCTGCACCTGGTAATGCTTCATCGGCTCTCCCCCAAGGTCTGTTTTTTTTTTTTTTTTTTCTTCTTCAACTGTGTGATTCACTCAACGGTCTCGTGGATTCTTTGAGAAAGGAGACTCTCAAGCTTCACCCACCGGATCTTGTGCTCAGCACCTTTACGATTTTCTTCGAGCGCAATGCAACTGAGCGTCAGACGTTATATATATTGCAAACCTGAGAAGCGTGTTGGGCGAAGCTTCGACTAATGTAGGCTCGCCGCAGGAGGAGTCCACAGCAATAATCCCCCATCGTGTAGAAATATCTACATCATGTTCGTGCTCTCTTCTTTTTGTTTTGGATCAAAACTTGGTTCGTGAACATGATTATAATCAAATTTTGATTGGTGGGGGGGGGGCGGGCTCTACTTTCATCATCATCATCATCATCCACTTCGGGTAACAGTGTAGTAAAGTTTCCTCCAGTTGTAGTCCATGACCGTCTGAGTAATACAAACACTTTGCCTAGCGTAGTACTTTCGCGTTTAGGTCATATGGCGGTTCATGCCTTGCAAGCGGGCGTTCTGCTGGGCTGCGGCTGAATTGCGTGTCGAATCAGCTGGCATTTTCGAGATGACCACTGCCGAAGAACTTGTGCAAGTTTCTCTCGAGAATGTCGTGTTCGGTGAGTACGCAACACTGTCGAGTCTTGGTCATCAGAGGTAGTTACAAGCTGATTGAGGGACACGTGCATTCCGATTAATAATGTGTAAAAATACTATCATCATTTTCATAGATCCCACTGGGCAGAGCACATTTACAATGCTTCGGCCTCACAATTGCTAGCTTTTCCGTTTGCACCCGTTGGACGCAATGCCTTCCAGTCTTGATCGACTGCACTGTTGATAAATTCTGTTACGGATGGCTGCGCTGATGTATGATTAACCGATTTGTGCGCTGTATACAGCAACGAATCAACGCCGATATTCCTGAATACCGATCATTGGAGCCTGTTTGAGACGACTGGAGCTCTAACGCCAAGCATTTCACAAAGACAGTTCCTCTTCGCCCGAACTTCCTTCAAATCCATGTTTTCCCAGACTGTTTCGGTAAGCATATCCAAAGATTGCTGAACATTTACCCCCATGTTTCCATCACAAGTCACTTTACCAGCTTCATAATTATCGACGTCAAACTCTAGAAGAATCAAGTATACGGCATCCGCGGATACTCGTCGAAGTCGAGGGATTGGACCTCCAAGAACAATAACCAACCCTTCCAAACATTCTCGACCCAGGGAGCCTTCTCGAAAATCGAAAGAGCCTCCTACCTCGGACAGAGTGGCAAGTTCACTTAGAACCCCAACAGCTGCGATTACCCTCTTCACATCTCGAAGACGCCGACGCCAGCTATTTTTCACACACTTCGCCACACACATGAGAGTAGAGACGTCGACTTCTCGCAAACCGTCCAGCTGAAGAAGAGATTCTAACAACTTTAAAGCCGCAAGTAAGAGTCTTTCATTTTTCTCCTCAATTACCTCAAGCACGGCCTTTATGGTCTTGTTCCTCAAATCCACAGCCTCAGAAAGGAATACCGCCAAAGCCTTTGAGGCATGTCTGGACTGCTGTCCGGCAGTCCCACCAGCGGCTACAAAGCCACGAAGCACTGGTTCGAAAAGATCGGGAATGAACAACATTTCTTTCATAAAAGAGAATATTGTCCGGCTCTCCCGAAAATCCACAGGCTGAGAGGTCTCGCTAAACACAGCTTCCCCATTAGAAACAGACAGCGCTGTAGAAATAGTTCGGCAAAGTTCTTCAAGGTCTTGGCCAAAAGCATTTGAGCTGCTGCAAAGACGACAAATTATCTTGAGCGAGGCCCCCGCAATTGCTCTCGTTCTGTCAATCCTGCTGCAACACTCCTCGCTTATACATTGTATCACTCCCTTCAACTCATGTTCCTCCTCAGAACCAAAGGCTGAGCATTTGATAGAGAGTCGCAAGTGCAGTGCTTTGGTGACGACCTCTGACACACTTTTCATGCTTTCCTCTCGTACCCATGATCCTACATCTCCTCTTTCGTCTTTAGCATAGTCTTTCATTCCTTGTTGTAAAGCCTGCAATACCAACACCAAGTGTCTGGAAAGCACGCAATCTGTCAGGCGACTCATGGAGATGGCACAATTTCGTCTGACTTCGACATCACCATTGCTCTCAAGTTCTTCACATAGAACGCGGACGACGTCATCGACGCACGGAGAGTTCCCACAAACTCCGGCGGCGAGGGCAAAACCTCTCTGACACTCGTAGAATTCGTTCTTCGATATTCCATGCAAAATCTCTCTTGTTACTGCAGCGTGCCAGTCTTTATCGTTGGCAATAACCTGGTTACACATGGCCGAGTACGCAGACGCAGCAGGGGCGTACATGTTTTCCTTGCCGCAACCCAAAACCCTCTCCAGAAAAAAAAGATTGTTTCTGGCATCCTTTCGACCTTCTTCACTAGAAAGATAGACGCCACTCGCGCCAATGGCAAGACCTTCAATTAAATTACAACAGGCAACACGGGTATCATCTCCCGTGCGACCAGCCAGAAGATGCTTATCTTCCAAAAGTTGCTGCAAATTGTGAATCACACGGAACAAAAAGCAACAATTGAGCAGTTAGTTGTGTTCATTTGGTCCAAGAGCAACGCTGAGAAAATGGAATGCACATACCGGAATTCGACGAACTTCGACTGAATGTGGCTCCATGCCTTGGAAACCAATAATTTTTGAAAGCTCGGCAAGGCCAAGGATCGAACCATGTCGATAAACCATGTCTCCTCTACCAATGTATAAAATACATCGTGGTGGGCGTCAAATTTCGGATTCGGGAAATAGGGCGATGAATCGCATACAAAGGTCAGCACGGGTCCTTTCTCCTTGAATCCTCCATATAAACATGTTATGTCATACAAACTTACCGCTGGGTGGCAACCTCGACGAGATGGGGTACAACGTGACGAGTTATGAAATCCTCCTTATCAATATCAACCATTTTTGCAAGAGTCTTCGCAGCCAAGCTTCGGATAGAAGAATCCCAGTGCACAAGTTTTCTTTCCCAGATTTCTCTGACAATGACACTGAAATGCTTTCCGTTAGCAAGCACCGCTACCTTTGGAGCAATGTCCATATATGCTGCGTTTCTGTCCCCCAAGGAAAAGTAGTCTGCTAAAGTGATGAGCTGAATACCATCTTCAAACAAGTGTTCTGACAATCTACCAACACATTCCTGCAAGGCAGCCGCCGCAGCTCTACGACAGTTAACTTCACGATCAAGCAAAGCCAACGGAATCATACTTTCACTTATGACATTGGAAAAGGGAGCAACATGCTGTCTCTCGTAAGCCCTCGCAATGGCCCACACAGCATAGCAAGCGGCATCGCGGACATAAGCGCCCACCGAGTTTGCACCCCGCCGCATGTCAAAGCTAGCGGCTACCCGGACTGCTTCAAATGCTTTTGAGAAAAGTTCGTTGTTCGGAAGGATGAGACCTCGACGAACAAGCTCGGCGAGAGCTAAACAGGCTCCATGCAAGGCGGCGTCTGCACGGGCTTCCGAACGCTCATCGAAAAGTTGCATAACAGATTCAACAACATCAAACGCAAGCGCAGTGGGTAAACGTGCGGTGATCCGAGCCACACCTTTTGCCGCGGACCAGCGCACGACCGTATCGCGATGGCGGAGAGCAGATAGTAGCAAGTCAATGATGACCTCCAACGCTTCAGCATCAGATACGGTCAATGATGGCGCGGGAGCAGGATCCAGTTTACCCGCATGTCCTGCCACTGAGAAGAGGTTGCGAGTGTGACGGACATATCGCCAGGATAAGGGCATGGGCGGCAGAAATGTGAGGGCAAGACGCTGGGTGAGTTTTGCAATCAAGTGGGCTTCAATGGTTGACTTTGCTATGTCATCAGTGACAACTGCCTCTACAGCCTCAAGAACAGCTGGAAGAAATGAGTGAACATATTCTCGGGGCGAATGTTTAAAAGCGACAGCAAGAAACGACAGGCCTGCGGCTCGAAGTTGAGAAGAAGCAGATGGTTGTATGGAGTGGGACACCGCCCACTTGATGAGGTGCTGCCGATGCTCAACGGCATCTGAACGAGCTATGAGTCGTGCCAAGAACGATGCAGCTGCGGTTGCAATCGGCCCGGTGTTTGACAAAGCAGCGCAAGAGTGATCGACCGCCTCTTGCAGGTCGCTAGGCTCGAGTATGGAAAGTAACGGGAACGGCACGCGAATACATACGGATAGCCAGGTGAATAAACCGTATCGCAAATGCCAAAAGGTTGGAGATGCAATGTGCGTCTCGACTAAGTTGAAAACCGGCACAATTCGGCGGAGATGACGAACTTCATGTGGGAAAGACGCAGACACATTCTTGACACCGCGCACTTTCAGAAGGGCGTACAGTGCACGACTTGGGGCCGTGAGCGGTGTCTCTGGTGGGCATGGCGGAGGGGGAAGAAGACTTGATAGACGTTGCTCGAGAAGATTGCAAAGGGCGGCCACGTGCTGTGGAATGATGGGGTCGAGAAGGACCGGAAGCTGCAAGTAGTGATCCACGGCCGCGCAGTACGACTGCAATGGAGCCGGGGGTACTTCGGGATCGTGGAGAGCTCTAAGGGCCTCGTCGAGCTGCTGGCGGTGCTCGAGCAGTGACGGGCGGCAGGAATGCGCCATGGGCGCTCGGGTTTGTGGTAGCGACCCGCATAGAGACGCGGTTTTAGACGGTAGGTTACGAGCAGGACTCGAGCGAATCCATTGCTCGACTACTGACGTGTGCCACGCTTGCATCGTGGCGCCCTGTTCCTGCACAGCGTGCACGTTTGCCCTCTGGAACCATTTCGCAGCCGGGTCCTGCTCTTCTGCATCGAACTCAGTTGTGTCAACACCTCACGTCGTCATCCGCCCCTTGCCGCTAAGCCTCGCGTGGCTCATTGTAATATGGTACGAATTCCTTCCAATCTCCTTCACTTAAACATTGCATTTCTTACCAGTTCTTCACATCCCCCTAACCTCCCAATTCCACGCACGATGTTTTCCACTTCTTTGCCTTTTTGCACGTGAAGCAACAAATTTCCCTGTCATTAATCGCCAGAATACAACAACGCGTGAAAATGAGCACCGAGGAGAAAAAACCCGTCTTCAGTAATGAAGCTTGGGAGGCAGAGCTAGCTGATATGCCTGTCGACAAGAGGTAAGCACATCTGTCGCTCCTTCGCCCGTGCTCGTCGTGACTCGCCTGTCATACGCCGCCTCTCACGTCTTCGACCAACTATTTTCTTCGCGGAATCTTGCGCAGCGAAATGAACAGACTGATAATGAACTATCTCGTCATCGAGGGTTACAAAGAAGCGGCTGAAAAATTTGAGGAGGAATGTGGCACTCCACCGGGCATAGACCTCCCAAGCATTTCCGACCGCATGGCCACTCGTGTCGCTATTCAGCGTGGTGATGTCCAGTCTGCAATAGAGCGCGCCAACGACCTCAACCCTTTAATTCTTGATGAGAACCCACAGCTTTTCTTTCATTTGCAGCAACAAAAGCTTATAGAGCTCATTAGAAACGGCGACGTAGAGGCAGCTCTGGAGTTCGCTGCAAAAGAGCTTGCCCCTCGCGGTGAGGAAAACCCTCAATTTCTTAACGAACTGGAGAGAACTATGGCTCTGCTTGCGTTTGAAGACAAAGCTAAATGCCCCGTTGCAGATCTCTTGGAACCTGCTCAACGTCAAAAGACCGCAAGCGAACTAAACGCAGCCATTCTCACTAGCCAATGTCATGAGAAAGACCCAAAACTACCATCGTTACTGAAAATGTTACTCTGGGCGCAAGATCAACTGAAAGAGAAAGCTGAATTTCCCGTAATGGATATTGAAACAGCCGTATTACATTCCTCTCAAGAATCATCATAACTTGCGAAGATAGTTCGTCTCTCACTAACAAGGCCGTTCTTGTGCGTTTAATTTCTTTATACGAACTTGCATGTTACAGTGGCATCTGTATATTGCTTGATGTCGAAGTACACAGCGGAGACAAGACCCAAACAATCCATGGGCGAGGTTAGGGCACTCTCCGTACTATTGCAGGCCGCTTCTTTTTGGTAAGGTTATCACACATGGAAGATAAGGACGCTTGAGCACTGAATGTCCCAGTGAAAGTGTTCTGGAATAGGAAATCTTTTTTAGGCGCCTTTACGAAGCTAATGATAAACCGTCCTTTAGTAGCCTCTGCAATTATACTTGCATTTTCCCATCGTCGCCAAAGCCTTCCGGTATTTCACCCAGTCTACCTTCCCACGCGGCTTTGCGTCCTTCAATCTCTTGCTCAACTTCGTATCTTTCTAAGTCCCACACAGATACAGTCCGCTTGTGGAATGCCTCTTCTTGCAAATCTTGAATGTCCTTATCCTCCATGTCGTATATTTTTCGGGCAACTGCCTCTGATTCTTCCCCAATCTTCGATAATTTCAAGACAAAGCTTTCATCGACATTTCCAAACTCCTCAATGAGTTTTCGTAGTGCAACCACAAATTTCTTCCCATCAACAGCGATACCATCCGTAGCAGTCCCATCTATTAGCGTGACAGAACCTCGAGACTGGAAGCTTTCCATCAACATCTTGGACCTTGCTTCTGCATCCTCAGTTCGCAACAGCGCGCGAATCAATCGAACTTCAGGATCAAGTTGGACGTCCTTCATAGACTGTGCATGATTGAGAGCCATAGACAAGACATCAACCGCTTGTTTTGCATTGGCTTTCTTCGCCTGCTCAAGATTCGCCTGCAACAAAAGAATGAAAGCGTCATCTAGTTTTCCTTTTCGTGCAAGTGTACTGATTTCCTTTCTCATGGCTGTAGGATCTCCAGCCGAGAGGACGGCCTTAGCGCTTTCCGTAGCTGCTTTGATTCGCTCGTTCATGATGAGAGATATGACATCTCGCATGTCGGTGAGCGCTTCAGCATCAGAATCTTTTGAGGAAATACGTTCATTCAATCTTTCCAATAGACGCAAGTCTATTCGCGGATACGCAGCTTCGACAGAGATCTTCAGTGTCTGAGGGTTTTCTAAATCCCTTGCTTTTACAATTTCATTGATAAGTTGGTCATATGTGGCAACAGCAATGTCTTCCTTGGTGCTAGCGTCTATTTTAGCGTTCGGAGATTCATTCATGGAAGCTTCCACCTCATCTGAGGGAATAGAATCGAGTAACTTTTTCATAACTTCTGTGATTGCATTTTGCAAGATACGAAGAGTATCACGTTCTTCCAAATCAGCAGATGAATTGATCTTATTCTCTAGAAATCGGTAAAACTCCTCATCAAGCTGCTCAATATTGTTCTGCACTATTGCTGGCAACTTTGATGGGTCCGAAAAGCGCATCTCCGCCAAGAGAATTTCGTGGTCATTGCTGTCTACATTCTTCTGTCCAAATCCCTCGGGCATTCCAACTAGCTGAGCGCGTGGCAATAGACGAGAACGGGCATAATCCACGCATCTGGGACGGAATGAAGTGAAGTTTGGTGTGAAGGCTGACGAATCAGCGATGAAAGGTTTGAGGGGAATGCCGGTGAAGGCCATGTGGCTTTGATTTCGAATAGTTGCTCCTTATAGAGTAGTTACGTCTGAATGAATCTCTCGCAGAGATACAACTGAATACGATTCCGGAAACTCGCTTGTTTGAGATGAAGGAGCGGAGGTTGAGCTCCCCGTGCCAATGTGAGCAGAAGATGAACGAGCTGAAAGAGCTGTAATTGGAGCAGAGGCACAATGCGTAGGCTGCCAAGCATATGGATGAGGCTGATACGTGTAAGAAATGGGTTGGCCTAATTTGACTTGGTCAGATAAGCGACCGGGATTATTTGCACAATGTTCAAAATATACGCCCTGATTTGCAGTTTTCACGATCACATTGCACCCCGTCGCTCCGATTGAGAGACAGCGGTGTTGAGTCACAAAGGGCTTTAGTCCAGAGAGCCATTAAATGTTCGGCTCCTTAAACCCTCCGTGGTCCAGTAAGGCAATCATCCCCGTTTTTACCACCGCCGCTCAAGCCGAAAGTTAGCAGTCGGATTTCTTCTCACCACCGAAATAGATCGACATCTTTCTGGACTCTCGCAAGTACTTATTCCTCGGTAGCGATCCAGTAACAACACCCAAGCATTCTCAGTCTTGTGGATGACAAAGCAATCCCCGTCCGATATGGCAACTGCAGAGGAAGCTATGTTAGGCCTCAACGTCTCAGAAAAACACGTTGAAGAGCCTGACATTCAGGCGCAGCGCAAGGCGGCCAAGGAGCAGAAGAAAGCGGCCAAAGCCGCGAAGGCAGCAGAGAAACAAAAAAAGAAAGAAAAAACTGCAGCTGGCGTTAAAGGATCTAATCGAGATGGGATGGAAGTTTCCAAGTCGGAGGATTTTGGTGCATGGTTTTCCCAGCTTGTTACAAAGACCGAAATGATTGAGTTCTATGATATCTCTGGCTGCTACATTCTCCGCCCATGGAGTTTTGCAATGTGGGACACCATCCACCAATACTTCGACTCTGAAATCAAGAAGCTCGGTGTGCAAAACGCTTATTTTCCGTTGTTTGTGTCAGAGAAACGATTGACAACAGAAGAGGATCACATAGAAGGATTTGCTGCGGAAGTGGCCTGGGTTACGCGCAGTGGGAAAAGTGAGCTTGAAGAACCGATCGCTGTTCGCCCTACTTCGGAGACAATAATGTACCCGGCTTACGCCAAGTGGATCAGAAGTCATAGAGACCTTCCACTTAAGCTCAACCAATGGTCAAACGTTGTTCGTTGGGAATTC
Source organism: Gracilaria vermiculophylla (assembly GCA_019155205.2). Taxonomy (NCBI): domain Eukaryota; phylum Rhodophyta; class Florideophyceae; order Gracilariales; family Gracilariaceae; genus Gracilaria; species Gracilaria vermiculophylla. The sequence continues at coordinate 477,152 of JAHNZQ020003149.1, forward strand.
AAGTATCCTACCCCGTTCATCCGTTCCAGAGAGTTCTTGTGGCAAGAGGGCCATACTGCATTTGCATCGAAAGAAGAGGCTGATGTTGAGGTTTTACAGATCCTCGATTTGTACCGTTCGGTGTACGAAGATTTACTCGCTGTCCCAGTCATCAAAGGAAAGAAATCTGAGAAGGAGAAGTTTGCTGGTGGTCTATACACCACCACCATAGAAGGATTCATACCGTCAAACGGGCGTGCTATTCAGGCTGCAACTAGTCATTGCCTTGGACAAAACTTTTCCAAAATGTTCAAAATCGAGTTTGAAGCTGGTGATAACAAGAAGCAGTTTGTTTGGCAGAATTCATGGGGTCTCACTACGCGTTCCATTGGAGTTATGGCAATGGTTCACGGAGATGATAAGGGTCTTGTGCTCCCGCCGCGTATAGCACCAGTCCAGGTAGTAATTGTACCCATTCTACGCAAGGGTGTGGAACAGATGGTACAAGATGCGGCTAATGGCCTTGCGGATGAGCTCAAAGCAGCTGGCATTCGAGTTAAGGCCGATCTAAGGGATGATAAGAACCCAGGGTGGAAGTTCAACTATTGGGAATTGAAGGGGGTGCCGTTACGTCTTGAACTCGGACCGCGTGACATTGAAGCTGGGAAAGTTATTGGTAGCAGACGTGCTGACGGTGAGAAACTCACTTTCGAAAGAGATGGAATATGTGAAAGTGTGAAAACTGCATTGGAAGACCTCCACACATCTATTTTCAATACAGCACGTGCTGCTCGTGACGAGAAAGTTGCGAAGGTAATGAAATGGGAAGATTTTATACCTACCCTTGACAATCGAACAATGGTGCTTGCGCCATGGTGCGAAGGAACCGAATGTGAGGAAGACGTCAAGGAGAGAAGTGGTCAAGAAAGTCAACAAAGGTTAGACCAAGAAGGGGAAGTGGACAAACGGGCATTGTCCGGCTCGGCAAAGACGCTCTGTATTCCATTTGAAGAAGAGATTACAAAACTTGGTTTTGAGAAAATGCCGGATGGCTGCAATTGCTTTGCTTGTGGACAAAAGGCAGTTTCGTACACGTTGTGGGGCCGAAGCTACTAACGAAGATCTAACAGCGCTCTGTAATATGTCAAGAATCCATCAAATCCTCACGGACTTGGGCGAAGAGCAAGGCGAAAGATAGAGTTGTACTTTTCAAAAGCCCCTTCTGCTATTTCTTCTAAACTTAACCGATTCTACATCTTCTTGTCTCCCGTACTGCTTTATGGAGGAAACCCGTTAGAAAGATCGTTTCTCAAATACCGCTCTTGTGTCACAGTACCATCAATAACTCTAGTTCGCTAAGTAGTTCACTCTGGTACGGGTTTTTTTTTCACTTGGGTGAGTGAGAGAAGCAAACGCGAAGGTTAATTTGCTAATACTTTTTAATCCCAAATAACTCATACGTTTACAATACTTCGTGTCGGCTTCGTGCGAAGCAAATTAATCTGAAAACTGTTCCATAATTTCTAGGCTTCCGTCTTGTCTGCTTTGCATCCGCTTTGTATCTCCGACGAGTAAAGATATCGGTTTTGTAGAGGACTCCTCAGTACTGAAAATTGAACGCCTGGAACAGGTCTTCTAATTTAGGAAGTCACATGCCTCGTTATTTAACGCAATGCCCAAACATCAACTGCACTGGAACGAATCTAAAGGCCGCCTTTTCATGAAATGCGTTGGAGATCAAGAAGCTGCAGCTCCGCCATCGTGCCCTGATATCGTAAAGGGTACTTGCCATTGTCAGAGAGTGACGTTCACAGTTGAGATAGCCCCAGCCCCGTTAAAGGCTGTTGATTGCAACTGTAGTGTTTGTGCAATGAAAGGATATCTTCACTTGATCGTTCCCAGAGATCGGGTATCGATCTCTGAACAAGCACTGAGCAACACTACGACGTACTCCTTCAATACGGAAGTGGCGAAACATACATTCTGCAAACACTGCGGTGTACAGGCATTCTACACTCCAAGGAGCAACCCAGATTGCATTGATATCAACGTCCGATGTCTTCAACTAGGAGATCTCGATGTTCCAATTGAAGAATTAGATGGGCGAAACTTCACGGGGTCATTGGAGGTACAGTAATAGACCCAGGTGAAGTGGATACCTGATCTTCATTTTGCTTTCATCATCAACTGCACTACAGCGTTCCGACACCAAAGGGAATATATAAACTATGGCTCCCTTTCCGCAGCAAGGATAACAGTCGTTCAAAATGCCCGTAAGTACCTTTCTGACGGAATGGGAACGGCATTCTTCTAGATTCATTTTCTGTGACCCCCTTTCAAACACTTTCGAACGAAACAGAAACTCGGGATATTAACATCAAAGCTATAATGAGGAGAAAAAGGTTATCTGAAGCTCCTGTATATCACGTGAAACAAGGCAATCAAGAGACCTTGTTTTTAATCGAATACTGAGTGAAAACGTTTCTCTACCGAGAATTCAGACAGCTTCAGGACAACTTCGGGTACTTTTATCAGGTCAATAACCGAACACAAAAACGAATCGGAAAGATTAAAGCACCTACAAACTAGTGCGCCTGTTAATATTGCCGCGTTGCAAAATTGTAGCACAGTCAGCATTTGTTAGAAAAGGCCTGAACTGAGTTTCAGCAACGGCCAAGGAACTTGCGTCCGGTATCGGATCCACCGTACGCCTCAGAAATGATGGCGCAGGTAACGTTGATATCCCAGGGCTGTTTTGAACATTCCGTTCAATATTCTTGACGAAATTGCTCATGGACTTGGGACGGAGCTTTGTGATAGCATCAGCTTCCCTTTCTGCGGGGGCGCAAGCAACCCGGAAAGACATAATCACGGCATTCGTTTGGTCCTTGAGTGTGTTCTCTGAATCTTCGGCAAAGGCGAAAAATCTTCGAGTCTGTTGAGAAACTTGCTGCTGGAAGGAATGTGAGTCATTTTGAGGATGTCGAGAAGAGGAGGGAGCATTTCCAGGAATACTCGGCGCGTCTTTTTTAGGCCTGTTTTGCATGGAGTTAACCTCATTCCGGAATGCCTCCAACGCAAGTTTTCGTTTTAAAAGAGTCTGATGAATGGCGTGGCTCTCATGACAAAGATGGTCAAAGTAATTGGCGCAGAATTGGGAAAGATTCTTGAAAGGACGGAGGGCTGCATCTCGCAGGCGCGTGGGGGTTGCAGCCGTAGGGGAAAAAAATCCAAGTCTATCTCTTTGAGTTATAAGAAACCATCTGAAACGAGTGTTTTCTTCAATCATGAAGTCAAAACATTGTAACAACATTAGCATATGTTGAGAGCGTGCATTGTGAATATCAAAAGCTGGTATCGAGCCAGTTGGTGTGGCAAACGGGGATGTCATTGGTGCAAGCGGAGTGCGAGTGCGTGTTGAACTCAGGCGCACGGCTGTTGGTGAGGCAGATGGGTAAAGACTGAAATTCAAAGGTGGTGGGACACTTCTTGCATGCCTTAAGGGTTGAACTTCTTCAACCTGCCGCGTTTGCGACAGTCGGATTTGGAGCTGTTGTTGGCGTTGAAGCTGTAGAAGCTGCTGTCGCTGTTGAAGCTGTTGTTGCTGTTGATGCTGCCGCGGCTGAAAGTGCGACTGACGCTTTTGCGATGGACACTGCTGTGATTGACTCTGCTTGGTTTGCTGCTGCCCGGCTTGCTGCTGCTCGGAATGCTGCTGTTCGGGTTGCCGCTGCTCGGAGAGCTGCGGCGTGGACTGCGGCTGATTGGATTGCGGCTGCTTGGATTGCTGCTGCTGCAATTGTCGCTGCTGTGCTTGACTCTGGGGCTGTTGAAGCTGTTGCTGCTGAAGCTGCTGTTGTGGAGGCCGTTGTGGAAGAGGAATTACTCGAGGGTAACGTGATGGAATGATATTTTGTGGCTCGACAAGAAGTATTGCAGCAGCGACGCAAAGATCGGCAGCGATTTTGCGAGATTCATCAATGCCGAGTTGTCTCACCTGCAGCATCGCATGGCAGCGTTGAACAAGGGTGTTGACTGTTTGCCGGCCAGTAGGAAGACAGATGAAATGAAGAGAAGTAGGATGGGGGCTAGCCATTTTGGCAAGTGCCCGTGCTGCGGTGAACAATGGAGAGGTGAAGGAGCTGGTTGGAGGGGGAACGTGGGTTTTATAGGGGAAAGACACGGCGACTGACAGAAACGGGGATGGACGAAGGCTGTCATTTGCACGGCGAGGAGACGAAGTGGTTGTTGGCGGATGGAGATTCGGCTTGACGGCGCAGATGGAGAGATGATTGTGAATGGCGTGGTGGGGGACGTGAGGTACGGGGTGAGATTGAGCTTCGGTGTATACAGCCGTGGCCTCACCACACTGCTACTGCTGACGTTTCATCTCCGTGGGCACTGGTGCAAAGATATGCCGACGCTACTGGGGTAATTGTCAGACTGAGACACCCGTGTGGCAGATAGATCGAGACGAGTGCTGCAGTGCGATGCTCGGCACGCTGTCGGCCCGACACGCGAGTGGCATGTGTTGCGTACGTGGCGCGCCGGATCTATACTCCGAGTCTTCAACAACAACCATGAGTGTTGCATTGCATGCGCCGGCAGAAAGACCATCAGTTCGGAGCGGCGGTGGCGGGAAAAAACTAAAGGCTAACGCCACGGCGCCACCAAATAACTCTGCCAACCACAAGCTCTGCTCTCAAGACTGCCGCATTGCGCTCGATGGTTACACGCGGCACCGTCGAAATGGTCCTGGCCACGGTTCCATCTCGCCGCATCGACTATCGATTGCCACGAATTTGTGACGAGCAAATCCATCTCGTCGTCTGACCAACACATTGAACTTGGCTGCGCTGGAAGCGCAATAATTGCTACCACTGCGCTGCCCGGATTGGAAAGAACGTGCCGTACCGAATCCGGCTGTTTTCTGTAAGACGATAACCATCAGTTTTCGTAACGGCGCATTCCAGGTCTCGACGGACCCATGTGTTTCAGCTCACTGCTGATAGGCGGGTCGTGCGCAGCGCTGTGAAACACCGAGTCACAGGGGTATTTTATTCTATCCTAGTTTTTCCAATTCCAGTCAATCTCAAATGGCCATACAAATGGCAATTCAACGTGCACGTTCCATCACGACTGATTCCCCACACTCATGGTTCATGAACGAACCTAATTTTTACAATGCTTGCCTTTGGAGAAGTAGCATCAGCCCATGTTCTTCACCTGGTTCGAAAACTTATACGTTAAGACCCAAGTTCACGTCAAAAGCACAAAACACAAGGCAAAAGCAAAGCATCTACACATTATACATCTAGCCCAACAAAAGCAGTGCAACAAGGATTTAAATAGGCAGGCTCATCAATGTCACAGTAGCTACACATTCACTCCTCATCGGCGTCTCGATGTAGTAAATGTAAGAATATCGTCATCTGAGCTAAACGAAGATGTAGTGGTGGAGGTGGAGCTCGACGACGAAGAGCTGCTGCCTTCACTGTCATACTCTTCGTCGTCCTCAAACTCGCCATGCGTCACTCTCTCTCGGTGAATATTGGCTTCCCTTCGGGACTTGAATCGAAGCCCACAGTCCCTACACCTCTCACCTTGCGGACATTTCAACAGATGCTTTTGAAGCTTGACGCGGCAGTTGTACATTCTGCCGCAGAAATCGCAACCGCATAGCTTTCCATGCTCATGCTTCAGGTGGTGAAGAAGTTCCTTATCCGAATATATTCCAAGGTCTTCATCACATTCCACAGACGGGCAATCGCGACGATGCCACATATCCAGGTGGTCTTGGTATTCGCCGGCGTTGGAAAACCGCCTGTCCTTGCACCGGTCATAATTGCATACAGGTTGGCAATCATGAGAACTGAACTGGCGCCCATGCATCCTCTTGCAAAGTTGACACACGACATGCATTTTCGTGCCACTCACTGCAAGCGCTCGCGCTTCTCGCATCTTGTCTGTTTTCCGCTTCATGAACTCAACGTTGAGTGCCACCCCGCGGTCAAAAAGTTTGACCTTCGCCGCGAAAATACTCCTCCACATCTGAGGATGTGGCAGACGATTGCCCTTGTAGCGGCGGAAGTTTCTTGCCATCCACTTGTGCAACATGTTGTTGTAGAAGTGAACGGTGTCCTTGTGCGACATGTATATCGTGACATCCCTTGACCGAACGCCCTCGGCAAACTGCAAAGAGGCAAGCAAGCCGTGCAATATGGACTTGTCGTTGTTCTGCTGCGGGTCGGGAACAGGTTCGGCTATGCGGGCATGTGGCTCATCACAAACGATTCCATACCCGCATATAGATTCCTTATGAACGGATGAACATATCGCATCTGTGTAGATTTCGATACTTCCTTCGTTTGACGGATGTAAATGAGGAAGATTCCCGTGAGCCGGGTCCATGTGGTGGTGATGATGATGGTCATTATGGCCATGATGGCCATGATGGCCATGATGGTCATGGTTGTGGTGGGGGTCAGCGTGGTCATGGGCATGGCGGTGCCGATGGCGGTGATTGTGTGTACGGCGGTGGCGGTGACGGTGGCGGTGGCGTGGACGATGCTGCTGTTGTTCGTTGGCGTCACCGGAGCCTTTGGCGGTGGTAACCATTTTGCAGCGGCGGGGTGGAGGCACTACTGACCACGGTTTAGAGGAATTGGTGGCTTGAATAGAGGCACAAAGAAGTCGAGGAGGCGGGGAAGTGAGAGAGAATCAAACGCGGCAACGTGAGTGATGTCGAGTGCGATGGCGGGAGGGGTGCGGGAGACGGGCAGCGGTTGGGGAGGGCGGGGGAGCGCAATAGTGACTTTATGAGAGCGAATCAGAGGGGGTGCACACGAGGTGCTGGCGCTGGCACATGTGACGACAAGTGCTTTGCTGTGGCGGCGCAACGCGTCGGCGCGACCATCGCGGCGAGGCGGCGCATCCGGGGCTATCTAGCGATACAAATGCAGAGTATCCCCAACATCGACAATCGCGGCGCGTGGCGGTGGCGTGTCAAAGCCGTGGTTGGCTGACGTCTTGCACTTGAACGGGCCACCCCTGGGGATATCCGGCTACTGTGGTGACAGCCGGCTGGGGAGTATCGTCGAAATAGCGGCGTGCCAACGTGCTGTCGTTGCTTGCGTCGTGTAAAAACTTGTCTTAGCGTTTGTGCACACGTGGCACAAAACCCTCCGATGCCAACTCCGGCCCTCCCCTTCGCCCGACCAAAATATCAATGCAGTCCACCGGAACGAGTCCACCGCCGCGTCGCGCAAGCTGTGGATGCCCCGTAGCGCGCCCCTCCGCCATCTGATGACGACCGCCTCCTTTTCGCGCCACGCCCCAAGCGCCACTGCTTTCCAATGGCAATCAGCGCACAGGCGTTGCAGCGTTTGATCGCCGATTTCCCAACCATTGTCCCTCAGGACTCCGGCCTGAACCGTTTTGTGGGCTTCCTGTGTGTGCGCCAGCGTCACTTTCGAATTACAATAGCTGCAGATTGCTCCCAGTTCCACGCTGACACTCAGCTCTGTTCTCTTCTCGTCCCGCACAAACAGCTGCTTACCGACAGACTTCGCGACGCTGTAGAGCCCCATCAATTCCTCGTTGAACTGCGTGATATCGTTGAGAGAGCGCTGCGCACCCCATCCGAACACTCCCAAGCCCCCGATGTTGAATTGCCTCCTGCTTTCTACTACGAGCGCCTGCTTGCAGAGATAGAAACGCTGGGATGGGCCTCAGTTGCTTCAATCGACAAAACAATGCGGTCACTGCAACTCACTGTCTGCGACGCTGCCAATAGAAAACACCTTGTTACAGTCACATTACCTGTCAACTTTCCGTCGCAGCCTCCTATCTGCACAGCTAGTTTACCACTACAATTCGAGCCAAACCTCCCCGGTGAATACGTTCTAAAAGACATACTTCGCCAGTATGAGCAACTCATCGACAAATTCCAGCCTTTCTTTCATGTTATGGATGACTTTGATCGCAATTCTTGTGTTCTTGAGCCTGAACGTCCCTCCCGTCAAGACTGTTACAGACGGATATGCCTCACGAAGCATTGTTCCATTCGCGTCGAAATCGATCCTCGTGCCCCTATTACAGGCTTCCCCGAGTGCAGGTTTCTTGGTTCTGAGAACGCGGTCGCCCCTTACAAACAGCTTTTGAATCAAAATATCCATCAGTGGGATATCAGTGGAAATACCCTACCGCGTGAGAATCTGGAGAGAGTGCTGCAGTTCAGCTTTCCATCTAGAGAATCGCTAATGCACGATGCGGACGATGACCTGCTCGACGAATGTGGCATTTGTTATTCCTATAGGTTGGAAGACTGCGTTCCTGACATCGCGTGTGACTTGAAAGAGTGCTCGAAACCTTATCATCGCCAGTGCCTCGTAGATTGGTTGCGAGCCTTGCCGGATACGCGACAGAGTTTTGGTACAATCACTGGCAATTGCGTCTACTGCGAGCATCCTATAGTTGTATCCATCAAATCCGTCTAGTCTTTCTTGAAAGCCGAGAAGGAGTTAATGGATACCTTTGTTCCTTAATGTCACTCAGTCAATCGTCACTAACTCATGTAGGAAAGATGGCATTCATTTGGTCTCACAGAAACAAAGTAAACGACGAGAGCCATATATGCACGACGACCTGGACAGGTTTGCGGGGAAAAATATTCCCGTATCTCCCGTCATTGCCGCTTTGAAACACGGCCAGCTCTTTCCAATGATTCATCTTCTAGCATCCAGGCAGGGAGGTACCCCCTATCATTATCCTCGTTCCTAAGCGCTGGATTGGGTTCGGTCGTCGCTACTGAACCGAGACTTGTATATCCTCTATCATACAGACAACAATATGGCAAACGGAAATGTCTCAAAAACTCCCAAACGTCATGGTAGTGCCACGTGAGGATTGGATTAACTCTCATGAACGGTGGCCATCCCTTGCTACTCGGCTCAAAGTGTTCCATGGTGGCGCCGTGCGGATCAGAGCGCCTCGTACCAAGAATAAACGCACACATATTACTTCGTTCTGCGGTGAACTTGCAAATCCCCTCCTTAATTCCGAGTTGCACCTCCACGGCCGAAAGTTGGTATGCAGAAACCTGTTCTCGAACAAAAGAATTTACTTCAGAAAACTGCTCTTCCTCCGAGCCGCACATGTACAGGCAGTGCAATTTGGCTGGTGCTTGATTTTCAAAGCACCAGTTTGCCAAAGCGGCTCGTGCAAGATGCATCACGACGGTGGCATCTTTCCCACCATTAAACGCAACAGCCACGTTCCGCGGGTTGTAGAGACGAAATGCAGAATCCAGGGTGTCTAGCGCCTTTCGAGTGTATGCGCGAGTGGAAGTTTGTTCCATGAGACTCCTGTAGAGGCGGAGAGAAGCCTTGTCGACGAACTTTGGATAATTCTCTTCACACACCCCCATCGTTTTCGAATGACCGTTTGCTGCGCAGCGTTCGTTTACCCTATTGCTGTGAGAATCTCCCATTTGAACGCTCTCGTTCTCCTGAAGGGGTTTGCTTCTGAGCCAGGTTCTTTACTCCCACAACCTGTGATCAAAGATTTCTACGGCTTTGGACGTAAAAGAAAGGATGCCCGAGATTGCAAATTCTTTTTCTCTCCTTGATTTATTCGCTCGTGAACTGTTCGAATCCAAATTTCGCGCGGGTGTCCTTCATTCCCCATCCAGACTGACTAAGCAGCTATTATGTTGTCGCGGTTCGCTGCGGTTCTATTGCGCGCAGGTGATGGTGTCCATGATGATGGCAGCCCCAGAAATCGTGTCCAATTGTCGTGCAAGCATTGGAAAGAATGGGACATGGATTGTTGGGTCATCCACATGACATGCTCCGTGCGCAACGACACGGGGAGGAAATCAAATCCTGACAAGGCATCAAGCAGATCACAGATCCCTGCACGTAATATTCACAGCACGCCAGACCGCGGCCACCCCATCGCTCTTATTCCCTCTATCTATCGTTACCTTTAAGCCAACCGGCATATCTATTGCTGTCCTCGAATAGCTTCAGATTAATCGGTGCTAAGCAATTGCAGCTGTGTAGATGCGAATTGCGAGCTTCGTTTGCCAGATCATACCGCGTATCAAGCCCTTAGATTTCAAGCGCATAGCTATGACTGCCTCGGGACGGAAAACAATTGCCACCCATGACGGAACCTTTCACTGCGATGAGGTGCTGGCATGCCATATGCTTCAAATTCACACTGCAGAATTCAACAATGCTCATATACTACGCACTCGCGATCCTTCACGACTGGGAGAAGCACAGGTTGTTGTCGACGTTGGTTCTGTTTATGATCCAGAGGCGAACAGATTCGATCATCACCAGAGGGGCTTTTGCGCAACCTTCTCATCATGCGGTAAACGATCGCGTACAAAGCTTTCCAGCGCAGGTTTGATATACAAACATTTTGGAACAGAAGTGATTCGCAACATAGCGCGTATGAATAGTGTCCAACTGAGTGACGACGATGTGACACCAGTCTATCACAAGGTCTACGACTGTTTTATGGAAGCTATTGATGCTATAGACAATGGTATTATGATGTATGAATCCTCTCAACCGCCAAAGTACGAATCTACAACAGATCTTAGCTCAAGAGTAGCAAAGCTAAATGCGGAGTGGTACGAAAAGAACCCAGATCAAGATGCAAATTTTTTCAAAGCAATGGATATGGCTGGAAAAGAAATGGACGAATGCATATTGCATGTATTAAGGAGCTGGCTACCAGCACGTTCGATAATAGCCAAAGCCATGAAACAACGGTTTACATATCACAAAAGTGGGGCAATTCTTGTACTGCTGGAGTGGGCCCCCTGGAAAGATCACTTGTATTCTATGGAAGAGCAAGAAACAGTGGAGAAGAACGCTATAGTTTTGTACGTTGTTTACCGCGATATGACGGGTACTTCGTGGCGTGTTCAGTGTGTTCCAGTTGCGAAAGGCTCCTTTCAATCACGAAAACCTCTCCCTGAGCCGTGGCGCGGTCTGAGAGATGAGGAATTGTCATCTAAGATCGGTATCCCTGATTGTGTTTTCACTCACGCTTCAGGCTTTATCGGGGGGAATACGAATTTCGAGGGCGCGTTGGAAATGGCGAAGAAAGCCTTGCAAAGTGATCGGTCGTAGTGAAGACAACAAGACTCAAACTTCACCGTTTTGTGGCACATTTGCGTACACACTCGTTGCGAAAGACTCCACGTTAAACTGACAGCGCCACGCTTCAAGTTTCGCTGCACATTCTCGATCGACTTCTCGACGATAATGAATCTCTTTAAACGCTGGGACCTTCCGCTCTTCCCGAAATTCGAGCTTCTTCGAGAAGAGGGCGATGCTTGGTTCGTTATATTCAAGAACTTTAGCTATAAATACACCTATTCTCAAGTGCTCCACGGAAAACGCCATCAACATTTGTAAAGCCGTTTTCGCCAGACCTTTTCTGCGCGCTGTGGGTTCTGCAATCATCACTTCAATTTCTGCTTGTTTAATTCCGTCTTCCGCATCATCCTGAAGGTACAGGTTCACGTCCCCCACCATATAATTTTCTCCGATAGATCTGTCCAGTACAATAAAGGTCATCTTTGTCTCATCTTCACGCCATGAATTCATGTTTTCGAATTCCTCTTCCAAAGTTAATGGCTCAGATGCTGTCAAAGTTAGAAGGGTTGGAGACTGCATCCATTTGTGATAGCGTTTCACATGAATCTCTTTGTACGGAACGAGAATCGCTGAGGATCCAGACATGGACAAAACAACATCGGAGTTCAGCCTCATACCTCTAGTGCACTGCAGCTTTCTCAATGTTCCTGAGCCTAGACGCCAGTGTTGTTAACGTTAACACGACAGTTGAGATCGAATGCTGATCCTTTTCACTGTTGACGATCCGTGCTGCCCATAGCCGCAACCTTTATTCCATCTTGGCCTGAGCAGATAAAACCGACAAAGAAGCGGTAATTTTGGGAAAAACATCTGCCGGTTCTGACGCACATTGATACAGTTCTCGAGGTACACATTGCATATGCTCGCCAATGGTCAAGCAGCAGAATGGTTCATATACCTATTCTCAACATTCAAGATCGGACCTGACTTCAGATAAACCCCAAGGTGTGTGTCTTTAGGAATATCAATTTTTTGCTGCAACTCTACATCGAACTTAACTCTACAGATTGGTACTGATGCTGTAATAGCCATGGCGATGTTTAAGACGTTTACAGGGATAAGGTCAAATGCAGTATATCTCTAGAAACGGGACGTTTGAACTCTTGAGCAGATGTTGGGACACCTACAGAAAGGGCTAATTTCGAAGGCGTTTAGTCTATATCAGGTTGAGTTGTGTTACAGTTTAGGAGCCCTGTGGTAAAATTTGAGTGCATAATGAGTATTCACATGGTTAAACCTTTTGACTCTACGTATGGTATCTAACAAGCGATATTACTCCGCTTCCAGCAAGACCAGTGCCTGGGAAACAAGCGTTTTCCTATCCTTGAGAATGCTTTGCAACAGATGATGTCTGATGAAGACCGCAAGCGATAATCGAAAAGCTTTTGCTCCACTCCAATTCTCTGAGGATAGCTTGGAAAAAGGGCCAAGAACGTCGTTCTCCTTTCCATGTCTTGTGAAAAGAGTGTCAAGTGCACCCTGCACCAACATTCTTTCATGCTCTTTACACTCTTGAAGATCTGGAAATCGCCTTAGAATGCAAAGCGAGAGAGCCTTGGACGCCCAAAGGTATGCAAGCATTTGAAAGTAGTTTCGTGATTTCCGCTTTGACATCGGAATTCCCTTTTCAGAACCTGAAAGCATTTTGAAGACGTCGCAGAAAGCAAATTCAAAAGTAAAGCGACACCGTCGTGAACGTTGGCACATCTTCTCAGCCAGATGGGCGTAAAACGGATTGAATATCTTCTCTGCTCCACAACAATGAAGAATTACGAGCGCAGTATCTTTGTCGTGACTATTCTTTGTCTCAAATGCACCCATTCTTTCGAGTTTGTCGTAAGAATCAGAAACATTCATGCTGCTCATAATTGCTCCAAACAACGCCTTCCGGTATTCTGTGTTCAGGCGTAGCGAGTGCGCCAACGTAGCCAAATCCCGGCTCTCGTCTTCATGTCCTTCGATCCGGCCTTCTTCCATAGCTTCTCCGTCGGCCGCTGACAAAATCCCATTCTTCTCGGCAACCGAAAGCTCATGTGACTGGTTCCACCACTTCAGCGACGTGAATTCATCGTCGAGAAGTTCTGCAATAGATGCGGAGAATGGTGTGTCTGGGGCTGTAGCCCAAGCAAATCTTGCTTCTTTGTCTTTGCTGGAAGATTTTTTGATCTTGTCATTCTTGACATCCTCTATCAAGTCCAGCATAATCTGAAACTTAGCTGAGGACACCTCTGCATGATTATCTGATGCTCTACTTTGAATAAACTCGATCATGTCCTTGAGACTTGTCGAATCATCCTTTCGTAAAAGTGCTCCAATTTTTCTAAGAAGCAACAAGAGCAACTCGACGCGCGTCTGCGTCATCGGGTCAGATATTACCCGGACTAAATCATAAACCACTCTCGACGAAACTGCTTTACGTTCGTAAAGAGCACAAACAACGGCTACGTACCCAAAAACTTCGTTACCAGGACCGTCTTGTTCCACAAGAATATGTGCGCCGGTCTCATCTCGACTCTCTTCTAATGACACTATTATTCTCCGAACAGTCAAAACAAGAAATGTAGCAAGTATAAGCCCATCAACTTGCTTTCCCAAATGCGAAGCTATTGCTGCATGTGACAGCACATAGGGATTAACATAGCCAACTCCAGAGCCATCTCTGACTGAGTCCAACGCGGCGTTGGCATACAAATTTGACAGTTCCTGTCGAGAAAGTTGGTGTTCCTTGCTTCTGAATATTTGAGAGATGTCATGTGCAACTCCGCTGGCATTAGCATCGGCAACTCGATTAAGAAGACCTCTCACTCGTCGTTTCGCTCCCTCTGAAGTTGCTCCGTTGCGTTTCCTCATGCTCGGTGGTACATACTTCACAAGAGTTTTTGCTTGTTTTCTTTCCCTAGAATCTCGATTGACGTGGTCAGAACTGCTTTTCACATTCACCTCGCCTCCGTACACTGAACAGGCTCCGTGTTGACTGCCGTATTGGCTGCCATGGTCTGATCCCGTCTGCTGTTTGTCGTCCACATCACCTTCACGTTCACCATTTTGATTTGTCGCGCTAGAACTGAAGCTGGACTGGTTTTCTTCGCTTTCACTTTCACTTTTCGAAATTGCGTCTAGTTTCACGTTGGTAGAAACCTCTGGAATAGAGCTAGCGGCCACCTTGGTACTAGCGATTTTGCGAACTTTTCGTGAAACACCATCATCTATTTCAGAAGGTGCCTCATCGCTCTCCCCTTCGCCGAAATAATGAGTTTCGTCATGATGCGCTCCATTTGCGGAGAGCCTGTTTCTCTGCTTGAGAGTTTTGTCGCATACTTCAATGAGACCCACCAAGTCATCTTCGCCGTCTTCAAATACGTCAGCGTATTCAAAACTATCACCGCGAGCGTTCTTTTGTCTTCGAAGACGATCGATCCCCAATAATTTTTCTAGGCGTTGAATTTCACGCTCATCCGGATTATCTTCTGTTTTGCTATTCAGTTCCTGTACATTTTCTGCATCGTTCGAAGGATTACTCGGAGTCTTTATCTTCTTGCGACTATGATCCATGCCCGACTTGCTGTTAATAGAAAGTGATTTCTTTCCTGAAAAGTCATTTTCGCTACGCTCTTGCTGCAGCAGTTCAGGTGCGTCAGTCGACTTCTTGTCGCTTTCAACTTGCGGGGAGGTAGTAGACTCTGGCCGCTGTTTTTTAGCTGATGAGAAGTCGGCAACGTCCGAGAGGGACCGCTTGCGCTCCGTGTTTGGCTTGGCAGATTCTTTGGAACTCAATAGCTGTTGCGTATGCGTGTGAGCCTTACGCCTTTCCTTCCATTTTGTTCTGGCCTGGAGGGACGCTTCCTTCCGCTCCTGGCGCTTTCTTTTTCTTTCTTCTCTTCGTGACACGTGCTTCTCATCTGCAGCCTTTGGAACACGCTTGTTCTCAAGACCAGGTGAAATTTCGTCGAGCAATTTGGATGGGAGAGAAGTTTGCGGATCATGCGTGTCGCGAGTGCGTTTCTTCGGCCTTCGGGCCGGCATCCTGGCAAATGTAGGGGACATACACGCGGAAGGGACGTGTTGGCCCTAGCCGTTAGAGTTCTCGTAACACAATTTCTTAGCTGATGTGTCGAATCGCGAGCGTGAACTTTGCGCCTGGAGCAAGTTTGACGCGACGGGTGAGGCCACGATCCTGGCTATGATATAGCGTTCACCTCGAGGAAGTCTGGGTGCGTATCGAAATCAAAGGTGAGTGGATGGAGCTGTGAAATAGTTGTGACAAGCGTCATGAGTTGACTCATCGCCAATAATCCCCGCCCTTGTTTAAGAGGGGCTCGACGTCAATGGCCAATGGGAAGCTTGTCGGGAAACGTAGAGCTCCTTAATAGCGGCGTCGATGTGCTTATCCACCCAAGTCGCCCCTTTGACTTGGCACAAGGTCGCATGATTTACAGTTTGAGACCGAAATCTTTCGCAATTGGATCAAATTTCCACACTGAAAACACTCGCGCTGCGCTGATCCTGATATTTGCCCGGAAAGCTTTATTTCGCAATGTGTAAGGTCCTAAGAACCAACGGCCAAGCTCTATCAATCTTCTTTCCCACCCTAGCTAGCGCCATCACTCCTCAGGTTATTTCCAGAGGCATTGGCTGACGACTCTAGTTCGCAGCCAGGCCGTTTAACATGAAAAACGAACGCAAACCCCGTCGCGTAGCTGTGCTTGGCGGGGGTCCGGCAGGTTTGTCTGCAACCTATCGTCTTGCATGCGATGATACCCCAATCGAAGTCGATCTCTACGAGGAATCGACGCGATTTGGAGGCGCGGTGACCTCAGTTAAGGGAGGTGGCTTTATCTACGAGATGGGCCCCAACTCCATGAATGCGAAACACCAGCAAGTAGCAGATCTAATATATGATAAGTTAAATCTTTCCCCTCACGTTTTGAAGCGTAATGCCGCCGCAAAGAACTACTTTGTCGTAAGAAATGGGCAGATGATCCCCATGCCGAGATCTCCCTTTCAGTTTTGCACCACAAAGATGCTGTCCTGGAGGGCAAAGCTCAGGATTCTGGTCGAACCCTTCATACCAAAAGCCCCAGAAACCAATGCCGATCGCGAAAGCGTTGGCGATTTCTTTCGCAGGCGATTTGGATCCGAATTCGTGGATTACGTCGTAGATCCCGCTTTGGCTGGAATATATTCTACTAACCCCACTGGCCTGTCAATGAAACACGCGCTGAAAAGAGTGTGGGAGATTGAAAGAAGGAAAGGGTCTGTCATCGGAGGCTTTCTTCGTGGGGGTGTCAAGAGCGATGTGGATCCACGTTTTCAAATGTACTCCGGCAAACAACTGCGTGAGAGTTTCAGTTATGACAGCGGTATGCAAGCTCTCACGACTAGACTGGTCGAGAACATCGAAAAACTGAACAAACGGGGGAAGCTGTACAGAAACGTCAAGGTGCGAAGCGTGAGTCAAGACCCTCGCGGTGCCTGGCGTATTAATGGACGCGGGAGGTACGATGCTGTTATTTCCACTATTCCAGCGTACACCTTGGAAGATGTCGAGTCCAACGTGGAGGCCGTTCGCAATGGTTTTAAGAAGCTTGCAAAACGTGTTGAATACGCTCCGGTATCTGTCACTGTACTTGGATTCGACAAGAGCCAAATAAGCTCTCGTTTAGATGGGTATGGAGTACTAGTACCTACCAAGGAACAAAGAAAACTGTTGGGTATCAACTTCACATCATCCAATTACCCCTCTCGCGCTGAAGATCCGAATAAAGTATACCTCACCGTATACCTCGGGGGCAGCAGAACCCCAGACATTGTTTCCCTACCTTCCGATGAGATAGTTGAGACAGCTACGAAAGAAGTACAGCAAGTGCTTGGAGTAACGGGAAGGCCATTTCATTATGAGGTAAAGAACTGGCCAAAAGGCATTCCACAGTACCGTCCTGGATATGATTCTGCGCTCGATACTATGGCTCAAGTGGAAAGAAGAGCTCCTGGTCTCGTACTGGGTGGAAACTATCGGGATGGAGTAGGGTTGCCGGACGCATTGCTATCTGGACTAAAATCTGCTGAGCGTGTTATCGAGTATCTGCAGGTAACAATGCCCAAATGACCAATGCCCCCTCCAAGGCATCCCAGACTCTTGATTGTCGTACCACTTGCAAAGGACAGCTACAGAAGCATAGAAATCCAGGAAGTTCAGATAAGACAAACGAAAACAACAAAAACATACCTAGATCAATTTTACACACTCCTTAATAGTTCTCGCTCGTTGAGCTCGTGCTTAAGGTCATTTTATCCCTTTCATCCTCGCAAGGTTCATTGTATCTTTCCCATCCTCCCAAGGTTCAGCTTTACAATAAGCCTGCGCAATTTCTCGTGAATAGCTCAGAGCCACATTCAAACCAAAATTCACTAAGTTATTTGGCTCCAAACAAATCGTTCAGCATGACATGGTATTCGCTTCATAGTTCAAATGGGCGGCGTGTGCTCAGCAGAAACCGCTTTAGTTTTTCCTTTCTTCAGACTCGATTCCCAAGTTTTCCGATGTCGCTTGTACAACGCAAGCGCGGCACGCGCATCCTCACAGGAATCATGTTCGCTCTTTTGGAATGTATCCACGCCAAGCACCTCGGCAACAACGATGCTTAGCTTTGGTCCAACCCCAGAACGACGACCTTGCGTTCTCCAAAGTTTTTTGAAAAAGATAGACGTGTCTCGAACATCCTGCCAAGGATGAGATATTCGTAGAACTCTCAAATCATTCTTCAAAGCGTGACCTACCACAATTCTGCCTCTTAGTATGTCGCCTACCGCCTTCTGTGCTTCGTACGGTTCTACTGCCTTTGGCGAGCTTGGGGCAACATCCTCTGGCTGCACCCCTGACCATTTCGTTCTGTAATCAGTAACTTGCTCTCTTACCTTGACAAATGTATCGTACAACACATCCCCAGAATAATTCACCACGGACACACGAGCCAGCGCATTTTGTTTTCCACCTGGTCCAACGCCAACCATTTCGCAGTCCAGAGCAACAACCTCAGTCGCTTGGTTGGTTTTGAGGACGGGTCTATTCATGAATGAGCTGACCTGAGAAGCATCTTGCAATGATGATGATGGAGCATCCTTATCTTCCGTTTCCTTCACAATTCTTTTTTTCTTGGTATTGCGAAGAGCAGTCTTTGGAAGCGTCTTTTGCAGCTGTTTCCAGTTTGAGCTCACTCTCTTTCGCTTCTTAGCGTCAGTCCGTTTGATGCGTTTTGAGGGCTCTTCTGTTTTCAATGTCTTGAGGTCAGATCCGTCCCCCTCAGTTGTAGCAGTACCTAGCTTTTTTTCGTTCCGAAGTGATGCTAACACGGCCTCACGAACAAAATCTTGCATTCTGGCTTCAGCTTTCTTTGATTACCCGGTCCCGACCAAAACGATTTGGTCTCTTGTGAACGTAGATTAATGCAACTAATAACCAGATTCGGGAATAAACGCTTAAATGAAACAAGACTCAATGACCCAAGAGAGAAAGGAAAAAGGCATAAGAGAATCAGAGGATGAATTTTCTAACACTTGACGCCAAAAAATTGTTACAAAGCGAACATTTTTGCATCAGAAATCCGTTCTCTTGTATGTTAAAAATGTTCTTTTTCACGTCAATGGCAAGCCCGGAGCAAGAACACTCACGTTGGTATTACCCGTAAATGACCGACGTGCTTCTGCTTTCGAAAGAGATCTCATGGAAAACAGAAACGATCTAAAGATCATGCGCGGAAGCCAAAATTGGCAATCGTTAACACTGGATTTTCACAATACACGTACTACATGGATACGTGTAATAGCTGTTTTATCCTTTGTACTACCGCCGGCGCCCGCCTGTGGCGCGGATATGGATCGACTATGGCTCCGTGGACCGAGCTTTGCTTTCGTCGATAGTAACTTCAACGATCGCACAGCCCACATTCCCCCATAAAGCAAGCTCAACGGGGTTGAGGACGATAATATTTCAGAAAAGATGGCTGTGATCATGGAAGGTGAGGATTTTCAGCATATCCTTCGTGTGCTGAATACCAACATCGATGGTAGACAGAAGGTCATGTACGCCCTCACCTCGATCAAGGGTGTCGGTCGCCGCTTTTCTAACCTTGTCCTGAAGAAGGCTGATATCGATCTCACAAAGCGTGCCGGATCCCTTACCAATGAAGAAATCGATCGTATCGTTACTATCATTCAAAGCCCTCGCCAGTTTAAGATTCCGGACTATTTCCTGAACAGGCAACGCGATTTTAAAGATGGAAAGACTTCACAACTTATAGCGAATCAACTAGACTTCAAAATGAGGGAAGATTTGGATCGCTTGCGAAAGATTCGTTCTCACCGCGGTATGCGACACTACTTTGGTCTTCGCGTCCGTGGTCAGCACACAAAGACCACTGGTCGCCGTGGACGTACTGTGGGTGTATCTAAGAAGAAGGCGTAAGAGAGAGATTCTCAGTATGTAGCCAGTGTGTGCCTGCGGTTTGCGTTAGAATGGGCAGAAGTTTACAATGAATGCTTTGAAGAGCGTTTGCGATTGGTTTCCGCGTTTAGTCAATGTCGCGATTGCAGCACGAAGAATCTCACATGGTTCCCTAAACCGCTACCTGTCCTCGCTGAGGGAGGTAATCCATGCCTGAGTTTCCGTTAGCTGTTCGAACGTTGAGTCGGGGTCGTAAAGAGCAAAACCGCAGTTTTTCATCCATGATGCTACATCTGAATCCGATTTGTCATCCTTCGTTTGTGGCTCAAGCCACTTTCGAATCATTTTAACGTGTAGTTCTTTGCATCCATCTATTTCACTAACTCTGCCGTATACAGCGTGCAGATTTATGCGCCTCACGCCAAGCTCTCTGGCGTACGCAGCGAAATACCTTATCATTTTTTTTGTGTCCTTTTCAATGATGTAGGGCATCACCTTGGTTCTCCAATAGGGGACTAGATTCTTACCCCGAACCATTATCTTACTCGGAACAAGGGCCGGAGATTCCGTTTCGAACCAGAGATAAGCAAGGCTCCACTTGATGAACTGCAATCCGAGAAATAGGGCTCTCGGTACCCCAATGCGTTTGTTCCGACTGCCAAAATCGTAGACATAACAGTCTCGTCCACATGCCAATGCAAACAACAACTCATTGTCTACCTGTGCCAGCACCTTGTTATATGCTGCTCTTTCACAGAGGGAGCTTTGGATTCGTGTGAATCGCACATTTTCGTCCGCAATTAAGATATGAAGCTTTGACAAAGCTTCGATTCCATTTGTAAGATTTATGAAGTGGAGAGGTGCTAAGTTTAGCGGATAGTTTTGGTTTTGCGAATACTTGATCTTGAGTGGATGTGACTCGATATAATTCCTCCGCGATTTCCCCGCACAACAGAGGAAGACGTTAGGCTTTCGTTTGGGAAGTCGATTGTTGTCAGAAGCAAGGAATTGCAGTGCCTTTCTTCTGCCAACGATTTCCCTCGTCCACGGTGCAACGAGAAATGCATGTCTCACATTGCGCGCCATATCTTTGAGGGCAAAAGAAATTATTTACTTATAACGTTAGATACAGAATGTTAGCCTTGGGTCCGAGCCTTCGAATGTTCTCGAGCCCGGCGTTAGATCTTCCACGTTGTTGAGAGGTGATGACTCATAAATTACCATTCACGGCTGAGCATTGCGAGATAACCGATTTCGCTAATAAAAAAAAAACGAAATTAAGCGAGAATGATGGCAGTCTTTTTTCTCCATGGTCGACTTGCTTTTTCCGACGTATAGAGATTAATGTGTTCCGTTCATATTTTAGGTTGTTTTTCCACCCAAGATTATTACCAATCTCTCAAGCTATTAGTCGAAAAACAATTTCAATTCGAGATCGACCTGCCTTCCACGGACCGCGAGCAAGACAGACACAAAGTGCAGCACCTTGATCACGGATCCTGTTCTTAAAGCTTCACGTGGCCAGCTACGTTATTGTACCTCTTTTAGATTAGCTTCTCCCAGGAAGTTCAATGAAAAAGTCCAAAAAAACAAGTGAATCATGACTTGCCCCACAAAAGTTTCTTTGTTGTGTGTGCATCAGAAACGCTTTTTAGCGAGATCTACAATATTTTCACAACTACAACCAAACATCTGCGGCAAAAAGAAAAAAAATGCATGTAAACATAGTAATTCACACTGCTGATTAAACCAGTAAAACCTGTCAAGAAGTTTCGTTGAACAGGTGAAGCCATCCTGAACATTTCTTTAAGTAGATTATTCTATTTCAACGACATCATGAACTAGAGCTCTGATTGCCCTCAGCCAGGCCCGTACTTGTGCCTGCGGGGATCTCAGGGACCTCGAGTCATTTACTCACCGGATTTGAAGCAAGTCAGTCATATTAGTCAGATGTTAATCACAATATCCAAGCCATTAAGATTTAAAGAATTTCAATAACGCAGATGCCATGCAACATTTTAAACAAGTCAAAAATGGAGCCAGTTCTTGTTGTCGAACCGTTCTGTCACTGTCAAATATGATGCGCATGATCTCAGTGTGATATTTGCAAATAGCATTTCCTAACTGTTTTTCGAAATATTGAAGCATTTTGTTTATATCTGGTTTTCTTTTAAGTTGTATATGTCGCTTAATACAGAGGAAACGCCTTATTGCCGTTCCTCTCGTGAACTGACTTTTGTACTAGAGCACTACTCAATCAGTCAAAACTCATGCAGTTTTGAGCTCTGGCCGGTCAGTTTCGAGTACGGGCTTGGGTGCGAGCACTGTTTTTGTGAGTAGGCCTCTTGATTACGAATATCAACAAGTGCTGCGGTATTATTCTGGATAGTGTACTTCGGAACAGGGTATTTCCTACAGGTTGTGAAGGGTCATAAAAGATCGGTAAACTGCTGAGCCAACGCCCATGAAATGTGCCTCCCAATGATCATCGCAAATAGCCATTTAAAATATGAGCAGACGTAAATAACAGGGCCTTGACACGAAAAAGAGGACGCAGAGTCTTGGTGCCCAATGTGTTATTCCGTTGCCTCCGTTCCTCGTAGAACTCAACATACGAGCAAAAATCGTGATTTGCAGTTTTTCTCAGGTATTCTGAAGCGTGGCTCGAAAACAAAAGGAAAAAAACAATTCGTGAGTCTGCCGCCGTTGCCTTAACCTCGGAAGCAGAGTTTTGTCGTTATCTGCTGCCGAACAAACCCTTTTCGATAAGATGTCATAAAGCAAAGAACGGTAAGATAAATCGATGTCAGGTATGACTAGAGAATGGGCATCAAAGTTCTAAGCCTTTCAACCGAATAAGAAATACATTGATATTGTAGACAGTCTTTTGTTTTTTTTTATCCATAGCAACAAAGCATAATCATGAAGATGAAGAAATGCACAGAGTAGAACTACATGGCGTGATCATCTTTTTCATTCCGTTTTTATTTGAGAACTTTAGGTTGTTGATTGAAAGTGATGAACGCCCATCGGTCCTACTGTTGATGCCTTTCTTACATTACAATATTCTAAAAACTTGTAAGTTAGGAGAAAGAAAACGTGTTGAACGGCTGTTAATTCGTATTTTGGGGCTGATCTACGAAGATGTGTGTGTTTTGTTGGCAGAAAAGTCTCGAACATCAAGTAGCACAATGAGTTCAAATCGAAGAACACTTTTTTTAATCGAACAAAGACATTTTTGCATATAAACAAGAAAAGGGTGCATTCTTCCAGCATATGAAGTTTGCGGAGAGTATCCAGGCGATGTAGGTGGTGTACGAAGCGGGGAATTCTTTGGACATCTAGATCACGATGTACAAGCGCGAACCCTTTCCATGGGAGTCAGCTTCTCATTTTAAACGCTTTTTTTATAATTTGTGCAACTGGTACCTGAACTGAAACTTATCGAGGTGAACACCTTTTCGAGACAGATACTCAAACTAAATAGCACCACCGAGATGTTTTTTTATTTCTGTTAGTTTGGAAACGATTCGTGATGTCCTGGCATCTTCTTTCTATTTTACATGCAAGTTCAATTCAAGATGCATCTCCGAAACTAAAACTTGCCTTTACTGCAAGCAGCAATAACAATTCTGTCGTTACTGATGTGCGCTGAAAAATATGGGCCAAAGAGGTATGACACCCAGAAACCCATCGGAACGAAATGCGAACGTACTTACGTTAATTCGAAATCGTCCACAAAAACTCTCAATCTTGCAGAAGAGATCGAGCTATTTCTGAATGTTTTGGCTCAGTTTGTCAAAAGAAATGCTCTGCAGACTACTGCCAATATTTTTTCTATCCAGAAAGTTGTTCATCGATCCGGGACCTCGTCAAACATTGCTGATGTCGTGTGATGACTGGTATAGCCGCTGATATGCAGTGTCCCTGCCCTTTACTTTGTGCGCAACACACTGAATTATGCGGCCCGTCTCTTGGGTTGATTACCCACCAGCGGCGGTACCTCGGTAACATGACTATGAATAAATGCGTTGTTTCGGGGCCTGCATATGGGCTTTGAACATAGAAGTACGTGTCATCCTTGACATGGACGCACCCTGAAAGGATATGCCGTTCAAAGCGACCCAGTGGGCTTTGGTTCCTCTGCACGGCGACCAGTTTCAGCCGATTTTCGTCCTAAATGTGACGGCTGACGTCAGCTTCGCACACTTGTGTAGCATTTACCAGAAAATCATACTCTTCTCAAGGAGACACAGCTTTTCTTCTCTGCTTTTGGACGGGATTTGTTCTGTTTTGCAACTTTGGTCTGCGGCTTTAGCCTCAAACCTTTTTGAATTCAAAACCAAAGCATTAAGCTTTCTCAATTTGTATTCATGGCCCGCGCAACCATCTCTTCCACGATGAGCTTGGGCGATTCTGTCCTCACAGGAAACTCGTTTTCTTTTACGAGGTAAACCGATTTGGAAGGCCGCACCCGAATTGCTGCAGCTTGGGCTTGAGGCCTTCTCCGTGTAACAAAACAGAACACAAAAGCCGATGGCGAGCAACTAGCCCCGCGATAATCACGGAGAGGAACGGTCAAGCTCTCTCGTGTAAACATGTGTTGCATTTCAGTCTGGCTTTTCACACTATCAACTACCTAGTGCTTGCCTTTCAAATTTACTGAAAGCAGCGGATGGTCCCGGCCACAGACCCTTCCTGAGAACTTTGATCTTGACTTGAATGATTACAGTCTGAAGCAGTCAGTCAGCTCTTTGGGATCGAATTTCCAGGGTATAAATGACCTGCCCTGAGCTTAAATCCCTTCCATTGTTGGTACCGTCTCTATTCCCAAGGAATCAAGTTCATTGTGCCTCGTGAATTACGCAACCGGATATTGTTCATATCGAGAGAGGAAAATGACAGAATTGAATATTAACAACCGTCGAGTTCGCAGCTGGGTTTATGGGTTGATTACCTTGTGCTCTCTTGTCGTCTTTGGAAATATTGCTGAAGTTTGCGACACATACAATTCTTGTCCCGTGCGTTTGCGAGGAATAATCACCATTGGCGTCTTGGGAACTATTCTAGGCCTGATCATGTGCGTTGCACTTCTCTGTGACGTGGAACCCGTTATCAAAGCCGAGGTCCTTTTTGCCTTCCTTTTGTTCATCCTGTATTCTATATGCGTTGGAGTGGTTTCATCAGTTAGAACTGGTGCAGGAATTGAAAAAAATTTCTCACTCGGAGGTCTCGGAGGTGATCAAGTTGCCGTAGTTACTGTTGGTGGTCTCGGCAACATTATTGCTGTTACTTTCGCATGGATAGCAGAAATACTCGCGTTCATGGCCTTGCTTATGGTACTCACAAGCACTGACGGTCCTTTCCCTTTAAACAGTGGATCGAAGCCTACCAATAGTAAAATGGAAGACGTTGAACGTGGATTAGAAGATGTTGAGACTCCTGAGGTAGAGTACATGCAGAGGGTGGGTGATCCCAAAACTGATTCAGGCCCAGATTCAGATCAATCTCCGAATGGAATATCTGAGAACACAGAAGATATGAATCAGAAGAACACTGGGAAAGCTTAAGCGCCGATTGCGACAATCCAGTCTAAACAGCAACTGACGACAATCTGGACAGGTGGGGAATGCAATATCCACGGTTGGAGACGGATTGGAACGATGTCGATGACCTTCTCATTTGCCGCAAGTTGTCGAGTTTTTCGCGATATCTTCGATTTTCGAAATGCATCATGCTGAGAAAGGTGTCTCTACAGCTACAGTCTTCTCGAGTCATATAGATGCAGGTTGATTGGAAAAAGTCTCAAGTATGGTAGGAGCAGCTGCACGACTTGATGAGAGAATTCGGAACGTCATGAGTCAAAAACTCCACTTCAACAATTTTGCCATGACCATTTTGAATGTACTTGAGGGTTTGCAGAACAGTGGAAACACTGTGTTCTTTCCTACGCTGAACCATAATCGGCGCTATCGCTGTCAAGGACATTATCTTTTCTCAAGATGCTGAATTTTCGAAAGCTGCTCTTGATCATTTCAAAGTTCGAGTTTATCCTCTATGTGCGAAGGGTAAATGTATGTAAAATCGACATCTTCACCATCCTTGAACCATTTTAACGCGACCCTCGCGTCTTTCTGCACTCCAAGTCCCTCGAAGTACATGTTACCGATCCACAAACTTGCTTCTTTTGAATCTTTTTCAGCAGCCAGCTTGTAGTGCTGCAACGCTCGTTCATAACTTTGCGGTACGCCTTTTCCTTGAAAGTAGCACATTCCTAAATCCAAGTTGGCCTCGTTACTCCCCATATCGACCGCCTTGCGGTATAGTCTAACGGCCTCTTCGGCATTCTCCTCGACTCCTCTTCCATCATAATGAGCTATCCCAAGCCAACGAATGGCTTCAGGAACTGTTGACGCTTCACGATACATAGATATGGCCTTCATACAGTCAACAGAAACTCCTAATCCAAGATAATACAGTGTTGCCATCTCTATTCGGGCAACTAGGTTTCCCCTTTGAGCGGACTCCCGGTACAACTCCATGGCTTTTAGAAAATCTTTGGGAACACCTTGACCATACATATAACAATCACCAAGGTTACATTGTGCTTCAAGACTCCCATACTTGATAGCTTCACGGTAGTACTGTACAGCCATATTATAATCCTTTTTGGGCCCTTGGTTGTAAATAACTCCTAGATTATTCAAAGCCACTTCGTCATTTTCAGCAGCTGCTTTCTTGTAGTAGGATATGGCGGTTCGTTTGTTTTTGCGAACCCCAGTTCCTTTATCGTAGCAAATCGCTATGTTCGTATTTGCAACAGCTTCGCCCATTTGAGCTGCTTTTTTGTACAAACGTATGGCCTCCGTAATGTTTGTGGGGACTCCATGGCCTTCTTCGTAGCAAATTCCAAGCAAACGTATGGCTTCGGAATCATTCCATGCTGCCGCTTTTCGAAAAAACTTCACGGCCTCTTCCGGATTCTTTTCGGTCCCCCAACCGTTCAGCAAGTGTTCGCCACAAAATCGATAAGCATCAACATACTCCTGTTCCGCAGCTTTCTTCAACAGCTGATAGGCTTTTGATAAATCTCCCTTCATGTCAATAAGTATATCCAGTGCTTCGCGAAATTCATTCTGACCCTTCGCGCAATCTTCCGGGCCATTATCAGAGTTATCATCATCTCGCTCTTCCTCCGAGACGATCCCAAATATCATTGGATCTTGGTCATGTGGCAGTGTGACTTGGGCCTTCTGATTCTCCTCTACATCCCATTCATCGTCCTGTTCATGAATCAGACGGGCGCGTCGTCGACGAGGCGGAGGAGAAATAGAAACATCTCGTCCCCGCTTTTTTCCAATAAACTTTACCTCGTTGCTTTCCTCGTTGCTTTCCTCGTCTACATTCGGATCTACAACGACGGGGCTCACACCATCGCCACTAGAGTCAAGGACTACGTCGTCAACATCCTCGTATAGACCTTGATCAGGCAGCTCTTGTTGCGGCTGCAGCCCTGCTCTGTCCAAAGCCGCCTGGAAAAGGTCAGACAGTGTCTGTGAGTCAATTCTGCGAACTGGATCTTCCGCTAGGCATCGAGAGACAATCTCACGCAAATTTGTATCACAGATGCACGCACACCACTTCTCAACATTCTCAAACAACGTCCGGTTCACAATTAATCGTATGATGGCCTCCTCCGATGGATTGTGTAGAAGATGTGGCCCTTCGATTAACAAGTAGCATGCAACCATACCAAAGCTCCATATGTCTCCCGTATAGTATTGGTGGCCATGGCTAATGAGTTCTGGAGCGAAATACAAGAGGTTCTTGGTACATCTTGTTTTTTGTTGAGTCGACAGAACAGCGCGAGTGAGGAAGGTGGTCACATCGAGCTTTGCGTTGCCATAAATGCGGTCACCATGAATGCGTAGCAAAACGTTCTGTGGCAAAATACGCCCATGGTACACTTTTGCTCGATGGAGATAACAGATTGCGTTGGCGACGTCTCGCAGGATTCTGATGCGAGTACGAATTGGTCTCAAGCATGATTCTTGGCGCGCTTGGTGCAGGTCATGGGTCATAAGCTCTGTGGCCATAAGGGCGACTGGAGCGGTGGGCATGTCAAGCACGTGGTGGATCTTCTCATGAGATCCTTTGACGGTGAAGGGCCAGTTGACGCCATAGAACGTGGGAAGACACGGGTGAGAAAAGGACTGGAGTCGTAGGGATTCTTGGATAAAATAAAGATAACGCAGTCTTGAACAAAATGAAAGGTGTAGCGCCTTGAGCGCCACGGTGGTGGTCCAAAGCGGCGCTGGGCCGTGGCGCATGGAGAAGGCAGCTTTGTAAACTGTGGTGTGCGGAGACCTGCCTATCTCGTGAGGCAATGAAAAGGACTGCTTTGGAAAGGTGGTGATGCGAATTCGATCAGCACTTAGCTTGTTGGTGTGCAGCACGGTCTGCAAACAGTCACGTATGGTGTCCTTCTCATTTTCGGGAAGTGGACAATCATCAATGCGGTCTTTATACGTCTGTACGCTGTGAAGAATTGTTTCTAAGCGCTCGGTGGTCGGCGAGGCGTACATGTGGTCGGTTGACGGAACGCTAGACAAGATAGCGGTGGCATCGATTGCGTAACGCATGGCAATGCCTAAACTGGAGGTGGAGAGAGGGAGTTTAACAAGGTAGTCCAGAGTCTCGTACAAGGCCGGCAGCGAGAGGAGCACGCGCTTGAGATCCGATAGAGAGGCGTTTTGACACGACACGCCGCTGAGGCACTCCATGACACTGTTTATCTTTGCGGCAACCATGTGGGAGGGCTGAAAGGCGGTGGTGAACCCCTTGGCGTCCACGTCGCGCTGTAGCGTCAAAGCGGACGCGTGCAGTTCGGTGAGGCGCGTGCGCACCTCGAGGCGGTCCGTGTCGTTTCGCAGCAGGGCGTGGACGTCCTCGGCAAAATCGATAATGCAGCGCATCTCGGCGTGGTGATGCTCGGCGGCAAAGGTAGTTATGTGGCTGAGGTGCGTGAGCGGGTTGAGAATGGATCGCAAAGCCAGCTCGAGCAGGGAGTGCGTGGGGGCGGATTCGATGGCGCTGTGCAGGGCGTCGACGACGCGCTGGCGGGACGGCGGCGGAGGCATGTGGGCGGGGCTGGTGGAGGGGGAGGAAGGCAGGCGGGGAGACGCACGGCGCGGCGGAGCGTCGCAGAAGGCGGCGCGCGCTCGCCGCCTCGCGAAGGGAACATGGTCGCTGAGCGGGGCGGAATGCGCAGGTGGTGTGTCCATGGCGTGTGCGGCGCACGCTGTGATAGGCGCAGGAGTGCGGCTGCACGAATCATTCGGCGCTGCCGGGGCTTCCATTGGGGCGTGGCGGCAGGGCGGACAGCGCGGCGCGCGCGCAAGACCCCGCGCCTGGTCGCGCAGCGCCAGTTCGCATGTCGGCACAGATCGGGCGCTGGTGCGCCTGCCGTGGCCCCGAAAAATGGGCCCGAAACGGTCGCCCACCGTTGGCGCCCTGCGCCCTGCGCCCTGCGCCTTGCGCCCTGCCCGCTGTCACGGGCGCTCCAGGAGCAGCGCAAGCGCCGTGCGGAAACACTGCGCGCCGCTCAAACTAGCGCTCGACTGTTTGGCCGTGCAGAGTACTGTGTAGGAACAGCGATCGACCAGGGCGTGTGTCGGTAATGCTAGTCGGGCCTTTGCGCAGACCAGTGCCCGAGTGCCCGATCGACTGCGGCTGGGCGGGTTTTACAGGGGTAAGGTACCAAGGTTAACCCTTACCGCGCCCGTTGAACACACAACCCGTGGGCATCTACGTTACGCTTGCTTATACGAGTTCGTTACCCGACGACATGGCGGCAATCGCAGCGACTTGTGCGGGGAATTGTGGCCAATTCTATTTGCGTTCATTTAATTGCTCGACGAGCCGCAAATTCGCCGCAGTCACGTGCAGAGTGACCCGCTGTGCCTCTGCCTTGTCACGTATTCGCACCTGATCCCGTCACACCCCGCCGCCGCCCGCCGTTCCGCGCACGTCGCTTCGCGCTGCATTTCGGCCGCCGAGGCCACAGTCGCGTCTCTGCGGCACAAATGGAAGCGGGGTCGGTGCCACAGCAAAAGGCGCACCGCGCGTCGCGCACGAAGAGCAGCAAGAAAAAGGCCAAGTCCCCAGGAACTGGCGGCAAGAAGCAGGCCGTAGCCAAACCCGGGGCGCTTGCCAGGCGCATCCGCCTCGCGGCAGACCGCTCCGAAAAGCGCGCCTTCAATCCTGCCTTACCCGTCGATCGCACCGGCGGAGATGCTGCGCCTCGAGTCATTACCGTCGTCGGCCCACAGGGCGTGGGGAAGAGCACCATAATCCGCAACCTTGTCAAGCACTACTCGAAGCGAAATATTCCTTCTATAACCGGCCCTATCACCATTGTTGCTGGTCACCGCAAGCGAATCACCTTTGTCGAGGTCGGCCCAGACCTTAGTTCCATGATTGATGCTGCCAAGGTTGCGGATCTTGTGCTCCTCGTCATTGACGCCAGCTTTGGCTTTGAGATGGAAACTTTTGAGTTTCTAAACATTGCGGCCACTCATGGTATGCCTAAGATGATGGCCGTTCTAACACATCTCGATAAGCTCCGCGACGGAAAGCAAGTGCGAAACGCGAAAAAGTCCTTCAAAGACCGAATTTGGGCAGAGCTCTACGACGGCGCTAAAGTCTTTTACCTTTCCGGCATAACAACAGGTGGAGAATATTTGAAACGCGAGATCTTAAACCTTGCGCGCTTCATATCAGTAACCAAATACCCCAACATCAGATGGCGATCGGACCATCCCTATGTTTTAGCTGATCGAATTGAAGACATCTCACCGAAAAGTCTGCCGGACTCGGCTAATCGTACCGTGGCCGCCTATGGCTATGTGCGAGGGATGCCTTTGCGGACAGCTGCAGGCATGTGGCGATTACATCTTGCCGGTGTCGGTGATTTATCCGCTCAGAATCTTGAGCTTCTTCCTGATCCTTGTCCTGCAGCCAATCTAAAAACCGGCCAAACAACGAAAGAGAATACCCCTCAGGATGGAAAATCAAGGCGAAAGATTTCCCAAAAGGAGAGGATGGTGTACGCACCTATGGCTCCTGAAATTGACGGTATTGCATTTGACAGAGATGCCGTCTACATCAACTTAGCCCCCGACGATGTTCGCTTTTCTGATAAATCAGCATTGGTCACCGAGGATGGCAATTTGCTTGGTACTGATGCAGAAGGGGAGGAATCTTCTGATGGTGAAGGCGAGAAAATGATTAAGCGTTTGCAAAAGGTGGATGCGGCTGCAGTTGATGAGAAATTGAGGAATGCGACTTTGCAGCTTGTGAAGGGCGGAAAAGAATTTGTGTCGGGCCACATTGACGACATGCGAATGAGGCGTCCTGCCAACTTCTCCACGGATGCTAATGATCGTTCAACCCCCAACGGTGAAAGCCATCAAGCAGCGACGAAAGGGGATAAGGGAGAAACTGGACGCAAATATGATAGTGACAGCGACAGCAATAGCGGCAGCAGTAGTGAAAACGAAAGTGATTACGAGAGTGACAATGACTCTGATGGTAACGAAAATCATAACAGTACGGACTTGCGTGTACGGGAAAAAGCACCTGTTGACCATGAAGATCAAGGTCATCGAGAACCAGAAAGCGACAACGAATCAGACGATGTTTCCGTGTCGAGCAATTCGACACTTGAAGAATTTGGAACTGCAGAAGACAACGATGAAGACATTTCCGCAAGACGATGGAAAGACTTAACTCTAAAGAAAGCTGAAATGAATCTTAAGAACGGTGTTTCTCCGTCGAAAGCGCTGGAAAAGTACATTTACGGTGAAAATGCCGGAGACCTTGAGACTGAGAATCGGGATGTTGGTTCTGATGAAGACCCTGATAATGAAAAAGAAGATGAAGAATTTTTCAGACCTCGCAATCGACAAAAGGGGGATGGCTACAATACGATGTTTCCCACTTCGGTATTGGACGATTTTACGAGACTAATGCCGCAGGCAACACGAAATTGGGTAGCAGATGAACTCGCATGCGCAAATCTGCGCCAGAAACGGTTTGGAACTGGACAACGTCAATTGAATGGTTCGGCGACGCCTCAAGAGAAAGATCACGATAATGAAGATGTCGATGGAGATTTTGAAGACCTAGAAACAGGCGAGAATCATGTTGGAAAAACCCTTCGTGGTGAAAAGTCTCAGGATGAAGAAGATGAGCAAAGCTATATGGAGACCATTAAAGAAACGAAGATCCAGAAAAAGAAACAGTTTGACAAGGATTGGGACACAAGAGATGTGCAAGATAACGGCTCTGATACTGAAGAGCCAGTAAATTCTATAAAGGAGGGTCGCCCAAGTTTGAAGTCCCGCAAGGCTGCCCGAGATGCTGAAATGCGTACGCCAGATCCGAGGAAGCTAGAACGAGAGAGATTCGAAAGGTTGAGAAACCAAGAATTTGGAGAACTTGACCCTGAATCACGCATCATTCTAGAAGGTATCGTTCCAGGGCAATACGTGCGAATGGAGCTCCAGGATGTTCCAGTTGAGTTTGTCAAGTTTTTCGACCCAAACTGCCCAGTCGTGCTTGGTGGGTTGAAATCTTCCGATGACGAAGGGAAGACATATGTCAGAGCTCGAATTCGCCGTCACCGTTTTAAGAGAGGAGTACTCAAGTCAACTGACCCTATTGTCATGAGCGTTGGGTGGCGTCGGTTTCAAACTATTCCCATTTACGACATTGAAGATCAAGGGGGAAGGCGAAGGTATTTGAAGTATACTCCTGAGTTTCTGCACTGCAACGCTACATTTTGGGCACCAAGTGTAGCTCCCGGAGCTGGTGTGATTATATGCCAAACGCTTGGAAGGGAGCGAACAAGTTTTCGCATTGCTGGAACCGGGGTTGTCACTGAACTGGAAACGATTTGTAGGGTTGTGAAGAAACTGAAGTTAATAGGTGAACCAGTCAAAGTTCATAAGAACACTGCGTTCATTAAAGGGATGTTCAACTCAGAACTTGAAGTCTCTAAGTACCTCGGTGCCAGTGTACGTACCGTCAGCGGCGTGCGGGGAACAATCAAGAAGGCCATAACTGCGAACTCTCAGGGTAACATGCTTGACCGTGACCTTGCTAAGAGCCCGCCGGGTACTTTTCGCGCTGGCTTTGAAGACAAGATTCTATTGAGCGACATTGTGTTTTTAAGAGCATGGGTTCCCGTTGAGGCTCCAAGATTTTGTTCGATCGCTACAACTTTGCTTGATAGACAGAGAGATGGTTCTGGATCATGGAGAATGCGTACGATTCGCGAAGTGCGAGAAGCGAAACAGTTACCGATTCCGTTGTCAAAAGACTCGCTTTATCAGCCAATAGACAGGGCAAGGCCAGTATTCACACCTTTGCGTCTGTCCAAGAAGCTAGAAAGCTCTCTGCCGTACGCATCGAAACCCAAGAATTTTGCGCGGAAGAGCAGACCGAAAAATCTTCCTCCACGTAAGGCTGCTGTTGCGGAAGAAAAGGCGTTGATTCTGGATGAGAAAGAAAGAAGAGAGCGGAAATTTCTGCAGGCTGTGTACACTATTAGAAATGATAAAATGAAGAGAAGAAAAGAAGCCAAAAGCCAGGCCTTAATGCGTCATAAGAAGCAGGTAGAACGGGACGAGTCAAAGCATTTGGGCGCCCAAAAAGAACGGAGGAAACGGAAGTATGCAATGCAAGGCGCTCGCGAGGCTCGGGAATTGAAGCGGGCCCGTGGTTCGGATAAGTAAAAAGTGATATAAAGCGTTCGGGAAATCATTTGATTTCTTGTTTATGGGATGATATTAAACCACAGAAAGATCCGGAGAAACTGACTTGCTTCTGGATCAAACCCTTTGAATTGCCCTCGAATCAGCCCAATTGCTTTAGAAATCGAATTTTCCAGATATCACCAGTGTCAACATAGTTTATATATCCTTGAACAGCTCATATAGAATTGTTTGAAACATACACTACAGCGTTGAATATCATGAAGGATAAACTCTTGAACTTTGTGTTTGGCGTTGCTGATCAATTAGAAAATGTTGATGAAGCACGGCCGCGGGATTGGAGTAATCCCCTAGATAGGATCTGCCAACTCACAATGCCAAATTCCCATCATCAGCTGTTGGTTTAGCAAGTCCAGTAACAGCGGACTCGAGCGCAGCAAGCTGCAATGCCGCCTTCCTGTCTTTCTCTTCAATCTACGACATGCAAGTGGGAACGATTATTATCTGTTAGCCATTTCAATTCCTTCTGCTGACCGTGATGTTTCACAGGAAGCGATGCAAGACAAAACTCTTTCATGATGATTTTGATCTTGAAGTGGTTCCTGTGAAGGAAAAATACTTACCTGATGCCGAATCGAATCAATCTTTCGCATCATCGCCTCGTTGACGTTTTTGACATCTTTATGCAGCCAGTAGAAACAGTTCGCACTTCCGACGGCGAGTCCGACCATAAAAGCCCCTATTTTGGACGGGAGAGCCATTCAGATGGAGCTGTGGTCACAGCGGTGAGCTGGCTTGTAGAGAAAAACAGAGCGATCCTTAGGCTCACATGTATTGCCAAGGCGATACTCGCTGGGGACTCGCAGCTCTGGTCTGATATGAGGCCAGTGTTTAGGAAACATTTTCGGTACACTTTTGTCAATTTCCTGAAATAGCCCCATGGTGGCCATAATGCAAATATTACAGCCAGAAATACTCAAGCTTTTAAATTGATTACAAGAACAAACGGATTTACGCACTAAATCTTGTGCAATAGCAAAAACTTAAGAATGCAAACACTGCTTTGCGCGAGCGTCAAGGCGATAGTCAATACATGAATCATTGGTTATAAAGTGAAACAGGTATTTTCATTGTTCCAGCAACATGAAACGGAACAATGGGTTGAGAAACTCCATATCTTAGTTGATGCCGATCAAGAAGAAAGTGGATACCACCTCGTAATCAAGTCCCGAATTACTCTGGATATTTTTTGCAGTTTTAGAGCTTCCCCAATATTGGCCTCATACAGTATGAGGCCAATTGTCGTGTAGACACAACTAACGTAAAAGTACATACTGTTGATTATCTTACCATATAATTAATATTACAAAAATTTCAAGCTTTCCGTGGTTCGTTGACCTTTCGGAACCCATACCAATTACATCGACTTGCTTCCCCCGTGAGGCCCGTTTTATCGAATCAAGAACTTCTTTAACGTTGTGCGAAACGCAACTACCAAATCAACTGATTTATATAGCATCAAAGGCTCTATCAAATCAGTTAGGTGTCGATATGATTCAGTTAACTTCTGTTGAACTTCACGGCCGAGCCACGGGCGCACCAACGAAATACAAAGCTATGATCTCACAGGGATGGAAGACAAAAAAGCGTACTACATAGACGGCTCGAGAAGTATGTATTCATTAACCAAGTGGGTCCTAAAAGAATTCCGCCTAACGAAAGTCTCTTAGTCTCATAACGCAGTATGGGTTTACCTGAAGACATGTAATTCTTCCTGCCAAGGTGCAGATGAGCGGCACGCCACGTATTACTACAAGGATTTGTTTCAATTAGTTTCCGGGTTTTGAAGGACACACGATCGGGTTTTTTCTCTTCATCCACTTGAAAGGGCCCATGCAAGACTAACGGAGACCGCCGTTGCATCAATTTTTTTCACAAACCAAGTTTGTGAGATCATAGGCCGTGGGTGCGACGTGCTATGGCCCCATTAAATTCGAATCCTGGCTGAGGAGATATTGATAATAATTAAGACTATAGAAGATGTTTGGGAAACCGATACCACGAGTAACAACGGAAACGTGAAAAGCAACCCCTGACCCACGAGAGTCCAATCTGCTCAACATTTCCACAAGCTGAATCAATAATGAAGAAAACAATTTGAGCTCGTAATCGTCCGACGAGCAGAATAATCTCTGACGCATCCTTACTGTTCACCAGTCAGACCTTCTTATCTCAAGTGTCGAGGGTTGCGTTTTCACAAACATAAAAATCGGTCAAGCATCAATGGCCGACAAAAATTCCCAAGCCTGTGACTCCAGTTGTATGAGAAGGGCGATAAAGACACCGGATATCAGAACAAACAAAATGATCCTAATGCTCTTTGCAGCACTTTTTGCATTACCTTCAGTTGTTTCGGTGGCTGCCAAAGCCTTCGTAATAACATCTCCAACAGTTGATAGTACCGGGGTCGTTCGAGTTGAAATAAGTGCAGAACGAAACAGCTGGCCATTTCTTTACCCAGCAAAAATTAGAAAGGTCCCGGCAACATGGAACCGATACACTTCTCCATGGTACGTCCCGGATCGTGTGCGATTCCTGACGCTGGAAGAGTCGAGATATCGAGTTCTGTATTCTCCTGTTCGTCCTGCAGCTAGCGATGGCCTTGGTCATTGCTCGGCCATAATGAATGCGGAAATTGGTGTCGCGTTGCGATTGGGCTTATCTTATTCGCACCGAGTATCCACTCATGGCAGTTTAACAAAAGACAATCCAAACGCAGTTGAAGAATTCTTTGGTTGGGGCCATGGTCAAATCCCAAGGGAATTCATCCGAGATTCGTTTTGTAAATCTTCTCTAAACTTTTCTCACAAGACATGCCATGTTTGCGAGGGCCTGAAGAGAAACACTTCGTTCCCGGTTTTACACTTCAAGCATCTTGTTGAGCTTCCGTACAATCTAACCTATGGAAGGACAAGATGTGTAAGATCGGGGAATCCTTTGCTGAAAAATGTATGCAAGGAACAACAAGAATCATTTATGAAGCAGAATAACAGATCACATACCATTTTCCAGATGCCTCTGCTCACCTGTGGCTCCAATCCTGCAGATTCGTTCTTTGACCGAACAACGAGAGCTTACTTGTTCAACAGTTACTGGGATCAACACGGTGCAAAGGGCATTCATAAAAATGCAAGTGACACCGTAACTCAAAGCAACCTCATGCAGAATTACAATATTCCAATTCTTCAGGTTTCAGGCAGAAAGAAGGTTATAGACTATCCGGAGCATGCCTTAAACATCGCGATTCATGCCCGACGCGGAGATTTCTTCAAGGAGGCCAAGCGCAACATGGTTTCCACTGCAGCATTTGGTCGGGTCTTGAGAGATTTCATGGCTATTGTACAAGAACGTGGTGGTATATTTTCTCGCATGCCAATCGTTGTTCACATGTATTCCGAAGGTGCGCCTAAAGAGAAAAATCGGTTCGAAGGGCATGATATTTCGCGAATGACAGAACTTTACATGGATTCGGATGGGAAAGTGCGCGATGAGAAATGGGTGACTCAAACAATAAGAGCCTCCGGTACAGCCGAGATTCCGAGCAATACATCTGTTAACCATTCTCAGGATGTAGATTCAAAGAAACTCCGCCGCTTATTATTGTTTCCTGGTGGCCTCAGAGTCAAGTTCCACATCGCCGCTGACACCCTGCAATCTATGCATGAGATGATTTCTGCAGATGTATTCATTGGCAGCGAATCTGGATTGAGCATGCACATTGTATCGACTATGTCTCGTGGATTGTACTTTCTACCCACTCGGTTGGCGTCATATGAATTTGAATGCTGCCAAGCAACATTTCATCCTGAAAGCGGTGCTCTGATTGACCCAGAAAGTGTGAAGCTGTTCTGGGATGCATTTGCTGAAGCAAATGAGGCCTCTGCGACTCGTGCTTACTATGCTTACAAGACCCAAAACATACGGCGTTAGAACACGCTTTATTAGGGCATGCTCTCCAAACGCTATGCAACCATTTGTCGCCTTAATCCTGAAGGCAATCATGCCCATGGTAGAACTCACTACGATTGTGCGGTCATCGTTCTTTATCATGAACTCCATGCCTGGGCGACGAACATGGCGCTCGCAAACATTCAAAGTGAGTATCACCTCATGCGACCCCAGTATGTTTCACAAAACTCACATTCAATACAAGAGAATGGATCTCATTCTCTGCCTTTAACATACGCTCCTGTTTTTGTTGATTGGACTGCTAGCGACTGTGATATTCTATTTCAGGGGTGATGTCTTACTGTCATTCGTCTCCAACACTCGGCAATGAATGAAGTCAGACTAGAGCATTCTCACATACGTTCGTACACCATCTAGCGAATGCATTAACAATCAATCCGAATAAATAGTCTCATGACAATATTTTATAAAGTATATGGATCCCTCCCACCCTGCCTGTTGATGAACCTCAATGCCTCGTAATTAATGTAATAGTCTTTTTCAGGATTTGTGTGCAATTACGGCTCGCAATGAACCACAGCTATAGAATCTCTCTCTCTCTCTCTCTTTCCAGCTATGCAGTTTATTGCGATAAAAAACCTTTCCATTCGATCCTCATTTCTGAAAAGGAAACTTGAATTGTTTTCACATTCAGTGGAATGACGCTTGTTGACGCCTAGCGATTGAAACGAGTTGATGGTTCCAACTATAAACACGTTCATCCCCGGTTTGATGCATGAAGGCTTTTGACAGGTTTAGAGTTTCAGAGTAGCAAGTCAACCTGAGAGTAATGTATATAACGTGGCGCAGCCTACTTTTTGGAGGTACACAGCTTTCCAGTAAAAATGAAGGAAAAAACGAAGGCAAATGGACACTGACAATTAAGCAAGCCTCGTAAAATGTTGGTTTGGAAGAAAAGTAAGGTTTACGATCACTTCGTGGGGCTAGTTACGTCTACGTCCGCAAGGATGCTCAAGGCAAATTGGGTGTTAAGTGGCAACATATGCATCACCGGGATAGAAGACCGTGGAAAAGTCGTGCTTGTGGGAGCGTCCACCAGCTAAGAATATGTATGAACAGATGAAACGAACAGTCTCTCTCAGGAGCAACTGGAGAAGCCAAAGCGAGAACAACGGACGCAACTAATTCTTGACAATCTTTGTATGTGCAAACCATTCTTCCAATACCTCGGGACAATCGCATTCGACATGCCGTTCTAGCTCATGCAGGTGTTCGAATGTGGCACTGCACTTCGGACAAACAGCGGCCACAATACGGGCACGGCCATAATCGTCCGTGCCTTCAACGAGAGAGCCCGTTCGCTTCAGAGGGGGTTGCTGATCGATATCGCAGCTGTGGGGAGTGCGTAAAGGACCGTAGTTGGAATTACATCTTGAACAGTATTGATGCATGGTGATAGCCGAGCGAGCGAGTTGCCTTGCGATGTGCATGCCGTCGGCGCCATTGTTTCGTACTACGTTTAGAGATGCTCCTCGTACCTTGAACGCGTCAGCGGCGACCTGAATGGCCCTCCACATGGCCATATTTTCGGAGGACGATGGGTGGTCAGGTTCGAAGTCGTTTGATTGTGTAGATGATGCAGGGTCATTTATGAGATCCACCAGCACATCATCATCACAGATGACATGCACATGCTGCAAACAAATGCAGTTGCATAGCTGCAGTGCGCTTAAAAGGGCCTTCAAACTGGCCGTGCGATAGCTTTGAAATGAGGCCGCGAGTGGCTGAGCGATGCGCACTTGATGCTCGGGGCAATGCAGATACACCGCAAAAGAAGAGGCGGGGGTTGTTTGCGGAGACGGCTCTTGCGAAGGAGATCCTGGAAGGAACAGGGCAGAGCAGAAGATTTGGGTCGGTAGGAAGTTGGGATCATCGCCGCAGTCCTCGAGAGAACAGGACGCCCAAACGTCTAGAGACGCTTGTTCCTTGTTGCCGTGCAGTGTGGGCATCAAGACGGGACCGTGCGGAAAAGGGCGGGGCGAAATGAGCCGGGATGGGAAGGAAAGGGGCGGGGCGAAATGAGCCGGGATGGGAAGGAAAGGGGCGGGGTGTACGCTGACACGGACGGGGGTTTAAATGATGTAGACGGTGGGGCGTGGAGGGAAACGGCGTCGGGCGCATCAGGAAGGCAACTGTGGCTTGAACACGCCATTCGTGGTGTTGAGTACCACGGCCCTGCTGGCAGGCGATGTACAGCTTCCACCCGTGGCGGGCTCCACTACAAGTACAGACAGATCACACGCGAGTCGAAACGTCGCCGACGTGCACGCGCTGTGCAAATCGCGTCCGCACCGTGCCCGCCCGCACCTGACCCGCCTCTGCCAACGCGGCAACGAGGTCCCACCAGAGTCCGCCGACGGCAATGGCAGTACACGCAGCCTCCCGCGCCCCCGCTCGACGTCGGCCAGAGCGCCGGCCTAACGGGTGTGGCGCTGCGCCTCTGGCCCCGACAGCCCTCCGCCAGCCGCCGCTGCTTCTTGCCCCGTAAATGTTCACCCTCAGCGCCGCCAGAGCGTCTGTTCGCGCTCGCTGTTGTGCTTTCCAGCTGCCATCCCTGCTGCGCTTCGGGCAGCAAGCCGCCGACGGCGAGCAATCCCCAACCTCGGCCACGTGCGCCTTTCCATTTCCCGTGCCAATTGCAAACGGCAGACCGTCCGCAACGTTGCTGACCGCTTCTGCCATGGCCCGTGCGCCGAAGCGCCAAAAGAAGGACACTCGATGTGAGTGGTGCCTTACAGCGCCGGACTATATCCGGTACCACGACGAAGAATGGGGCGTTCCCGTTTACGATGACCGCAAAATGTTTGAATTTCTTTTGCTTGAGGGCTTCCAGGCGGGTCTCAGTTGGCTCACTGTGCTCCGGAAGCGAGACGCCTTTGCCAACGCTTTCCACGATTATGATGTTGACCAGATTGTGCGCATGACAGAACAGGACATTACGCGCTTGCAGCAGGACGCCTCTATCATTCGACACAAGTTGAAGATCCGTGCTGCAATCAACAATGCAAGAGTCGTCATCGCCATGAGAGAGGAGGGTATTGGCCTCGCGCATTACTTTTGGAACTGGGTTGACTACGTTCCCCAACGCAATTGTGAGAATGGGCAGTGGCTTTCTAAGAATGAGCTCTCTGACGAGATTGCAAGTGATCTGAAAAAAAGGGGTTTCAAGTTCGTTGGCAGCACCATCATTTACGCTCATTTGCAGGCCACTGGGGTGATCAACGACCACGCCCCGCGCTGTCCAAGGTATAAGCAAGTTCAAAAGCTCATCAAGAAGCGAACCAAGTGATGATTTTGCACCTGCAGGTTTAATGATGCGGACGAGTGTCGAGCAAGAAGGGGGTATGATCCACCTCTCTTGCAGGCTTTGTTTTATTCTGTGCAGCATCGCGTGGCTCCTGAGCACCATAGTGTTTTTTCGTCTTTCGGAGCAGACGTCAGGTCCAGTGTTGACGATGCACCTCGGCCAATTCGCAAATGTGCGATGAACGGGAGATGCGAAGGACTTTTATCGTCAATTACGGCAGCCGCGGATGGTAACTGAAAAAGGTTTCATAGACAACCAGGTGGTACTCGCCTTGGCGCACGCTTTTCATCGCGTTCATATCTTATCGCACTGGACGAGAGCTGATTGCTTCGCGGTCCTTAGAAACCAAAGTCGTTTGAGTGTGATTACCAAATCAGAACAAATTTGATTTCGACATCAAGTCCAAGATGATCAATACCGCTATTCACTCTCCGTTCGCTTGCCGTACGTCGCGAGCGCATGCCAATCGGTCGTCGTTGAATGAAAGCGGCATTGCAAAGTCTCCCACGTCATATAGGGAATGCAAATGCATGCCGAGAATGCATTGCATTGGCAAGACGAATGATGAGATTTCCTCTCCATACCTGAGCTGCGCTTCATTGACTGGGATTGTCCAGCAGTGCGACAAGCGCGTTATATCGATAACCTGGTGCGATAGCGAGTCATATTACCATACCTGTTTTCGGTTTCTGAACAAATGCGAGGCTATTCGCTGAGGAAGGTTGTCGCCTGCGAGCAGATGCGATTTAGTCAATCATATTCTTCAACTGGTCAGCGTTTTGTTTCTGAGAGGGCGGCTGTACACACGGGGATGTTTGTGGGCGAGTGATGCTACGCGACATGATGGAGGTATGTGGTTCCAAGTTGGGTCCATCTGCGCAAAATTTTGCTCACGGCGCCACATATCACGTTGATTTATGTTCTCTTTGTCGCTCCTACCTTATGTTGCTCGTAAGTCACGGAAAGACTAAGCAACGCTACAATTTCGCACTCTTGTTGATAGCCGTGTCCGAGTGTCAGGCAAGCCTGTGGCATAGAAAATCTATTCTATGATCGAAGTCATAACCTCCCTTTGTCAGAAATGAATGTTCTGTCTCGCATGGAGGATCTCAGCGTTCACAAAGTGCGTTGTTTGCAATACCGGTTCTGCGGGCCAAGCAGCCCCTGTTCAGCTTAAGAATGCTTTTACCCATAATTGACGTGGGCCAAATCGCAATCTGTCTCAAGTTCTCACTAAAAAGCAGAGCTTCCGCCCCTCTGAAAAGCAGTATCGAATCGCTCAGCGTTAAGATACTGCGGTCCCGATGGGGAACAGGCATTTGGTACCTTCATAAATCAAACTTTATGAGGATAAGCGTTATGCCACGATGAAGTATCTTGGTGTCACTTTCAGTTTAGTCGCTCTATGCGTTATCGATGAACACTGGTACGGTGCCAAAGCCGATGGCACGTCCACCAATTTTACCTCTCGTGGAAACGTATGCACCGCCGATCCTCGCATCAAGGTTTTTGGGCGCAATTCTCACCCAACTTGTCTGAATGCCTCTGTACCTAGTGACACAATACTCCTCGATGTTCTGCAGATCCATGACAACCCATATCATGCTTTCTTTGACATCACGTGGGTCGTATCTTTTTTCTTGCAGAACTGTTTGATACCCCCTTATGTTCCGTACAACACGTCTCAAGTATATCTGCACCTGCGAGCCAGTACAGATACAAATCTGGAGTTCTGTTATAAGCAATCCAAGAATTATTCTCGCTGGACGCAACCGACATGGGGAGTATGCATGCTGTATGCCTCTGCACGCGCCGTGGGCATCCCAGATTCGAACATCCACACATCAGCAAGGAATAACTCAAAATGCTATAAACATCGTCTGGTCTTTAAACCTGGGTTCATATTTCGCAACTTTGGTCTTCGCACACGGCCAGCATCAAGAGAAGTGGGTATCATGGGAAGACTTCTTAGTGGAAACCCCACAGGAAGCCGTTCCAAGTTGTCGCTCTTACCAAAAGAATTTATCGACATCGCGTTGCGTCAGTTTGTGGAAGCTCCGTTCAAGGTGTTTGGTCAATCACCAACACGGACAGACACACTCGTGCGAGTGCTTGTTTACGACCGACAGGATCGAAGGCCACGTAAATTGAAACGCAAATGGAAAACTGCTGCCCCAATAGTGCAGTTTTTGAAACGAGACAGACGGGTTTCGTTGCGGTACTACGATGAGCTTCCAAAGCCATTAGCAGCACAAGCCCAGCTCTTTCGGTGGGCAGACATTTTGATCGCTCCGCATGGAGCCGCAATGGCCAACACTATATTCATGCTGCCGGGCTCTCAAGTTCTGGAAATATGGAAATGTTGTAAGCAAGAAGTAAGACTGTCACCGACAACCCCGCGAAACTGGACTGGATGGCATGCGGACAGGTTCGGTTTGAAGCTGTACTATTTTCAATGCTTTCCTGTCAACCAATCGCTGTCAATACGTGAACTTCGAATACTCGAGGTACGAGAGGGCGAAGATGATCAGTGGTGCAAATTAGATTGGATTGACGTAGACCACGACCACGTCAAGAAAAAGCTTGATGCGTCCATTGCGGCGCAGAGTTTTAGAATACGAACTTTGTCCGCTTCAAAGCGGGGGGATCAGCCTCGCTCTGTTCGGAAAGAGTATGCGGTTGTCTATGCACTCGCATGTGTAGTGCTGTTTGGTGCATGGTTGAGAATGACAGTGCGTAAAGCTTCGCGATAGAAGAAAAGCTCTTACAATGTTTTCGTTCTTGGACCGAGGG
Organism: Gracilaria vermiculophylla; assembly: GCA_019155205.2. Lineage (NCBI taxonomy): Eukaryota > Rhodophyta > Florideophyceae > Gracilariales > Gracilariaceae > Gracilaria > Gracilaria vermiculophylla. The sequence continues at coordinate 520,658 of JAHNZQ020003149.1, forward strand.
TCAGTCAATCCTGTGTTGTTGTGGTGAACCAACTCTCTACGGGTAAAGTTTTATAATGACAAACGTATATGGTGACACGAACATGGGTGGAAGAGTAAGATGGTGACTTTTGTTTCGCGAGAGTGAATTGTTGGGGTTTGTTTTAAAGAGAGGGCGACTCACAGTAAGCCCACGGTGACTTCACCTACTACGGTGCTGTGCATAATGAAAGGTCCACCCTATAAACGGAACGTAAAGCGAGTATGCAAGCTTTATTTTTAGCCAAAGAACAAATACAGTAGCACGCTCAATGTAGTAATTGATATTCATCTGCTTCAAATGAAACCGCCAAAAGCCTTTTGAATGAGATAAAATTTTCGAATTTATAGCTGTGCAAAATGATAGGTCCACCAATAAAAACAATGCTCTATTTTCGCATTGCAGTATGTTTAATACTTGGTTTTTTTTGACCAGCGTTCTGTAGGACTCCAACGCAACGGTTTTGCATGATATTAACTAAATTATGCAACTTTTCCTTCTGAATGGATTTCATTGCTGTGTAACATTAGTCTGCAACTCTCTAACAGTTTTAAATTTCCTTCCACCGCAATAAACTTTTCGCGCCAATATTCCCCACAGATTAACGATTAAGTTAAGATCCGAAGAACGCGCTGGCCACTCAATTACATCAATCATATTGTATTAAAACCACATTTTTGTGTAGTTTGCGGTGCGTAAAAAAATGTAGTATAGTGGATCTTAAGGTGATATGGTGGAGTGGCTTTACGGCGTGATATTCCTAAGAGCGTCCGCAGCGGTTTGCCATAAACTTAACCATAACCATAAAAATAAGTATGACAAGATGAAAGGCCATTGGCTGACAAAACGCTTATGGCTGTAACGGTATCGGTGTCGAAGTTTACGGTT
>JAHNZQ020003149.1:526657-555501 GCA_019155205.2 Gracilaria vermiculophylla
GTTGTGGTACTGTCAGCCCTTCTGTCGAGGTAGTAAAGCACAACGTCCGTTAGGAGTTTTTAGTGACTCCAAAGGCGCGTATTCCTAAAGGTGGTCTCCGGTATCCGCTGTCGCGAGCCGGGGGAATCCTGAAAGGGATCCGCAAACACCAAGCGGAGGGGAACGTTCACTGGGCGGACAATGCTCCTACAGGCGCTGCTATGGTGCGTCCTGGGGATCGGCGGCTTAGAAACCTGCGTGAATAGACAAGAGACTCCAACTGGAAAATGTAGAAGAAGACTCCAGGGTGCTTGTCTTTACTTCCCCAGAGGTGGAGCTCAACCGGCAGGTTAAATATCAAGCCGGGAGCCCGCCTCGGCAGGTCGCACTACTGTGCTAATTACCCGCATAAAATATCTAAAATAAATAAAAATTCTACCGTACCTGAAGGATACTGTAGCGCACGCGGGCAAGATTATGCACCACGTGGCCCAGCTATTAAATTACGAATCCTCCTTAGGAATATAATACATAAAGGCCAAACCACCATATTTCCGTAGGAGCCACTGTACTACATTCCCGGCTTGATGCTTAACCTGCCATTCAAGCTGCACTTTTGGAAAAGTAGAGCAAGCACCCCTGAGGATACATCCATTTCTCCAGTTGGAGACTCTCGTACTACATCCTAAGGTTTCTAAGCCGCCGATCCTCAGGTCTCTTCGTAGCAGCGCCTGTGGGAGCAATGTCTGCCCAGTGATCCTCCACTTGGTGTTTGCGGATCCCTTTTCAGAATTCCCCAGGCTTGCAACAGCGATTACCGGAGACCATTTATAGGAACTCGCGCCTTTGGAGTCATCAAAAACTCCTAACGCCCGTTGTGCACTACCACCTCGAAAAGAAAACTGACGGTACCACAACTGGTCCCCCGGCTAAGAAGGTCAGTTTCCTAAAAGATTCGCAAAAGTCGCGGCAGAACAGTGTTTCTAGTTTGCAATGATCGTAACCCAACAGTGGAATTCTTCCTTCAGGTGATACGGAATTGGATGGAAATCACCCCCGACCTAGTTTTCTATGGACCCCTCAGAGCCCCCAATGGAAACACTCCTACAAGACCCTCAAACAATCGACTCTTTGGGCGGGCGTAGCACGCGCAGCGCTCACCGGGAGATGGTCGTCAGACTGGAGGGCCCTGAAAGTTTCCTTAAAAATCCTGGCTCCCCTGTGGAGCGTTTCAGGAATCTTCTTAGGAGCGTGCACGATCGGAGGCAAGCGGAACCCCCCGCGACATCTCTGGAGAAGGCCGACGTGGAGCATGAAGAACCGCACACGGCATTGCAGCCACCACCTCAGGAGCTGCAGGGACTAAAACATCCGGAGGCTAACTTCCTCCTGGACTCCCTGACCTCGCGCCTTACGGATTGGCTCTCACGGGAGCTGGTCGAAAGAATACCTGTAGGTGTTGAGGCACACTGGGGAGCGTGCCGCCACGTCCTTGTGCAGAAAATCACAACGGAAAGCGCTCACCGTGCTGTGGATGCTTTGCTGAATTTCTACCACCTCCTAGAGGTTATCTTAGATGTTATCCGTGCGGAGGTTCGTTCCTAAACCGCGCAGCTGCTCCTCGTAGCGGCGTCTCAAAGTCATTCTTCCGTACAGGAGAGGTTCCCTCTATCAGCTTCTAAGGTGACCCCGGGCAGATAAGGACATGATACTGCCACACCCTACGCCAGAGGAAGAAAGGATACTGCCATAGGGAAACGGGACCACCTCAGGAATATTGCTATGCACCGTCTGGATCTGAAGCCGCGCGGAGGAAAACAGGCTACCGATCGCGAAGTAATTCACCCAAGGAGAGTAGGACAGGATACTCCTCGGCTGAATTGCGATAACGGCGGTACCGCCAATCACCCAGACCACCTAGAGGAAAGAAGAAGAAAGAAACGGAGGGAGAAAAGACGAAAGCGAGACACCGATTCGGAGGGAAGCTCAGACTCCGAATCCGTAAACAGCTCTAGCTCGAAGGACAGTACACCTCCCAAGAAGAAAAGCAGAAGGCTCAGGAAGGTCGTCCCGCTTAACGACCTCTTCGCAAAAGTGGTGGATTATGACACCTACAGGTTGAATGATCGCTCCATTCTTCACGACGCGTCGTTCACTAAAAGACTCACGAATATCCAGCGCCAGATGGACATCCACATTAAGAAGCACTCCTTCTCAGGTTAATACCCCATCTCGGTGTTGAATTTTCTTACGCTCTTCCATTCGGCGTGTAACACCAATGGTGTCCATGAAGGTGCCGCCGTATGGTGCTTTCAGTTCTACCTCCCCGGCCAGGCGCACTCAGTGATGCAGCCACGCCTCACGGGGGGAGCTCCGTTGTGGATGACCCTGGAACGGAGATCTGACGACGTACACGAAGGTGGTGAGTTTCCTCCTCAAAAGGTACTTAACGGAAGAGATGATAGCCGATGTTGACGCTGAAGTCACCTCCTATAGGCAGAAGACGGGAATGACAGAGACGGAGCTCTCACAAAATCTTTCGACGAAGGCCCTACGGTGTGGAAACGTGTACTACAAACGGCCGTTGAAGTCGTTGTTTGTCGAGGGACTCCTCTCGATCCGCGCTGAGGTGCGTACTCACTTGACAACGCACCCAAAGACCATCTATACGGAGCTAGCACGATTCGCAGAACCCTATGGGGATACCCACCGTGCTGATCGTCGGAGCCACGCTCTACTTTCGAACAAACCGATGGCCTCAAGGAACCGTCGGGAATCCGCCCTGACGTTGGACACCAGCACCTCAGGGGAGGTCGACGAGCTCACGCTAGAGGGAGAACAAGAGGCCCTTGCCCTCATATACGCCTCATCTCAGGGAGCACCGTCTATGACGAGAACACCCTCTTCTCCTACTTCGTACGACCCGGCAGGATCTTACAGGAGTATCCGATTCGCGAACCCTCGAGGCTACCCACTGCCTTGCAGGATATGCTTGTCACGAGAGCCAGTACAATGTACTACTCTCACCCCGGCAATGAGGGCCGCCATCCTGCAGGAACGGGAGAAGAACTTCCAGGATCTGAAGGACACACCAACGGAGAGCGGAAGTTGTCGAACTGCGTGTCGCGACATGCGCTCCCCTCAAGGAAGCTACGGTTATCGCGCTCCACCAGGAGCTCAGCCTGTTCCACTATCACTTGCGCCATCAGCGTATGGGCCGGTATCCAAACCCGTTGCACCTCATGGGAACACGACGCATCTCCATGCGCAACCGCGGCAGCCGTCCCCTACTGGAGCTCAGCCCCCCTCCAACAAGGAAACCTCTGAAGGTCACGCGTAGAAGCTTGGAGTGGCTCCTTACCATCGATCCCCAGCTCCACGGAGGTCGTCTTTAGGAAAGGGGGAGAAGCTATCCGCTCCGTCGACACAGAACCGGCGGGCCCCCCCAATCCCGTTGGACCTATTCGACGCCTTTGAGGAATCTGTTTGCACGCTCCGCCGTGAGAATTACAAAGTGTTCGCCTCTCTCGGATGTTCCCCGCTCGCGTCCATTACGGTGCGCGCTATCCTCTACACCGGAGCCGGCCCCAATTTGGTGCACGCCGATGTGCTCCCGCGGTCTGCTCTCGGCTCCTTGAGGACTGGCAAGCTCCCTACAGTGTGCGATGCGTCGCGTCGAGCATTGACGATCCTCGGCGCAATCCTCCTGTACCTCCGGTGGGCCTCCTTACAGGTGAAAGTGTGGTTCCTCGTGGCGACCAACTTGGCCGCACAATGCATATTGCGCACTTCCTTTGTGGACCGGTATGTACGTGCAATATACCCGCGCCTGCGGAAGGTGACGTTTACGGACGCCGCTCCTGTAGGTATCGTGTCCGCATCTCCAGGACCGGACGCTAACGCGCGTCACATGGGTAATCTTCCAAAGGAGACGCAGTCGAAAAAGCTCCGAGTGGTGAAGAGCATCAAAATACCCGCGAGGAGCCAGGCCGAAGCTTGGGTGCAAACCTTTACATCTGGCCTTTCATTCCTACAGGGGAGTCCACACCTGACGATGAAGCACCACTTCATGATGGCGAACAGTGATATGGAAATAATACCAAAAATTCCCTTCACGGCTGTGCTCGCCAACCGGAAGGAGTCGCCGTTACGGCTCCAGAAAGGAATTGTTGTCGGACTGGCAATAAGCGCCACTATAGGACTGGCTCATCTTCCTCGTGCGGAAGACCTTGCGGACCTCGATGCAAGTGTCACCACGGAGGCGGAAGTGACTTCCACCGCTCCAGAGGAAGACAATCCTGCCTTCTGGTAGGTGCAGCTCCAAATTGGCGAGGATTTTGCAGAATTTCGCCATAGGATAGTGGAGATGCTATCCGCCTTGGAGTACATGTGGTCTGGTCGCCTGGGTCAGGTCAGCCTGGCCAAGCACAGGATCCAGCTCACACCGGATGTGAAGCCTGTACACCAACTCCCGAGAAAAGCCGGACTTCATGCGCGCGATTTCGAGCGCGATGCGGTCCACCGGATGCTGGAAAAGGGCGTTATAGAGCCTTTCAATCCCGATTGGACCTCCTCGTTGGTGTTTGTGAAGAAGAAAAATGGCTTCTTGAGGTTCTGCACTGCCTATAGCGCTTCAACGAGGTGACGGTACGCGATTCGTACCTGATATCCCGTGTGGATAAATGTCTCGACTGCTTAGGTGATGCGTCCGTTTTCTCCACGATGGTTGCCAACAGCGACTACCAGCAGATTGGGATTGACGACTCCGATAAGGATAAGACAACGTTTACCTCGCACTGTGGGATATTCAGATTCCTAGGGATGCCATTTGGATTGAAGAATGCACCCGCTACGTTCCTACGAGCGGTGGACATTGTCCTGCCAAATTTGAAGTGGCAGTACGCCTTGGTGTATATTGATGATGTCATCATATACTCCCGCAACGTGGAGGAGCCCTTCATGCATGTGAAGCACGTGCTCCAACTCTTAATGGATGCTGGACTCATCTTGAAGCTGGAGAAATGTTTCTTTTTTTAATTTCTCGGTAGACTACCTGGGGCACGTTGTGCTCCCGGGTCGTTTACAGGTTTCCACAAAAACTCAGGACGTCATCAAGGAAATTCACCCTCCCACAAACCAGACGGAGCTTTGCTCCTTCCTGGGGCTGTGGAATGTCTTTCGGAGGTTTGTTCCAAATTTCTCCCGTTTCGCGGCACCGTTAAATCGCCTCTTGGAGAAAAACGGGCCGACGCAATTGGCTATCCGGACGGACGACGAGTTAGAAGCCTTTAACACCCTGAAGAGGAGACTGGTAGAGCCACCGATCTTGGTAGTCCCGAAGCGGCACGGCCGAATGGTGCTGGACACAGACGCCTGTAAATACGAGGTCGGATGTGCCCTCCTACAGGAACAACCTGAAGGTGGACTTCAACCCCTCGGATACTGGAGTCGCAGCCTCACACCTACGGAACGTAGTTATTCCACGTCGGAGCGCGAATGTCTCGCCATTGTCTGGGTGGTTTTGCTGTTACGCTCGTACCTCGAAGACGCGGGTTTCACCTTGAGAACGGACCTCGCACCACTGAAGTGAATACTGTCTTTGACGGATGCTTCCGGTCGCTTGTCAACGTGGAGGCTACGCCTCCTGGAGTTGGATTTTGACATCGTCCACCGTCCTGGCATAAAACACCAGGCAGCGGACACGCTCTCGCGAATCTTCACCAAGGGCGAGGACAAAACACCTTTGGAGGACACCATCCCGTGTCTGGTCATGCAGGACGCCGATGGGAAAAAAGGATCTGATGGAGAATGCTTGGAAGGCTGTTAACCTGGAGAAAAGTACAGTGGGCTCCCTGAGGTGCTTGTGGTACTGTCAGCCCTTCTGTCGAGGTAGTAAAGCACAACGTCCGTTAGGAGTTTTTGGTGACTCCAAAGGCGCGTATTCCTAAAGGTGGTCTCTGGTATCCGCTGTCGCGGGCCGGGGGAATTCTGAAAGGGGAACCTCAAAAACCAAGCGGAGGGGGAGTTTCACTGGGCGGACAATGCTCCTACAGGCGCTGCTATGATGCGACCTGGGGATCGGCGGCTTAGAAACCTGAGTAGATAGACAAAAGACTCCAACCGGAAAAGTAGAAGAAGACTCAAGGGTGCTTGTCTTTAGGTGGAGCTCAACTGGCAGGTTAAATATCAAGCCGGGAGCCCGCCTCGGCAGGTCTCACTACTGTGCTAATTACCTGCATAAAATATCTAAAATAAATAATAAGTTCTACCGTACCTCAAGGATACTGTAGCGCACGCGGGCGAGATTATGCACCACGTGGCCCAGCCAATAAATTACGAACCCTCCTTAGGAATATTTTACCTTAAGGCCAAACCACCATATTTCCGTAGGAGCCACTGTACTACAGTGATGGCCATTTTTGAGGAGGAGGAAGAAGTTCTCCTCATCACCGTAGCGAAGTTCCTGAAAGAGCAGAGTATGGATCCGTACTGCAAGGTGCGTCGACACTGTGGAGAGTCTAACATCGTCATTGGACGTTGACCGAGTAGGCGTACTTGTACGCCGCGCTCCCCTGGATAGAGCTCCTAAAAAGGTGGTCCCGACAAAACTACGGTCGAGGGTCCTGTTTCTCTCGCACTACCGTCGCCTCGCCGGGCGCCCCGGTTGATCGCGTATGTATTTCAGCATGTGGAGACAGTTTTATTGGCCGAACATGGCTAATGACGCCTTGCAAACGGTGGCGGATTGCTGTTCGAGCGCCGCTGCTAGAAGTAATATCCGTAGACACCGGGCGCCGCCCACTCTGTTCCCACCTCCAGGACCTTTGGAGTTCGTGGCCATGCACATTTTGGACCGTCTCCCCAAGATAGAGCGAGGGCACCGACTTATTCTCGTGATCACTTCTCGGTTTTCGAAGATCACGCGCGCCATTCCCCTGCGGAGCACCGCTGTAGCAGTAATTGTCAACACCTTTCTGGAGCACTGGGTTTACCCATATCTTATACTGCTGTACCTCCATACGGACAACGGGCCCCAGTTCGTGGCGAAGCTATTCAGCGCTGTCTCCGGAATGCTGGAGAAGAAATAGTTCTTTACGACTGCCAATCACTCTCAGACTAGCAGACAAGCCGAGAGGTCTAACAAGACCATAGACTCAAAGCTGAAGCACTACGTCGTGGACCACCAGTAAGATTGGAACACATATGTGGGCACGCTCACGTATGCATACAACCTGCAGGTGCACTGCTTCACGTGGACCGTTCCTTACAATCTTGTGCTCTCGCGCATTCCGCGTAGTGCCATCATTGCGGCACGTGCCATGGCTCACCCGGCGGATGGGCCACAGGCACTAACAGCAGCGCAAGCAAAACGTTCAATCTTAAGGCGCAATGAAGACGCACTCTCCCTCGCAAAGGAGAAACTCAACGCCTCGTAGAGGAGAGATAAACAGGGTTTCGACCGGAATATGAAGACAGGCCCTCACCTGAAAGAATGCGACCAGGTTTTCCTCCACAAACCTAGGGAGACATCCGATGAACCGCCGGACGTCACGCGCAAGTTAGCGCCAAACACCTTAGGGCCTTAGAAAGTCCTGGACACCTATAGGGACACTGTCCCAATTGAGGTAAACGGACTCCGAGACGTCCTCTCCCGTGATAGGGTGACGAAAGTCTCGACGCCCAGCCCTTCAGGAATGCCGGCCACCCCATCTCAGGGAACACGTGCAGAACGTCCTCATCCGACTACCTCAGGAGTGATGACAGCGTTCGATACTGGAACCTCATCACACCCTTTGGGAAACCATTGATGGAAGCTCTAGACGTCATCATGACTACTCAAGGTGATATCCTCTACGCAGTGCACCATATCGTCTCCCACCGACAAATCCCCGCAAGGATACTGAACCGCGTCCGCTGGTACGGGTACACCTCAAAGGACGACACGGAAGAACCTCCGTGACACATCCCGGAGACATCATCAGAAGATATCACGTCAATCTAGTGCGGAAACGACTCTCTGCATAGACGCTTTCGTTTAGAAAGAGGGATGAGGCCCCCAACCGGTGTTGTTTTTCGTCTCCGATGTCTATCTCCCACCTAAAGTTCTCTTTTAAGCCTCCGGGACGCCGTTGCTCGCTTTTTTCACGCTTCTGCGGGGGCCGTTCGTGTCGCTGAGCGCGCGGGCACGGCTGAGTTTTATTGCAACTACCGTGCACGGAGCTTCTGCTCCAACTCAAGGAACTTTTATTCCACCGCTACCGGGGATTCACTCCCATCGCCAGGGTTTTTTCTTCTACAGGTCACCAAATCGCGTCGTATACTTTGCGTCGAGGGGAAATTTTGCCGTGAGCGTTTGGGTCTCAAAGAACTCCGACAGGCTTTCCTAGATTGTCGCCTTCGCGGCTCTGTCCACTCGGGCTTTATGAAGTTCTAGGACGCAGATACGCGCCTCGCGCAGAGCTTATACAGGATGCGCTGAAGCAGGAATGCTCGTCACCAGGCACGTCTGCACCAACCCCCGAAAAAGTCAGCACCCAGAGCCCCAGAGAATAACCCGCCCGATGATGCACCCGAAACGGAAACCTCCATTAACGGAACAATAACCGCTACGGACGGAGCCGTGGACGGCAGACCGGCTGGGACAGAGGCCTCCCAAAAGGGATTCTGCAGGCACCGCCGAGGAGGTCGGCCGGGCCAAGGCCGGAGTCGGCGACACCGGAGGTGACGGCGATACGGGAACCGGAACGCTCCGCGGGCGAGGTAAAGGGCACTACGGTCAGGAGCGAGTTCATAACCAGTGGAGACCAACGGAAACGCAGGAGAGAAGTTTATGAGATGAGACACCTTCACGGGAAATGAACGAGCGGACGCGACGAATGGGGCGTTCCCCGAAAGAGGATCCTCGAAGAAATCGGGGCATAGAGTGCCTTGAGGGAGTCAGCGAACAGGCCAGCCTGACCCACGTATAGTGCAACGCCAAAGACGGGAAAACACCACGAAGACGTTCGGAATCTTCCCCTTCTCGGGTAGCAAAGCAAACAGAGCCACTCTGGGCGTGCCACGGCGAAGCCGATTTGTAAGATCGAGGGCAGCCCTTCAGGCGGTTACCTAGAGTGTTGAATATGAGATTCCTCCAATGGAGCGGCAGCAACCACGAGTGATCGGTACGGAGTCTCGCGAGCGAGCAAGAGTGAAGGGTACGGTAGGTACCCGGAGCGACAGCGTGTCCACCGGTGTGTGGGCACGGGACGAAAAGAGCAACAAAAACAGGGTCCAATACTGGGGCGAGTACACGACAATGTAGGTAAAGGATAGACACAAGTTGTGGTAACACTCTCTAAGTCTCGAGGGAGGATGAACTGCCGTGCAAACGGGTGCTAACATGCAGCAGCGGTAAGCGACGCCGGAGGCGGAAAAGCTCAGAGCCACGACCTTCTTGAGGCCGTCATAGGGTTTACTGGGCAGCCGCCGTAGCGGGGATATATACTGTAGTCGGCGCGCCACCCTGACAGTGGGGCGCGCCGCCCAAAATTATCTGAGTAAAATATCTAATTTGTCCAGCAATGCCATGCACCCCTACTGTACCCACGTGTGTGACTCGGCAGTCCGGCGTGCACCTCAGCGGCCAACCGCTACGCTAACCATCATAAAATAACCATACGTCTTCGGAGTGCAAGTACCAACTAAGTCGTGAGAAATCCCCCAGAAGGGCGTTGCACTTCACCACGCTCCGGCCGGGGAGGTCAAACGCCTGCGCCGCACACGAGACGCTCGAGTTGTGCGGGATACCCCGCCCCCGACTGGCGCGGCAGCAGCGACGGGCTACGCCAAGAAGGAGAAGACAAGGCTGGGTCAAGAAGAGCCAGGGGCCCAGAAACGCTGCAGAGGGGTAATCACAAGCCCGCGGTTGCTACGCCACGCGGGAATAAGGAACTATGGAGGAACGCCTAAAAGAGAAGATTTTTTACATCGCCGGAGGCCACGCTGACATCGATTCCGAAAGGAGCTGTAGTACCTTCAGTTCTTCTTTCGAGATCGTAGTGCACAACGTTTGTTAGGAGTTTTTGTTGACTCCAAAGGCGCGGGTTCCTAAAGATGGTCTCTGGTACTCGCTCTCGCAAGCCTGGGGAATTCTGAAAGGAGATCCGCAAACAGCACGCGAAGTGGGAGGTTCACTGGGCAGACAATGCTCTTACAGGCGCTGCTACGAAGAGACCTGGAGATCAGCGGCTTAGAAACCTTAGGATGTACGACGAGAGTTTCCAACTGGAAAAATAGATGTACACTCAAGGATGCTTGCTTTACGTCTCCAGAGGTGGAGCTCCACTGGCGGGTTAAGCATGTAGTCGGGAGCCTGCCTCGGCAGGTCTCACTACAGTAGTAATGACCCCACAAATTAACTGAAATAAATATGAATTCTGTCGTTTCTAAAAGATACCGTAACGCACGCGAGCCGAATTATGCACTACGTGGCTCAGGTAATAAGATAAGAGCACTCCTTAGAAATATCTCTCCATAAAACCACCCCACCATATCACCTTAAGATCCACTTTACTACAGAAATCAGAACTCTATATAATATTTAGAAAGCTCTTGGATGATAATGTGTTAGATTGAAACGATATATTGCACAACAATTTCTGGAGGTTTCAGCAAGACAACGTTTTTTATTCCTTTGAACATTTGTAGTAACTGTAGAGCTTGGTTTACGTCCAAGCATAGTCTTTAACTGTCCTTGCCTAGTTGTTCGCTCGATACGGATTCTTTTGAAATTGTTTGGGCTGTTCTGGCGCTTTGTGTACAACTCACGTCAACTAGGCACTTTGGCAAAGCTCAAAGAGATCATTTTTACTGAGTGCAAAAACATTAGTGATGAGATTCTGCAAGCTCATATTGACAGCATGAGGCGTCGTTGCGTAGCTGTTATCACTGTTTAAGGGGCGAAAACAAAGTACTGAACCAGTACAGTGTAGGCCTTGCATCAGTAAATTGGTCCTATTCTTTTGAATGCTTAAAAATAGTGTGTTATTGGTTGTTAGATTTTGTTGATGTCATCCAAATCGTTTTGGACGGTTAGTGCTTTTTTTTGCCCAGAGTTCATTGAAAATTAAGAATTTGTGTGCCCGTTGTGACTGGTGTTTTACAAATGACTGCTCTTACGTTATACTTTTGACGCGGACTGTATAGATGTATGCCAGGGAAGTTGAGTGGCAGATATGCCAATTTGGTGCAGTTTAAGGACATTATTTGAATTGCCGCTTTGCTGTTTTCTTGAAAGAAGGCTGACGTTCAATGAAGGCTGGAAGCGCACTGCCGCGATGCCGAAGCTAGCCTTCACCCCTTAAATTGGCTTCACTGGCGGCCCTTCCTGTGCAGCGAGAGAATGTATCGAACTCCCCGCCGTAGAGTTTTTTCTCTTTTTTTCATCTTGGACTTCATCACATCATGTTTGTGTCGAGTACAAGACAAATGAAATTTAACGCTGTCCATGCAGATCGATAGGAACACTACAAATATGTCGGAGCCGTTTCGGGAGACATTTTTGCAACTTACATGGTGAGTAGGAGCTTGCAGCGTGTGGTGCAGTCATATTTGATGCTACATAGAGAGGCTGGGAATGCAAGGACTGTACATTTAGCGCGGTGAGGTAGGGGTGGACGGTCATAATTTTACATTCTAAAGCATGCATTTGGAGCCTGTATTGCAGCATTCTTCGAAACTGCCCTTTCCTGCTCTTTTGGGGAGAGGGCTGACACTGATTCTGCATTGCATTCAGTGCTGACGTCGTGCCGACGCTGGGCTTCACCCCTTAAATTGCGGGTTCAGAAGGCCTCTGCTTGTGGTAGCAGGGACCCATCACACTGCGAGCCGTAAAAGCCCCAGCATGCTATATCATTTTTTCATTCTTCGTCTTCAGCGTTCTGTTTCAAAAGTGCTGAAAGCGACACGTTGCTCTGCATTCTGATTTGTTAGAATGCGTGAAAACTGCCAGCACGAAGTAGCGGACAGTGACAGGTCCTACTATAATACCCGCAGACTGCAAGCGCGTCCCAGAAAGATGGCTCAAAGCACTCAGAGCTATCTATCCATTCACGGAACTGGGAAGAGAACAGTAGTGGCATTTTGTCGTGCGTGCGCTGAGGTGTAACTGCAAATGTTTTCGGGAAGGGTTCTGTCACCGCCCTCAAAAACGTGAATTGAGTAGGGGTTTTGGGGAACAGTTGTGACGATGAAAAGGGGTTCCCAGCGTCGATGGCCCGTGTGAGAGCCCATCGTATCGTTTAAGCACTTCTGGGCAGATGGGCAAGCGTGTCAATCGGCAGCTGAACGAGGGCCTGGCAGCGAACGCCAGGAGAAAGATCCGCGTCGGCATGGGCACCGCAGAAATATTTGCGCCGGAAAGAGCTGCGGTCGTTGAGGCAGACGCTCCCGCGATGGATAACCGCCACCTACGCTTGTCAAGGCCATTGCAAGCGTGACGAGCAGCAAAGCACACAATTCCATGGCAGTTACGTGTGATGTCCTCCGTGCCAACATTTACAGCTCGGGGCACAGCCCAGGCGCGCGCCTCGAGCCACGGCAGCCACCCACGTCCGCTGCACGATGCGCCCCTCCGCTTTACTGGACCGCGCGCCATGCGCGCCTCCCGGGGCGCCACCTGCTTCCACGGTCTTCCTGGCGGTGGTGTGCAGTGCTGCCACGTCGGCGCTGGGCTTCTGCCTGGGCGCGCCGCTTGCCGCCGCGCGTTTCGCGGCGGAGGCTGCGCCTTGGAGCCGCTCGCGAGCGGAGTGCAGATTTGGGAGATGAAGTGTCATGCGCCAGTGAGGCATCCTTGCTGCTCCCTTTCCTCGCGAGACCGGAATCTTCCTTGGTGCTTTCGAATGCCAACATTGTCGCCACAACCCGAAACCTGTCGCGGTTGGCCGGCACATTGACTGGAGTGACATGCCGTCGTGCGTCCGCCGCAACGTGGGTAACGATTGTACTCACGCGCAACCACTCCACCGCCCCTCTTCCTCACCACCGCAAGTACTCGCCAGAGAGCAGACGTGGTGGAACGAGCAAATCTGGCCATGACCTCTGCACAGTGCCTGCTCAGCTGTTCGCGCTCATCACCGCCTGACAAATCGTAAATACGCTTGATGCGTTGTGCCTTGCAGCTGCGTCTGCGACCGTGAGTTCGTTCTCGTTTTGAATCAGTAGAACAGCGGTAGCTAATGTGATTTGGCGCCTTGTCGTTTGCTCCTTCCTTCGCTCACCGCCCAAGCACTGGAATCTTGGTTTGCAGTTGGAATCCTTCGTTGTGTTGACAGTGCAGTCAGCACGTCACAAAGCTGCGCCACGCATCTGGTGTTACGGTTGCCTACAACAGCTGACAAAGGGTTCCACCTTGACAGTTTTGCTGTGCCCAACACTTGGGTTCTGGACGGAAGCCAATTATTCACAAGGGCTGGTATTGGAACCGTTTGCCGTTACTGGTGAGACACTTTTCGCTGTTTTGTCGATTGTGTGCTTCGTTGCTTTTCATTCTTTTACGAGCCTCGCGCAATGACGAAGTAACTCTCAAGCATCATTGCTTTTGCACATGCGATGGCGAGCTCATTCTGGGCGGTAACTCACCACAGAGCTGCACCAGCACCAATACTATCTTACTCTCTCGATGTCGGTGCTGACAAGTACATTACACTACGTACGTAATGAGGAAAGGGGACGCGGAGGCCAGATGCTGAGCGATGCTTCCAAGTTCCATCATGAGACTGATGCAGATGGCGGTCGCGAGACTGAGTGGTGACATAATTATCACGTACTCCCGCAACCCTGGGTCACAAGCGTATTACGTGCTTCAATCGTAGATGTGTTTCTCGCGCTGAATGCGCTCGTGCAGATGACACATGCTGATGGGCGGCGCGCTGCGGCTCTAAGCGAGCGCGCGAGCGCGCGGCAGCTTAGCAGTGCCGTGAACAGCCACAGTCACACAGCGTCGTCATGCGATGGCAAGCAGCAGATTAGAGAGCAACGTAAACGGCGTTTATTTGATGTCCACACGCGCGGTCACGCTGGAGCCGTCACACAACCACATACACACGGAGGGAGTGCGCGCGGTGACGCAACGCCGAGGGGTTACCAACCTCCTTGACACTCGCTAATCGTCGCCGCGCTACCACCCGCCTTCCGCGACAGCCCCGCCTCTCGAACAACAAAACATAAACACATCAACATTTGGCGCTGCCATCTTTCTCCATTCAAAAATGATTGCAGCACTTCTCGCGACAAAGTCGGGCACTACACATGCCCGCGAACACCGTCGAAACGGCGTGTTCCTCTCAATGGCCCCTGCAGAGCCTCCCCCGGATAGCGATACCCCCCTTGTAGAGAAGATTAATACACGCCGCACACGTTCGGTGTACCCGGTGGATTGTATTTCTCTGTCGAAAACAATTCGGGCCCGCCTCCACGGTTCCCGCTTCCGCTGGGGATGAATATCTGACCACATCGGCACTGCGCGATGGCCAGACCCGACCCGTGTCTTGCACGCACCATGTCGGGACCCCGTTCCCATTCAAAGCCGTTGAATATATCTACTCGACTGTACGCCTGAGAAGCGCCTTCGCCTCCAGCAACCATTAGCTTACCGCCACATATTGTGCCAGTCATGGCCCCAGCCCTCGGCACGGGCATGTTGGCTTTCTTCTCCCACTTCCACGCCCTGAAGTTGAAACAGTATGTCGCTGCCTTGGTCTTGGAGAAGAAATTCGCTTCGCCACCGTCGCGCCCACCGGCAATGCACAATTGGCCGTTGACCATGCCACCGCCGACATGGTCGCGCGCTTCACTCCACGGCATTTGTGGCAAATTCACATTCCACGTATTGGTCTTGTAGTTGTACGCATCCATCCAGGGCAGCGACGTGGCGTGCGCGCCGTGCCCGCCGCGGTTCCCGCCAACGACGTAGATCCAGTCTCCGAGAAGCACGGCTGCCGCCCCACCGCGACGTCTCCAGGCGGGCAGTCCTGCGCGCGTTGACCACGTCTTCGACGCGACGTCGTACACGAAGACCTTGTCATTGTTCTTTTCGAAAGGGAAGCCGCCCGTCCAGCTGGAGACGATCCACACCTTCCCTTGAGCCGCAACACACTGGAAGTGGTGGATCTCAATCCCCTGACCGGGGCCCGGGTGATTTGTCCACACGCTCGTCTTGGGGTTGTAGATGCTCACTGCCTTATTGACGCCGCGGCCGCCGATGAGGACCACCAGTCCGTTGACCATGACGGCACACGCCTCGTGCCTCTTCACCAGCGAGCCCCTGACGACGGGCGCATGGCTGAAGAAGGCCGGTGGGAGAGCGCGGGTAGCAACGCCCATTTTGCAGGGTGCACCCGCCACAGCGCACGACGGCTTGGTGCGAATAATGCCGTCTGCACAGCACAGAGTGCCTGTTGCAAGCGATTTGGGCCAGCACCCCGTGCCTCCGCACTGGCCGCACACCTTGGGGCAGCAGCCGCCTCGCGCGGCGATGCCCCTCGAACACGTCGGGTCCGCCATTCTGGACACGACGGCGGGCAGGGCCAATGCGTGCGGCTCAGGCTCCGGCTGCGACTGCGCGGCGGCCGTCCTGGCGGCCTGGTGCACGGCGGGCGGCGGCGGCAGGCGTTGCGCGCGCGCAAGCTCGGGCTGTACGGTTCGGCGCGACGTGATTCTGCACGGGGGCTTGGACACGGCGCACGAGGGCATCTCACGGTTGATTTTATCGGCACAGCAGGTTGTGCCGAGGTACACGCCGCGGACCCAGCATCCAGTGCCGCCGCATTTTCCACATTGCCGCGGGCAGCAGGCGCCATTGAAGGCGATGCCGGTGCTGCAAGACGGGTCTCCGGCGGGGGGTGGCGGCGGCGGCGGCGGCAGCGGCAGCGGCACGGCGGGGATCTTGCAAGGGCCCGCGGAGTGGTTGCAGGAGGGCGAGCTTTTCAGGATGGCGTCCGCGCAGCACAGCGTGTCGATGTACAAGCCGCGCACCCAGCACCCAATGCCTCCGCAGGCGCCGCACTTGCGCGGGCAGCAGGCGGCGCCGTTGCGGATGCCGCGGCTGCAGGTGGGATCCGCCCCGCGCGCGGCGGCGTGGGCGTCGGCAGGCAGCGCCAGCGCGGCCAGCGCGAGCAGCACGGCGGCGGCGACGGAGGCGAAGGAGCGCATGTCGGCGGCGGCGGAGTAGCGAGCGGATGAGGGCGCGTACGGGTGCGGAACGAGCGGCGGAGGAAGGCGGCTCTGCGCCTTTTGTAGCGTTACGCGTCGCCGCGCGCTGACACAATGGCGCGCGGCAACGTCACGTGCGGCGGTGCTGCGCGTGGCACGTGCGCGGCACGCGCTGTATGCCGCACGCGTGCGCCTAACCGCAGGCGCGGCGCCGGGCGCTGGGTGGCTGAATTTGGCGGCGTGCGTTCTGGCTGTGACGTCAGCACGTGGCGGCAGTACGAGCCCGCGCCGCTCGCCGCGCTCTGCCAGCCACCAACTCGCCGCGTGTGCTATAAACTTGAACGTCAGCACCAATCGCTTGAGGGTTCACTCTACTTGCGAGCCCTTTGCCCGCGGCCGCCACCGACACCGCTGAACTCACCGACGGTATGCAACCAGTGATGTATGGCTCCGCTCGGCTTTGGAGCCTGCGCACTTCCTCGCCAACATCCCTCCCCCTCAAAGTGCTCTGTAAACATCGGCGCAGCTCACCAACCTTCGCCCGCCCTCTTTAGCTCCGAAAATTCGCTCGCAGTCACGTTGCATTCTTCCCAGATGCGCGTGTATTATCGTCGTGCTGCACTGTAACTCGCAGCGTCCACATGGGTCTCATGCTTCGCGCTGTCAGACGCCGAAACGTGATGTACTTCCCGCTTACGACTGCTACGACGTGCTCCCCATCAGTTTCGCTACATCCAGTGGCTCGCTCAAGGCGCCAAAGCTGCCATTATGGACCTTACCGAAGGCCAGTCTGTTTGATTACTTGCAACTTTACGACCATGTTTTCAAAATATGTCCGCAGAACTGCGCTCCTCGTTTTTCACATCCACTGCATTTGGTACCGAATACATGTCCCTCCAACCGCACAACCCCCGATCGCTCCTCTGTTCCACTCACGGACATTGTACTGACTATGTTATGCGGTTTGTAGACAGTATGCCGCTTTCGGTTGTTGGGTTCCACCTGAAATGATCTGTCAGCACCTTTCAGCTGCAAACACACGGCAACTTCATTCTGCTCATCTCACCATTTCTCCTTGTCCAAAACCCGAGCGAACAATCCTGTTCAAATTATCCAACTGCGCCTGAAAACCAAATCATTGATGAACCCATGTCCTTGATCATGCTTGCATGTCCGCAAACGTAGCCAGTCCTTAAACCATCACCACGTCCACAGAATGATGCACTGTGGAGAATGGTAATGAGCCGCGTAGCCTTGCCGACAACGATGAAAACTTTCGTTCCTGCGTCGGCGAGGCAATCGTTGTCCAGCAGTTTACATCATGTTTCTTAGAGAAACTTTTTCATTCTTGCTGCAGAGCACCCTTAAAACTGAGCACTTGATTGAAACAGAACAGAAAGCTTTCTCTGAGCGGAAACAGTGAGCGTAGTTCTGGGAGTTGACGCAGATGATGACAGCGTTGCTCCGCCCATTTTCATTTCCCGTTTTCACCTGCAAATTCATTCAAAAAGTTCCGCACACAACGCAGTCATTTGCCGCTCCCTTGCACAAGTTGCCAACAGTTGGATTTCACCAACAAGAGCACAAATATACAATTTACCTGTACCCTTCGCACTTTACACCACGCGTGAAATGACCACCCCCATTGACAACCTTTTTTGACTCTCGTCAAAGTTCTTCTTATCCCCCACTGTCTTCATGTCCAAAAATTGAGAACGGGCACCTTGCGTGGTAGGGAAAAGACTGATTGCGGATTTCAAATGCAAAAGATCGGGTTGAAAACAGAATGGTGCCATATTACTTGAATAGAAGAGCAACTCTCCCGTGCAAAACTGCTCCTAATCTCCGAAACAAATTATCGATACATTTTCAGTCGAGTATCGATGCAAAGCTGTGACTGAACGCCGCCTAGCTAGAGTGGAGCACACATAAAAGAGCCATAACCATCATCCCAACAGTGAATGAAGCTTTGACATTTCTTACAGTTGATGACTCCTCTGGTTGTACAACATTCTTCTTCTTTTTATTGTGATGTGATGGAAATGATACTAGTAGTTTATTCTTTGATACAATACGTACTTTTTGGTTTTGAGAGAAACGAGGAAACCGTACCGCTTCCAGTCAACATCCAGATTCTCGTACTGTGGACAAGTAGAACCCATCAGCAGAAGCATGCCACCGGGTGCAAGCAGCCGATGCAGTTCGAGCGACTTCAATGCTAATATCCAAAGCGGTTGTGCACTATTTTCGCACAGTAGGTGCACCACATCAAAAGACCGAGGATAAAAGGGACTCGCTTTATCCCAGTCATGAAGGAACCCTACTGATCCAGATGCTATGCCCTTACGTAGTGCATCTTCACGGTTAGATGTAAAGGTATTTGTGACGCTTCGGGAGTTCAAGATGGTCTCCATTTGCAAGCATTCATTGCTTGAAAGGCAGTTGACATTAAGGATGCGAAGCGAATTAATTCCGATGCCAGTTGCTGAAGATATTTTGTCAAATGAATCGCGTAGTGTGCTTGAAAACTCTTCCGCAAAATCGATGGACCACTCGAGATTGGCAACTTCGACAGACTTGTTCTCCGGATTATTCTTTCTGCATACGCGCATAATTTTAGCGTGAAGTTCACAATTCCAGGGTTGTTTGTCAAGCGCCTCCTTCCATTGTTCTGGCGGTAACAATGCTTTGTCTTTCAGTGGAGTAAAGGTAAAAATGAAATATCCACCAGGGACGACAAGTCGGTTGACTTCGTTCAACCATTTGTCATATCCTTGTACATGATGCCAACACCATCTACAGTGAACAACATGAAACGAGCTCGTAGGGAATGGTAAGCGTTCTCCAGAGAACGACTGCAGCATCGAATTCAAGCGTCTATCAGCTATAATCGTCCCCAAGCGCAGATAGTCATCCGGCAGTACATAGGAGAAAACCTTGAAGTCTGAACCAGCAGCAATGCTTTCATCTTCAAAAACTGCAGAAACAGAGGCTATACCTGCACCGGTATCAAGCATAACTTTTGAGGAATTAGGACTGCTAAATGTTATAGGTGACAGGTCAATCCATTTCAAAACTTCTCGGACGTAGTCAAAGTTTGTTCCAAAGTTTCGAACAGATGTCCCTCCATCAGATCGTATGACAACATTTTCATTTTCGAAGAATGCCCAGTTCTGATGATTCATATGGAGCTCCACCAACTCGCTGTCGTTATTATTTTTGCCAATGTTGGCACGGGGCGTTTTCCAAAAGCATTCTGGTTTCTTGTACGGTTTGGTGTAGCCCTTTGGCGGAGACACAAAACAAGGAGACTCGAGCTCAAGGCTTTCTGGGAGATAAAAATCATTTTCGCATATAGGAAACCCTGGCTCATACGACTGCTGAATTGGAAGAGGTTCCTGCGGGTGCGGCTCTGCTGGTTTGAAATCGGAGTGTTGACGGTGATACTTAGAAGTGCGAGGGGTGGAATGAGGCAAAAACGTCGTGAGATTATTGATCGATAGAAGATAAACGAATATAATGAGAGCCAAGACGACAAGAGAAACTCTCAGGGAGTTGACAATAGTCATGCGTGCAACTTATAGTGTCAAAGAAGTGAAAAATATGTTCTCTCAGAATAACTGTACGGAACAGCTGAGGGAAGCGCATCTGAAAAGCTAGTAGACATGACTTATTGCAAGCAAATTAGACGAATAAATCATATCGCCACGTTAGAAGCAATCTAAGGAAGAACAATTTTGTTCCGGACAATGTTAACATGTTTGGGTTGATGGGTCGGTAACAATTTCATTTGACACAGATTATCGGCCTTGCCTTACACATAATTCTCCAAGTCGAATACTGCTGCAAATATTTGTCCATTCAGATTGGTCTATAATCCCTTTGCATCCTTCTTCATGCTGTGGGCAAGGGGTTTTGCAACGAATTGTTTTAAGCTGGTCGACGATGTTTTCAAATTTATCGTTTCACCCTTTGAACTGCAGTGGTTGTTCCACGGCAAGCTAGGCTGCACTCATGCCAGTTTGATTTGGAGACCGACTTCTGGTTAAAAGCATCACAGTCGGGTCGACAATCCGATTAAAACCAATAAGCTGAATCTCCCTCGTACAACATGCCAGAGCCCGACCTTCCGTCGTCCGATATGCACTTCCACCTTGGTTGCTTGGCATCAAATACCACACGTGTACAATCACAGCTGATATTGCGGTAAGTCGTGGATGCGCTGTGCAATAACTTGAAATTGCCACCATGCCATCATTGAGTTGCACACTTGACATGAAATGCAGACTGTTTCATAAACATACGACATGCTGTGAAATCTCAAAAAACCTACCAAATGTATCCTGTACGCCGACAAAAAAAAAGGTTTCAGAAAAAAGTCAAGTCATAAAACTGTTTCAAAACCATATGATCAGCAATAACAAATATTTACTGCGCGACGCTCAATAGTTTATTTTGCATCTTTTTTGCTGTATAACGCTAATGCAGCGTTTTGGCATCGAATTGATGTACTTTTCTACATTTAAAACTGTTAAAGATTTACAGCAATTTTCAATACAGTTTTTGATTTCAAAAACTGTCTGAAATTGCCTTCCATGCGCATAAACCATCCTTGCCGGCAGTGCCCACACGTTTTCGATTGGGTTCAAATCTGGTGAGCGCGCCTGCCACTCTGAAACAGATACTTAACACTGCTGTAGCCAGTTTTTAATTAAAGATGAAAAAGGTGTGCCGGCACACTATCCTGTTCAAAAACGTAAATCTCGTCATGGGAACATAAACCAAAATGTAGCAAAAAATTGTCCAGAACTTCTTGATATTTATCTGCATTCATATTTGTTTCAATAAATGCAATTTTCGTGAGATCCTTTCTAAAAATGTCCGCCCAAACCATTACAGAGCTTCCACCAAAATGCCTGGCGTAAAACTCATGATTTGTTTTACGAAGATCGTGCCAATAAAATTTGTAGCAATCTGGTCCGTCCAAATTGAACCTTTTTTCATCAATAAAAATAACATTTTCCCATTCATTTTTCCCGGAGGCTTTTCCTGCACACCTTTCAATCCTTTTTTATTTGTGATTGTCTTTGAAAAAGAAAACGTTTTTCATTTTTTTATATTTAAATAAATTTGTGATGTTCATCTGCGTCCATTTAGTTGATTTTGAAACGTTTAGATTGAGACTTATTACAATTTTTTTGCATAATACTCTTCTTATGCACAGTTCCTTTTTCGTTTTTCTTTTATCTGCTGGGCAGAGCTTCTTAAAGCGTTCTGGAGATCGTATTAAGCGATAGAGAGTCAAAGTTTAGAGAAAAATAGCTATTAGGACCCTAGAACGCTTCAATGTGTTACGTTAGCAATAGCACTGTTAGAATGTTTCTCTGCTTGTACCTTTACGATTTGAATCTGTTCTTGCTTTAAAAGTGGCGGACCTGGAGCTATGTTTACTAGGAAGAAGGCGGTGTACATATCTTTTTGAAACGATTCCACATAGACTATAAGCAAAATCTTGCCTACACTACAGTTTTGGCGCACTATTCTGTGGTAATATGTTTTTAAAACGCACTGTACGTCAAACGAAAGCATGTGTTCTTTGATAGTTTTCTTGCAGATCTTCATCATTGTTCTCACAATATTTTGAATCAAACAAGAGCATTCTCGGGTTGTTATCTGTTCTAATCGGAACCTCGAAGCGGGTCACCTTGGTTCCAGTGAGACTGTAGTGCAATGCCTGGTGACGGGAAAACACTACGAAGACGTTTCGGATCTTCCTCTCACGAGATGACCCAGCGAAAGAGCTCTTCCAGGAGATGATACGACGTGCCGGGTGTAAAACCGGGATCACCCTTTCGCGACTTGCGCAGGAAGGTGGAGCTAGAGACCGGAGTGCCCGCAGGAGCGGTGAGTATGGTATCTCCAAGAAGGAGAGTGAGTCCCACTTGTGGCGGGCGCGACCCAATGTCAGCACTGCTGCGGATAGCGGGAAACCTATCCAAAAGAAAAGGGGAAAAGGAAAAGGAGCAAGGAGTGAAGTGAGTCGCAAGAGCCACTCGGGAATGGACGGCACTGCCGAGAGGAATATCCCTATACAGGGCGAACGCTACAATAGAGGTAATAAGTATCCCAGTATTGGGTTCTTTTATATGTGCAGGGTGGATGAGCCGTTCTTGGGCTTCGCGCTATTTGTGGTACTGTCAGCTCTCCTCTCAAGGTAGTAAAGCACATCGTCCGTTAGGAGTTTTTGTTGACTCCAAAGATGCGTGTTCCTAAAGGTGGTCTCTGGTATCCGCTGTCGCGACCCGGGAGAATTCTTAAAGGGGATCGGCAAACACCAAGCGGAGGGGGAGGTTCACTGGGCGGACAATGCTCCTATAGGGTGTGCTATGATGCGACCTGGGGATCAGCGGCTTAGAAACCTGAGTTTATCGACAAGAGGCCCCAACCGGAAAAGTAGATGAAGACTCAAGGGTGCTTGGCTTTACTTCCCCAGAGGTGGAGCTCAACCGGCAGATTAAGTATCAAGCCGGGAGCCCGCCTCGGCAGGTCTTGCTACTGTACTAATTAACTGCATAAAGTAACTAAAGTAAATAATAATTCTACAGTTTCTCAAGGGTACTGTAGCGCACGCGGGCGGGGTTCTGCACCACGTGGCCCAGCTAATAAAATACGAGCCCTTCTTTGGAATATTATACCATACGTCCAAACCACCCTATTTCCTTAGGAGCCACTGTACTACATACCCCTTTTCCTAAATTGCACCACGTCCTCGAGGTGCATCTTCCGATTTCTTGATCCCCGGGTAGCTCCTATCGGCGTTGAGGCAAGTGCGGCCTCCGGCGGTTTGCACGTTCTCTCCTTCAGGCTTTCCTCCCTTTTTCCATACTCTTGCGCAGCGTATCGCCACGGGCTTGAGTTCCATCCCGTGCGGCGTTCGTGGGCCTTGGTCCTCCTTAACCCGTCTGCGTCTGCTCTTTCTTGGTGTCACCTTTCGGTGCTGCCACGCTAGTCGGTAACGCGAGTGTCCACGTCTTCCGGCGTACCGTGCGCGGTGCACGCGCGTAACTTCCGTGGACGGAGCGTGGGTCAGTCTCAAGGGGATACCGACCCCCTAGGGGCACTTGCCACCCCGATTCCTTCGAGGCTTCTTATTTTGGAGACACCCGCTTCCTCGCGTCCGCTCATCCAATGTCCGTGACTGTGCAAGACTCACAATACTCTCGTCCGCATCCCCGTCATTCTCCGTTAGATATGAACGCGGAGCTCGCGATGGTGCTCCATAACTCGCCTGATTCGGGTCGCCCGGCTTCTTCTCGAGTTCCACGATGGCGGCTTGACGCGGCTCCATCCTCGGTTGTGCATATAACTACGAATCGTTCCCCAAGTGGTGTCAAATCTCTCTGCTCAGGTGCTACCACGCGTTCGGTCGCCATCCACCCTACTTTGTACACCTTCGGCATGTCTTCTCCGACTCCGGCGTCTAAATCTCGTTCAAATCCTGAGGTGTATCACACCTCGACCGGTGCACCGTTCCGTCCAGGAGAGCATTTCGATCATCGCATCACGCGGGTATTTATTCCGTTTCACGATAGGCGCGTGAGTCTCCCGTGTCCCGTAGAGGATTACATTCACCACTTCGGCCCATACCTTCAGGCGATGCGATTTCGCGCCGTACCGGAAGTTGCGTGGAACGACCAAAAGCGGAACCGCGTGGATGCATATCGCGCTCACTTGCTTCATACTCCGGTACATGGTGGCAATGCTCCAACCACGGTGAGACACTGCGATACTCCATACCTGAGGTGCGCTAAGGAACGAGAGGTCCAGGCGCGACTCCGGGTACTGCTCCACAATGAGAGCTCGCACCAGAGAGCGGGGCGAACCGGAAGCATTGCCAATGGGCGCTCTGCCCTCGCGGTGTTGCCCTTCGAACCCCTATACGATCGCCTCTACTGACTCAACCGGAATCGATGGGGGACGCACCTTGCGGACGAAACTCGAGTACGCACCGCTTTCGGGTACTTTTATATGTGGCATACCACAGAATTCCATGATATGCCTTCCGGGCAACGTCAGAAGTACTACCTCAAGGTGAATGACTCCTCGAGGGACCAGTGGGTATCCCCGCACCTCTGCGTGGCGACGCCCATGACCTTCGCGTATCATACCTCCGAGGTCCTGAATCCCCATGACTCCGTAGCGCGGTTTGTCATGTTGGTCGCCTCGACGGAGTTCGCGGTCAGCACCTTGATAGCGTATCTCCAAGCAGCGGACGAACGCGTAACCTCCTATCCCCGATGCCGCGACGGCCGCCTCCACTGGGACTCGTCATATCAGCCGACCGCCGGGCGTTTGCTCTCCTTGTCGGCGTCCATCATACGGTTCTTGCGCTCCTATGGGATCCAAAACCTGGTTAAGGTCACCGCATGGAGTGAGTCCGAGGCGGAGACGCTGTTAGATTACAACCTCCAGGTGGCGTGGAATGACACGCCAGGTTTCCTCTGGTACGACTACGGCAAAAACAAGTTCCATCCCATTGTAAGGAGTCCAAATGGAGACGGTGACGGGCGGGCATACCCTGCCTTTCCCCGTCTGGCATCTTCCCGGGTTCCTCAGGTGCCACGGCTCCGAGTGCCCGACTACGACCCCTTGATGGAAAGCCTGGCGCATGATATGCCCGTCGGTTAGCGGCTCCGTCCCAGGATATGGGCGCACCTTCTGTGGTGATAACTCCGCAGCCCGCCGCAGTGCCGAGTGCTCCAGCAGTGGTGGCCGCCGTGTCTCTTATGTAAGAGGACGAGATTTCTCCCTTCCCGGCACTTTCGGCCCCAGTGGTGCAACCCCGACTGCGGAGCGTCCCTGCGCGTATTCCTCAGCCTCGCCTGCGGAGCATTCCAGTCCCCGCACCGCCGTCTCCTCCGGTTTCACCGAGTGCGTCCTTGGCAATGCCGACCTCCTCTGCGGAGCCCGCGAAATCTGTCGGGGAGCCCCTGTCGTAGCTGATCCGCCGTCCGCGGCTCCTTCGGTGGCGGTTGGTGCGCCGTCAACGGAGGTACCCGCATCGGGCGCACCGTCGATAGGAGTCTCCTCAGTGGCTCTGGAGGTTGCCTTTCAGAAATTGGTGCAGACGTGCCTGGTGAAAGGCCATCCTGCTCCGGCGCCTCTTGTAGAGGCTCTGCGCGAGGCGCGTGCTTGGGACTTAGAGCTCCACAAGGCCCGGACCGACCGAGCCTCGATGGCGGCCCTCAATAAAAGCCTGTCGGAGTCTTACGATAGCCAAGCGCTCATGGCAAAAGCGCGCCTCGAAGCGGAGTATGCAACACGCTCCGGTGACTTGTGGGTGATAGGATCCTGATAAATAAAAGATCCTTTGGGTGGAGCAGAAGCTCCATGGCGGTAGTTCCAATATGACTTTGGCCGTGCCCGCGTGCTTAACGACACGAAGTGCCGCCGTGAGAGCATGCGAAAAGCGAGCAACAGCATCCTGGAGGCGAATAAGATAACTCCAGGGAGGGAATAGACGGCGGAGACGAAAAAATCTCCGGTCGGGGGCCCCCTTTCCTATACGGAAGCGCCTATGTGAAGAGGCGTTTCCGCACCAGATTGGCGTGGTATCGCCTAAGGAAGTTCTCCGGGATATGTTCCGGAGGTTCTTCCGTGTCGTCCTTCGAGGTGTACCCATACCAGCGGACGCGGTGCAGTATTCCTGCAGGGTTTTGTCGATGGGACACGATATGGTCCACCGCCTAGAGGATGTCACCTTCAGGGGTCAGGATGGCATCGGGAGCTTCCGGTAATGGTTCACCCAAAGTGGTGATGCGGTTCCCGGTATCCCGTGGAGTCGTCGCGCGTGAAGTGGTTTGATGAGGAAGTTCCGCGCGTCGTCCCTGAGGTGAGTTGGGGGCGTTCCTGAGAGGCTGGGCATTGGGACTTTCGTTACCCTATCACGGGAGACGACGTCTCTGAGCCCGTTTACCTCAATGGCGATAGTATCTCTAAAGGTGGCCAGGACTTTGTAGGGCTCTGAGGTGGTCGGCGCTAACTTGCGCGTGACGTCCGGTGGTTCGTCGGATGTTTCACCGGGTTTGTCTAAGAAGACCCCGTCGCCTTCCTTCAGGTGAGGGCCTTTCATCTTCTTTCGGGCAAAGTCCTGTTCGTATCTCCTCTGAGAGGCGTTGAGTCTTTCCTTTGCGAGGGAGAGTGCATTCTCATACCCCCTCAGGATGGAGTATTTGGCTTGCGCCGCTGTTGGCACCTGTGGCCCATTCGCGGGGTGCGCCGTGGCGCGTGCCGTAATGACGGCACTTGGCGGGATGCGCGAGAGAATCAGATTGAAAGGAACGGTCCCCGTGAAGCGATGCACCTGCTGATTGTATGCATACCTGAAGGGGCCCACATATGCGTTCCAATCCTTCTGGTGATCCGCAATGTAGTGCTTCAGCCTCGAGGGGATGGTCTTGTTGAAACTTTCCGCCTGTCCGTTTGTCTGGGGGTGATAAGCAGTTGTAAACAACTGTTTCATCCCCAGCATTCCGGAAACGGCACTGAAGAGCTTCGCCACGAACTGGGGGCCATTTTCCGTAAGGAGGTACAACGGTATCCCGTAGGGATAAACCCGATGTTCCAGAAAGGAGTTGGCAATCACGGCTTCAGTAGTGCTCCGGAGGTGGATGGCACGCGTAATCTTAAAAAAAGCGGTCCGTGATCACGAGGATAAATCGGTGCCCTCGCTCCGTCTTGGGGAGAGGACCCAAGATGTCCATGGCCGCAAACTCCAACGGTCCTGAACGTGAAAAGAGCGTGAGCGGCGTCCGGTGTTTCCGTATCCTCCTCCTAGCGGCAGCGCAGAAATAGCAATCCGCTACGGTTTGGAAGGCGTCATTAGCCATTTTCGGCCAGTAAAACTCCCTTCGCATGGCGAAATACATCCGTGATCCATCGGGGAGCCCGGCGAGGCGAGGATAGTGCGAGAGGTACAACACTCTCGCCCGTAGCTTCGTCGGCACCACCTTTTGGAGAGCCTCATCCAGGGGAGCGCGGCGTACATGCACTCCGTCTCGGTCGACGTCCAATGACGATGTCAAACTCTCCACAATGGCGAGGCTTTCCTTGCAGTATGCATCCGTACTCTGTTTTTTCAGGAACTCCGCTATGGTAATGGGGAGAACTTCTTTCTCCTCCTCAACAAGAGCCATCACCTCGGGGAGTCCACTTTACGTTTTTCCAGGTTCACCGCATTCCAAACATTCTACATCAGATCCTTCTTTCCCGTTGGCATCTTGGATGACCAGACACCGGATGGTGTCCACGAAAGGTCTTTTGTCTTCCCCCTCGGTGGATATTCGCGAGACCGCGTCCGCGGCCTGGTGTTTTATGCCAGGACGATAGAGGATGTCAAACTCGAACTCTAGAAGGCGTAACTTCCACCTTTCCAGGCGACCGGAAGCATCCGTCAAGGACAGTATCCACTTCAGTGGTGCGTGGTCCGTCCTCAAGGTGAAGCGCGCGCCTTCCAGGTATGGGCGTAAAAACAAAACAGCCCATACGATGGCGAGACATTCGCGCTCCGAGGTGGAATGTTTCCGTTCCGTAGGGGTGAGACTGCGCCTCCAATATGCGATGGGTTGAAGTCCACCTTCCGGTTGCTCCTGTAGAAGGGTACATCCGACTTGATATTTACAGGCGTCAGTGTCCAGCACCATTCGGCCGTGGCGCTTCGGAAGTACCACGATTGGTGGTTCTATTAGTATCCTCTTCACGGTGTCGAAGGCTTCAAACTCCTCGTCCGTCAAGATAACCAATTGCGTCGGCTTGTTCTTCTCCAAGAGGCGACTTAACCGCGCCACTATGCGGAAGAAAATCAGTACAAACCCCCGGAAGACATTACACAACCCAAGGAAGGAGTGGAGCTCCGTCTAGTTTGTTGTAGGGCGAGCTTCCATGATGGCGTCCTGAGTTTTCCTGTAAACCTGTAGGCGGCCCGGGAGCACAACGTGCCCACAGTAGTTCACTGACAACTTGAAAAGGAAACATTTCTCCAGCTTCAAGGTTAGTTCCGCATCCTTTAGGAGTCGGAGCACGTGCTTCATATTGGAGGTCAGAGGGGCAAGGGAAAGTTGAGGGGATGCAAAGGAAGTTCGCCAGCTCTGGCTTGGATTTACTTGGAGGTGCCTCGTCCACGACTTATATAGTGGTTCAGTCGCACCGACTAGGTTGCATCAGAAATTACACTAGAAAGGCGAGACACTCAATACTACCAATCATATTGTAACATGACATAAATTTACTAGCCACAATTCAATAGTGCTTACAACAGCAAGGCACAACAAGGCATGACAGTTCCGTACACTCACGAGACCATGACAATGCACAAATTTACTCAACCACCTTACACTCTCTGTATTCCACCATCACTCGTGTCCATACAGCAATGTGTGTGTATAGTTACCATGGCGAGGCACATTACACTAAAATATATCCGGTGTACATTAAGCTGAGTTTGCAATGTGTACACCTGGAAACCATATGGTAGTGAACAACGTGCCGAGTAGCACACCTGCACACGTGTATCAGATAGAGTCAACATTCAACGCAGCCCATGGTCCCCGGAACATTAAGTTGTCAGTGACAGCACAGGCACTTCATCCAACACTTCACATGCATGAAGTGCTCCC
>JAHNZQ020003149.1:590224-645670 GCA_019155205.2 Gracilaria vermiculophylla
AACGCCGTCGCCTCCGCTCCGTCATCCTCGCTGGAGACAGCACACTCATATTATCCGCTTCTACCCTGCCGTCGTTCTCCGTCTGCTATGAACTCGCTCTTTGCGATGGTGCTCCATACCTCGCCTGCATACCGTCGTTCGTTCTCTCCGTGCCTTTTGCGATGGGGTCTCGACGTGGCCCTCACCCTGGTCGGGCGTATAACCGTGGGCTGTTCCTAAAATGGCGTCCGGTCGTTCTCCTCAGGTGCTACGCTACATTCGGTCTCACTCCTTCTAGCTACGTACACCTTCGGAATGACTTCTACAGCACAGGCGTCTCCGTCTCCCTCCGATCCTGAGGTTTGTCACAACTCTACCGGTGCGCCATGTCGCGCAGGGCAGCACTTCGAACTTTGTGCTACGCGGGTCTTTGTGGCTTTCCACGACAGGCGCGTCAGTCCCCTATGTTACGTCAAGGGCTACACTCACCATTTCGGACCGTAACTTCAGGCGATGAGATTCCGCGCCGTAACGGAAGTAGCTTGGAACGTCCAGAAGTAGAACCGGATGGACGCCTTTCGCGCTCACTGACTCCACGATCCAGTGCACGGTGACAAAGCTCCGACCACGGTGGACACTGTGACACTCCTTACCTCAGATGTGCCGAAGAGCGGGAGATCCAGGCTCAACTCCAGTTACTCCTGTTCCGGTTACTTTGGCCCTGGTGGTGCAAACCTGACTGCGTGGTGTCTCTGTGCCTGTTGTGCAGCCTTGCCTAAGGAACATTCCGGTTCCCGTACCGCCGTTCCCTCCAGTGTCGCCTACTCTTTTTTTTATGGCCCTCCCAACCTCCTCGGCGGTGTCTGCAGAATCCCTTTCGGAGGGCTTTGTACCAGCCGGTCCGCCGTCTGCGACTCCTTACATGGCGGTTGTCATTCCGGCCACGGAATTTCCGCTTCTGGTACACCCTTGGGCGGGCTATCCTCTGGGGCTCTGGGTGCTGCCTTCCAGGAGCTATGGCAGGCGTGCTTGGGGACAGGCCGTCTTGCTCCGGTTTCTTCTGTAGAGGCCCTGCGCGAGGCTCACAAATGGGTCAGAGAACTCCGTGAGGCCCGGGCGGACTGAACCTCGATGGCGGGTATCGAGGAAAGCCTGGCGGAGTTCTTCGAGAGCTAAACACTCACGGCGAAAGATCGCCTCGAAGTGGAGTACAAAGCGCAATTGGGTGATCTGTAGGGGGTTAAAACCCCGGCGATGGGAGAGAGTCTCCAGTAGAGTCAGAATAAAAGATTCTTGAGTTGGAGCAGAATCTTCGTGAGCAGTAGGTGCAGTACAACGGAGCCGTGACCGTGCGCTCAGTGACACAAAGTGGCGCCGCGGGAGCGTGCCAAAAGCGGTCAGCGGCGTCCGGGAGGCAAAAAAGAATACTCCAGGTTGTAGACAGATAGTGGAGACGAAAAACAACTCCGGTTCGGGGCCCTGTCCCCCTTCTCTAAACAGAAGCGCCTATGCGGAGAGGCGCTTCCGCACCAGAGTGGCGTTGTATCTTCTTAAAAAGTGCTCCAGGTTATGTCCCGTAGATTCCTCCGTGTCTCACTTTGAGGTGTACTCGTACCTGTGGACGCAGTACAGTATCCTTGCGGGGATTTGTCGGTGGGAGACGATATGGTCCACTGCGCAGAAGATATCACATTGAGGAGTCATGATGGCGTCTGGAGCTTCCATCAATGGTTCACCGAAAGGTGTGATGAGGTTCTAGTATCGAACGCTGTCGGAACACCTGAGGTGGTCGGATGAAGAAGTTCTGCACGTGGTCCCTGAGGTGGGGTGGAGGGAATTCTTTAAGGGCTGGGCGTCGGGAATTTCGGTACCCTATCACGGGAGAGAACGTCTCGGAGTCCGTTTACCTCAACTGAGACAGTGTCTTTACAGGTTTCTAGGACTTTGTAAGGCCTTGAGGTGTTTGGCGATAACTTGCGCGTGACGTCCGGCGCTTCATTGGATGTCCTTCTAGGTTTGTGGAGGAAACCCTCGTGGGATTTTTTAAGTTGCGGGCCTTTCTTCACGTTCTGGTCGAAATCCTGTTAATGTCTCATCTACGAGGCGGGTGAGTCTCTCTTTTGCGAGAGATAGTGCACCTTCATTGCGCCTTAAGATGGAACGTTTTGCTTGCGCTGCTGTTAGTGCCTGTTGCCCATCCGCCGGGTGAGCCATGTCGCGTGCCGCAATGACGGTACTAAGCGGGATGCGCGAGAGCACCAGATTGAAAGGAACGGTCCACGTGAAGCGGTGGTCCAGCAGGTTGCATGAATTCGTGAGCGTGCCCACATATGTGTTCCAATCTTACTGGTGGTCCACGATGTAGTGCTTCAGCCTTGAACCGATGGTCGTGTTAGACCCCTCGGCTTGTCCGTTGGTCTGAGAGTGATAGGAAGTCATAAACAACTGCTTCATTTCTAGCATTCTGGAGATGGCGGTGTATAGCTTCGCCGGGGACTGGGCCCCTTGTCTGTAAGGAGGTACAACGGTATCCAATATGGGTAAACCCATTGCTGCAGAAGGTTATCGGCAAATACTGTTGCAATGGTACTCCGGGGAGGGATGGTACGCTTGATCTTCGAAAAAAATCAGTGATCACGAGGATATATTGGTACCCTCGCTCTGTCTTAGGAAGAGGGCCCAGAATTTCCATGGCCACGAACTCCATAGGTCCTGAAGGTGAAAACAGAGTGAGCGAAGTCCAGTGTCTACGGATATGCCCCCTAGCGTCGGCGTACGAATAGTAATCGGTCACCGTTTGGAAGGCGTCATTAGCCATGTTCAGCAAATAGAACTCCCTGCGAATAGTGAAATACATCCGCGATCCCCCGGTGTGCCCGGCGAGGCGAGGATAGTGCGAGAGACACAGCACCCTTGCCCGTAGTTTCGTCAGGACCACCTTCTGGAGAGCTCCATCAAGGGGGCGCGGCGTACAAGCACGCCGTCCCGGTCATAATCGAATGACGATGATAAACTCCTCACATAGGGGAGGCTTTCTTTGCAGTACGCATCCGTACTCTGTTCCTTCAGGAACTTTGCCACTGAGATGGGGAGAACTTCATTCTTCTTCTCGACAAAAGCCATCACCTCAGGGAGTCCACTATACCTTCCCCCAAGTTCACAGAATTCCACACATTCTTCTTCGGATCTTTCTTTCCCCTCTGGGTCTTGGATGACCAGACACGGGATTTGTCCTCCAAAGGTGTTCTGTCTTCTCTTACGGTGGAGATTCACGAGAGCGCGTCCGCTGCCTGGTGTTTACTGCCAGGACGGTGGAAGATATCAAACTCGAACTCCAGGAGGCCTAGCCTACACCTTTCCAGGCGACCGGAAGCATCCGACAAGGACAGTATCCTTTTCAGTGGTGCGTGGTCCGTCCACAAGGTGAAACGCGCGCCTTCTAGGTACGGTCGTAAAAGCAAAACCGCCCACACGATGGCAAGACATTCGCGCTCCGATGTGGAATAGTTCCGTTCCGCAGGTGTGAGGCTGCGACTCCAATATCCGATGGGTTAAAGTCCACCTTCTGGTTGCTCCTGTAGGAGGGCACTTCTGACCTGGTACCTACAGGCGTCAGTGTCCAGCACCATTCGGCAGTGCCGCTTCGGAAGTACCAAGATCGGTGGTTCTATTAATCTCCTCTTCCGGGTGTCAAAGGCTTCAAACTCCTCGTCTGTCAAGATAGCCACCTGTGTCGGCTTTTCATTCTCCAGGAGGCAATTTTAGCGGCACCGCTATACGGAAGAAGTTCGGTACAAACCTCCGGAATACATAACACGACCCTAGGAAGGAGCGGTAATCCGTCTGGTTAGTGGGAGGGAGAGCTTCGTTGATGGCGTCCTGAGTCTTTCTGGAAACCTGTAGGCGGCTTGGGAGCACAACATGCCTTGGGTAGTCCACCGAATACTTGAAAAAGAAACATTTCCCCAGCCTCAAGGTGAGTCCAGCATCCTTTAGGAGTTGGAGCACGTGCTTCTAAAGAATAAAGTGCTCCTCCACGCTGCGGGAGTATATGATAACATCATCGATATACACCAAGGCGTCCTGCCACTCTACAATTGATAGGATAATGCCCACCGCTCGTTGGCACGTAGCGGGTGCATTCTGCAATTTAAATGGCATCCTTAGTAATCTGAAGATCCTACAGAGCGAGTTAAACGTTGTCTTATCCTTATCTGTGTCGTCCATCTCAATCTGCCAGTAGCAGCTGTTGGCATCCAGTGTGGAGAAAACCGATGCATCGGCTAAGGAGTCAATACATCTATCCATGCGAGTTACCGGGTACAAATCGCGTACCGTCACCTCGTTTAAGCGTCTGCAGTCAATACAGAACCTTTAGGAGCGATAGTTTTTCTTGACAAACACCACCGGGGAGACCAATTTGGAATTGTCAGCCTCGATAACGCCTTTCCCCAGCATCCGGGTGACCTCATTGCATTTGAAATCGCGCGCATGAAGACCGGCCCTCCTCGGGAGTTGATGTACCGGTTTTGCATCGGATATAAGCTGGATCCTGTGCTTGGCCAGGCTGACCTGACCCAGGCGACCAGATTACATGTACTCAAAGGCGGATGGCATCTCCACTATCCTATTTCGATACCCTTCGAAATCCTCACCAATTTGGAGCTTCTCCTGCCAAAGGGCAGAATTCTTTTCCTATAGAGCCGTGGAAGTCGCTTTTGTCTCCATGGTGCAAAATTGCATCGCGGTTTGCAAGGTCTTTCAAATGAAGAAGATGAGCCAGTCCTGCTGGGGCGCGGAGTGCCAGTTCGAAAACAATTCCTTTCTGGAGCCGTAACGGTGACTCCTTGAGGTTAGCGAGCACGACCCTGAAGGGAATGTTCGGTATTACTTCGATAACACCGTTCGCCATCATGGAGTGCTGCTTCGTCGTCAGGTGTATACTCCCCTGTAGGAATGTAAGGCCAGATGCAGAGGTCTGCACCCAGACTTCGGTCTGACTCCTCGCGGGTATTTCGATGCTCTTCACCACTCGGAGCTTATTTTACTGCGTCTCCTTTGGAAGATTACCCATGTGGTGCGCGTTGGCTTCCGATCCTGGAGATGCGGACACGACACCTACAGGGGCGGCGTCGTGAAACGTCACCTTCCGGAGGTGTGCGAGTATTGCACATACATACCGATCTACTGAGGAAGTGCCCAATATGCATTGTGCGGCCAAGATGGTCGCCCCGAGGAACCACACTTTCACCTTTACGAAGCCCAATCGGAGGTACAGGGGGATTGCGCCGAGGATGGTCAATGCTCGTCGCAACGCATCGCGTACCGCCGGGAGCTTGCCAGTACCCAAGGAGCCGAGAGCAGACCGCGGGGGCACATCGGCGTGCACCAGATTGTGGCCAGCTCCGGTATCGAGGATAGCGCGCATCGTGGTGGAGGTGAGCAGGAGAAATCCTATAGAGGCGAATAACTTGTAATTCTCTCGGCAGAGTGTGAAAATAGAATCCTCAAAGGCGTTGAATGGGTCCAATGTGAGTGGTAGAGCCGCGGATTCTGCGTCGATGGAGCAGACGGCTTCTACCCCTTTCCTAGAGGTGACCTCCTTGGAGCTGAGGCTCGATGGTAAGGAGCCACGCGGAGCCTCTACGCATGGCTCAAAGGGTTTTCTTGGTTGGAGAGGGGATGAGTTCCAGTTGGGGACGCCTTCTGCGGTTGTGCATCGCGATGCGACGTGGTCTCTTGATGTGCAGCCGGCTTGGACACCAGCACCTGCGTTGCGGGTGCAAGTGGCAGTAGGACAGGCAGCACTCCCAGTGGAGCACGGAAACCGTAGTTTCCTCGAGGGGAGCGGATGTCACCATACGCGGTTCGATAACTTCCGCTCTCTGTTGGTATGTCCTTCAGGTCCTGAAATTTTTTTTCCCGTTCCTGCAGGATGGCGGCCCTCACTGCCGGGGTGAGAGTCGCCCTGTGCACTGGCTCTCGAGATAAGCAAATCCTGCAAGGCGGCTGGTAGCCCGGAGGATTTGCAAATCGGACACTCCGGTAGGATCCTGCCGAGGCGTACGAAGTGGGAGACGAGGGTGTCCTCGTCCTAGACGGTGCTCCCTGAGAGGAGGCTTATGGGAGGGCAAGGGCCTCTTGCTCTCCTACGAGCGTGAGCTCGTCGACCTCCGCCGAGGTGCTAGAGTCCAACGTCAGGGTGGATGCCCGACGGTTCCTTGAGGCCGCCGGTTTGTCCTTAAGTGGAGTATAGCTGCGGCGAGCGGCACGGTGGGTATTCCCATAGGATTCCGCGAAACGGGCTAGCTCCGTGTAGGAGGTCTTTGGGTGCGTTGTCAAGTGCTTACACCCCCTGGCGCGGATCGAGGGAAGGAGTCCCTCGACAAACAACGACTTCAACCGCCGTTCGGAGTACACATTCCTACACCGTAGGGCCTTGGTCCGCAGCTTCTGTGAGAACTCCGCCTCGTTCATTTCGGTGTTCTGCCTATAGGAGGTGACTTCAGCATCGGCATCGGCTATCACCTCGTCCGCGGCGTACCTTCTAAGGAGCAAATGGACTGCCCCCGGGTACATCGTCAAGATCTCCGTTCCAGGATCGTCCACAATGCTGCTCTCCCCCGTGAGGCGTAGCTGCACCAGCGAGTGCGCTTGGCCTGCGAGGTAGAACTAAAAGCACCATACGGCGGCACCTTCATGGACACCATTGGTTTTACACGCTGAACGGAAGCGCGTAAGAAAATTCAACACAGAGATGGGGTCTTCCCCTGAGAAGTAGTGCTTCTTCATTTGAATATCCATGCGGCGCTGGATCCTCGTGAGTCGTTTAGCGACCGATGTGTCGTAAAGAGTGGAGCGATCATTCAAACTGTAGGTGTCATAATCCACCACTTTGGCGAAAGGGTCGTTAAGCGGGACAACCTTTCCGACTCTTCTGCTTTTTTCCATGGGAGGTATACTGTCCTCCAAGATGGAGCTGCTTACGGATTCGGAGTCTGAGCTTCTCTCCAAATCGGTGTCTTGCTTTCTTCTTTTCTCCCTCCGTTTCTCTCGGCGTCTTTCCTTGAGGTGGTCTGGGTTACTGACGATACCCCCGTTATCGCGATCCACCTGAGGAGTATCCTGTCCTTCTCCGCCGGGCGTTAGGTCCAGACGGTGCATAGCAAGATTCCTGAGGTTGTCCCGTTTCCCTGCGGCAGTATCCTTTCCTCCTCTGGCGTAGGGGGTGGCAGTATCCTTTCCTTCTCTGCCCGGGGTCACCTTAGGTGTTGATAGAGGGAATTTCTCCTGTACGGATGAATATCTTTGAAACGCCGCTGCGGGGAGCAGCTGCGCAGTTTGGGAGCGAACCTCAGCACGAATAACATCTGAGATCACCTCGAGGAAAGGATCTGAATCCAGCAAAGCATCCACAACACGGTGAGCGCTCTCCGTTGCGATTTACTCCATAAGGGCGTGGCGGCGCGCTCCAGAGTGGACTTCAACACCTGCAGGTATTCTTTCGAACAGCTCTTGTGAAAGCAAATCTGTAATGCGCGGGGCCAGCGACTCCAGGAGGGAGTTAGCCTACGTGTGCTCCCGTCCCTGTTGTGGTACTGTCAGCCCTCCTGTCCAGGTAGTATAGCACAACGTCCGTTAGGAGTTTTTGTTGACTCCAAAGGCGCGTATTCCTGAAGGTGGTCTACGGTATCCGCTGTCGCGAGCCGGGGGAATTCTGAAAGGGATCTGCAAACACCAAGCGGAGGGGGAGGTTCACTGGGCGGACAATGCTCCTACAGGCGCTGCTATGATGCGTCCTGGGGATCGGCGGCTTAGAAACCTGCGCGAATAGACAAGAGACTCCAACCGGAAAATGTAGAAGAAGACTCAAGGGTGCTTGTCTTTACTTCCCCAGAGGTGGAGCTCAACCGGCAGCTTAAATATCTAGCCGGGAGCCCACCTCGGCAGGTCGCACTACTGTGCTAATTACCTGCATAAAATATCTAAAATAAATAATAAATTCTACCGTACCTTAAGGATACTGTAGCGCACGCGGACAATATTATGCACCACGTGGCCCAGCTAATAAATTACGAACCCTCCTTAGGAATATTATGCCTTAAGGCCAAACCACCATATTTCCGTAGGAGCCACTGTACTACACCTGTAGCTCCTAAGGTGGCGGCTGCGATGCCGTGTGCGGTTTTTTAACCTCCACATCGGCGTTCTCCAGAGATGTCGCGAATGATTCTGCTTGCCTCCGATCATGCATTCTCCTAAGGCGATTCCTGAAACGCTCCACGGAGGAGCCAGGACTTCAAAGGAAACTTTCAAGGTCCTCCAGTGTGGCGGCCATCTCCTGGGAAGCGCTGCGCATGCTGCGCCCATCGACGGCGTCGGTTGCTTGAGGATCTTGTAGGTAGGTTTGCATTGGATGTTCTGAGGGGTTTATAAAGGAGTAGTTCGGGGATGATTTTCTTCCACTTCCGAATCATCCTAAGGAAAAATTCCACTGTTGGGGTTTAGTCGTTGCAAACTAGAAACGCGGCTCTGCTGCAACTTTTGCGATTACTTTAGGAACTGTGACCTTCAAAGTCGGGAGACCAGTTGTGGTACTGTCAGTTATCCTTCCGAGGTAGTAGAGCACAACGTCCGTTAGGAGTTTTTGTTGACTCCAAAGGTGCGTGTTCCTGAAGGTGGTCTCCGGTATCCGCTGTCGCGAGCCGGGGGAACTCTTAAAGGGGATCCGCAAACACGAAGCGAAGGGGGAGGTTTACAGGGCGGACAATGCTCCTACAGGCGCTGCTATGATGCGACCTGGGGATCGGCGCCTTAGAAACATGAGGATGATCGACGAGAGTCTCCAACCGGAAAAGTAGGTGAGGACTCAAGGGTGCTTGTCTTTACTTCCCCAGAGAAGGAGCTCAACCGGCCGATTAAGTATCAAATCTGGAGCCCGCCTCGGCAGGTCTCAGTACTGTAGTAATTACCTGCGCAAAATTAACTAAAATAAATAATAATTCTACAGTCCCTTGAAGATAATGTAGCGCACGCGGGCAGAATTATGCACCACGTGGCTCAGTCAGTTAACATACGAGCCCTCCTTAGGAGTGTTATACCATACGGCCACACCACGATTTTTCCCTTGGGAGCCACAGTACTACAGCTTGCCAGAGCTATACCAATCGCGTGGACTCTAGTAGAGAAAGACATCGAACGTTCTCGCGGTGCTTACGCAGTTACGGACTATAACACCACACTTTGTAAAGGAAATATATAATTTCAACAAACTTCAGACTAGCCTGACTTGTCGAAATGGTTTATTAACGACTTTCGAAAACGAAACACAAATGGAGTCACAAAAAAGGTCTCTATGCCTATCAAAATGCAGTTCTTAGAAGAAGCAAAACATGAATAGAAATCTTTAAGAGCAATCCTTTTCCGCAAAAGCTCTAAAACATGATCTCAATTTAAGCTTATCTGTTTCAATAATCACGAAAACTATTCACGCTACAAAATTTTCGAATACAAGAAAAGAAAAGTTGCTTCTTTAATAACTGAAAATCATCGTTGTAAGCGTCTAAGATGGGCTATAAAATACATTACATTTTATACATATGTTGTGTGATGAGGGTAAAAAATAGGACGACGAAGCGTCTAATGGAGCCGGTTGATAAGGGCAAAATTATTTCTGGCATGATTTTCGTCAAGAAAAGAGATCATTTTCTATTTAGAAAACTAAAAGACTTTTTTGCAGAGACTGGAGTTTTTTGTATATAACAAACGTCTTTTAGTTTTTGTTGAAGACAATCTGAAATCCGACGGCTTCTTGAAGATCTTGAAGTCACATAAACTGTATTTTACACAATTATACACACTTTTTATGCGGAATGCGGAACAGGTTATATTGCAACATAATAACGCAACTATACACATATCAAAACCTTTTAAATGACGGTTTGATAAAAAATGAATTCAGTTATTGGACATTCCAGCAAATACCTCTGATTTGAATCCTATGAAAATCTTTACAGTTTTTTAGGCTACCAGTTTTATGCTAATTAATGTCAGTATGAAACAATTATCTACTTCAATTCCGTTTTATTAGAAGAATGATAGAAACTTCATATGTAAAGTAGATGCTAATAATCTTTAGTCATTGCATGTCACGTCGTTTTATGGCAGTCATGAAAGTCAAGGGGAAGAAACCCATGCATAAAAGTTATTGTTTTATTGTATTGTGTATAAACAAGAAATGCGTACGTTTATTTTTGGCGAATAGTGAGTTCAGTTTTTTCAGCTTTATGATAAAGGTTGAAGACAAAGGAGCTTCTCCGAGAAAATATTTTTTGCTGATGTATAGAAACATCACATTTGGAGCGTGTTGTGGCCGTCTGTATTTTTTTGACAACTGTACTTCAGTCCATGCGGAGGAGCGACAGGCTGAGTCACACGTGGCAGAGGTTGTGTAATAACACTGCTCGCTGGAAGGGCCCAGGAGAGGCGGAGCACTCACGTGATGGGTGGCGAAGCGAGGGGCACGAAATGCTCAGACGATTGGCGGGGCAGACTTCCATCCGCAAGCTGCGGACAGCCGGCGCGCACAGCAGCAGATAGAAAGGCGCGCTCCCCACAGAGAGCCGCCGGGTATAGCGCAACGCGCCACGTGGCACGCGCACGTTTGCTTGTGTTGTTGCGCGCCGCGCAACGGCGCGACGAAGGCTTGCGCACCAGCGGGCGCGAAGCCGCACGCAGCGGCGGCGCGCGGCGCAACAGCTCCGCGCTGCTCGGTCGGCGACGTGCGCAACAGCCAATGGCGCCGCGCGCGCGGCCCACCGCAGGCGCGTCCGCACTGCCTCGCGCCGCGCCTCTTTCGCTCGCGCCCACGCGCGTCATGTGTGGCTGTGCTTCCGTTGCGCTCGCATACACGCGCCTCATTTCCAACGGCGAAAGAGAGCCTCTGTGAAGGTTTTAGTCCACGGCGATTCGCAGCGCGCTGCGCTTCATCTCCTCATGCCCTCCACACCCCGCCTCATCCCACCATCGCAACCCTTAACGCCGCCACCGTCCATGCGCGCTCTCCTCGTCTCCACTCCCCCGTCTCGTTCGCCATCCGTATAAAACCGCGCCCCGCGTCCTGTATTCATGCCACCGTCTTTATTCAGTCAGCTACCTTTCAGCAGACATCTTTACCCGTTGCTTTTCCCCTCTTGTTCCGCGTCGCGCGCTCTCCCGCCCGCGCGCAACACCACACATTGTTTCACCCCTCACGCGCGTCGTTCGTGTAAGCTCCGCGCAAGTGCACCCGGCTTGTAAGCGGGCGACGTAAGCAATCCGCCATGCCTTCTCCACTCCCCTTCGCCACCATTTTTGTTCCCAATCGCGGCGAGATCGCCATACGCCTTCTCAACGCCATCCACGCCCTCAACCTTCAATCAGCCACAATCTACATCTCGTCCGACGCATCGTCCCCTCACGTGCGCCTCGCCTCGCGGTCTTACTGCCTCGGGTCGGACGTCTCCCTCTATACCGACGCACAGCAATTGCTTCACGCCGCCAAAACACTTGATGCCGACGCCGTACTGCCTGGCTATGGCTTTGTTTCCGAGAGACCGGATGTCGCAGCCGCGTTCGAGCGCAATGGCATCACTTGGATTGGCCCCTCTTCGCAAGTCATCTCCCTCTTCGGGCTCAAGCACACCGCCCGTGAAGCGGCCATCAGCGCCAACGTCTCCGTTGTGCCCGGCAGTGGCTTGGTCAGCTCCGAAGAGCACGCCATGGCCCAGGCTGTCGACATCGGCTTCCCCGTCCTCATCAAGGGCTCGGCAGGAGGCGGCGGTATGGGTCAAGCGATTGCCCATCAGCCATCACAGCTTTCTGCCGCCTATCACTCCGTCCTCAAGCAATGCTCAACGCTTTACTCATCGTCGGAGGTGTATGTGGAGAAGTTTGTCAATCACGCCAGACACATAGAAGTTCAAGTGTTCGGCGACGGCAAAGGAAACGTGCTCGTCTTGGGCGATCGAGAATGTTCGGTGCAGAGGAGAAGACAGAAAGTGATTGAAGAGGGAAATGCTTCAAATTTGTCCCCGGAGCTGAGGAAGCACTTGAGGGAAGCATCCGCCAGGCTTTGCGCCCAACACAAGTATCTTTCAGCTGGAACCGTTGAGTTCATAGTCGATAGTGTTACTGAAGACTGGTACTTTCTCGAGGTGAACACCAGATTACAGGTTGAGCATTGCGTTACTGAACTCGTCACTGGAATCGATATTGTAAAGTGGATGATTCTTCAGGCAGCAAATGTTGATGTTCTCAAAGATGCTTCCGTTGTGGAACGAGGCTATGCTATACAGGCGCGCGTTTACGCCGAGAATCCTTGCAAGGCTTATGCTCCATCGCCAGGAACTCTTTCAGAAATGTTGTGGCCCGAGCCCTCTGAGTGCAAACGAACGGGTTCAAGAATTCGCATCGACAGCTGGGCGGTACGTGGCTCTGTTGTGTCTCCCTTCTATGACCCGCTTTTGGGGAAAATCATATCTTGGGGAAAGACACGTGCCCAGGCTATCATTGCGTTGAAGAAAGCGTTAGAAAAAACTAGAGTGGCCGGTGTCGCTTCAAATGTGGAGTTGTTGAAACAGACGATTGAGCATCCTCAATTTCTCAAAGCCCGATATACAACGGACCTGTTGAAAACGTTCAAACCGCGAACTACGGCTCTAGAAGTTATAAAACCAGGCCTGCAAACATCGCTTCAGGATTATCCTGGACGGATTGGGTACTGGCACATTGGAGTGAGTCCGTCTGGTCCAATGGACGCCTACGCAATGTGCGTAGCAAACGCTTTAGTGGGCAATCTTCTCGACGCCAGTGCTTTAGAAATTACGGTAACCGGGCCAACCCTACTTTTCCATAGCGAAGCAGTGGTTGCTGTATGTGGTGGAAATTTTGTTGCAACTCTTGAAGACGGTACGATACTGCCAAACTGGACCCCGATCATAATTGCACCTGGCTCTACAGTACATGTCGGTCAGTATTCAGACAATTTCGATGACGCAGGTGCTGTAGTCGGAGGAAAGATTGGCTATATATCTGTGCGAGGCGGTTTTGACGTCCCGAAGTACTTAGGTAGCTCTTCCACATTTCCAACAGGCAAATTCGGTGGCTTAACTGGCTCTTTTCTCGTCACTGGTGATTTTTTGCCAATTGGCCGTGATCCTAGTGCCAATCATGATGCAAACGAGCAAAACGGACTGGATCTTCGTTGGCCCATTGGACAACGTCTTCCGGAACATTTTATTCCTGATTACTGTACATCCGAATGGACTGTGGGGGCATTAACAGGGCCACATGCATCACTTGATTTCTTGCAGGAGGAGACGTTGACAACTATATGGCAAGCTCTGTACACTGTTCACCACGCGACCAATCGACTTGGAGCGCGTCTCATTGGCCCTGTTCCAAAATGGACTAGATTGGACGGTGGTTCTGCCGGCTTGCATCCATCCAATCTCCATGACTATGCATATGCGCCAGGGGCTGTAAACTTCAGCGGAAATACCCCGATTGTGCTCATGCTTGATGGTCCCTCTCTTGGGGGTTTTGTCTGTCCAGTAACTGTTGCTACATCAGAGCTATGGAAGGTGGCGCAAGCATCACCCGGTGAACACATCCGCTTTAAGCAGGTTGATTTTGACCAGGCCAGAAATGCCCTGTCTCACATGAAGTCTCTTTGGGAAGCGATTCGTTCGTATGATACAGATACACTTGATGGCCTTTTGAAGAATTGGTCGCCGCACTGGATAAGTGACTCCACGCCGACGGACAAACCTGCCGTGCTTGCTAGTCTGGATCCTGCAAAAGGAGATAAAGCTGAGATAAAAGTCGAAT
The DNA here is from genome assembly GCA_019155205.2 of Gracilaria vermiculophylla. Classification (NCBI taxonomy): domain Eukaryota; phylum Rhodophyta; class Florideophyceae; order Gracilariales; family Gracilariaceae; genus Gracilaria; species Gracilaria vermiculophylla. The sequence continues at coordinate 604,073 of JAHNZQ020003149.1, forward strand.
ATCGTATTTCTGGGGATGAACATGTGCTCGTGGAATATGGTGATATTGAGTTGAACCTTGCGTTCCGCTTTCGCGTGCACATGCTCATGGAAGAGCTCCGAACAAAGAGTTTTGTTCGAGAACTTTGTCCCGGTATACGTTCGGTTTTGATTCGATACGATCCGGATGAGATTCATGTGAATGATTTAGTAGATATTTTGTCTGATATGGAGAACGGTATTTTAGGCTCCGTAGAGCAAGTCGTCGTGCCTTCACGCAGACTGGAGCTACCACTGGCATTTGACGACAAATGGACTAAGGAAGCTCAAGATCGATACCTACGATCTATTCGACCGGATGCCCCATATATGCCTTCGAATGTCGAATTCGTTCGACGCATAAATGGTCTTCAGACTTTGGAGCAAGTTAAATGCATTATGAACAACGCTCAGTACTTGGTTATGGGATTGGGTGATGTATATCTTGGTGCTCCATGTGCTGTTCCAGTGGACCCGAGGCATCGAATGGTTACTTCGAAATATAATCCTGCCCGTACATACACTCCAGAAGGGGCTGTTGGCATCGGTGGAGCATACATGTGTATTTATGGCATGGATTCACCCGGAGGATATCAACTCACAGGTCGCACACTTCCAATCTGGGACAGTTACGGAAATGTTCCCGAAAAATGCCGCGGTTCCCCCAAGGACATCCCATGGCTCTTGAGATTCTTTGATCGAGTCACTTTCTTTCCCGTGTCTGATGAAGAGCTCGAAAACATAAGATCCGAGTACTTGAAAGGCAATTATCAAATCAAAATAACGCATGAGAGCTTTTCTTTCGATTATTACAAGCAGTTTTTGGAGCATAACAAAGGAAGTATTGAAGAATTTGAAAGAAAAAGAGCAACAGCTTACAATGCAGAACGCTCCAGATGGATTGACGAGGGTGAAGGAGAGAGCACTGCAGCAGCTGAGCATGCTAAAAGAAGTGGCGATGTCAATGGATCTGAATCGCAACCAGGAACTAATAGCCCTCCAATTGGGATTCCTTCACTGCCTTCAGGCCAGCTCTACATAAAGGCGGGAATGTCAGCCAATGTATGGTCCGTGGATGTCGAAGAAGGACAGAGTGTATCAAAGGGTCAATCCCTGTTCACTCTTGAAAGTATGAAGGTTGAAATCAACATTGAGGCTCCAACTTCCGGACATATCAAGCAAATATCCGTCAAGAAAGGCGACTTTGTTTCCCCTGATACCCCGCTTTGCATTTTGATCTGTTTCACGGACAACGCAATATCTCAGTGTGATCTTGCGAATATTCGAAGCTTGTATCGTTCGAAGATCTTTACTGTGAAGCAGGTAATCGACAACGTCATGGGAAAGGCTAAAAACCTTAAAAACGTCTTTGCCTCGTTGGCTACAGAAGCTCAGATATCTTCTCAGCTTCAAAATTTGGAAGTAGGATTTTCCAGTCATCGTACTATGCCATTGTTTGGAATACCCTTCGTTGTGGGGGCCAATTTTGATGTCTTGGGCTTCGAAACACATCCTGATTGTCCTGGTCCATCTTATTTTCCGGAATCCACTTCCCCAATAATCCGATGCATGCAAGAGGCCGGGGCAGTGCTCATTGGAAAAACGAAAGAGGATCAGTTGAACCTCGGTTATTCTCAATGTGAAACTGGCGGAGAACCGTTACAAAATCCAAAATATCCTGGAAAGATTTGTGGCGGGCATGGTTCGGCTGCCATTGCTGTTTCTGAACAGACTTCAAGCTTTGCGATAGTGATCGATCGATACGGAAACTCTTCAAACGCACCGGCTTTTACATCTATAGTTGGAATGAAAATCACTCAAGGATTGCTGCCTGTTTCCGATAATCTCATTGACTGTGCTGGCATTTTCGCAAACAACGCATTGGATGTCAAACATATATTTGAAGTGTCTCTCAAGGCGCGGTCAGACACAACACCCTCGCTTCGTATTCAGCCACGAAGGAACAAGCCAATTGAAATATATGAGCAGGTCCGAATTGGCTCACTGTCAACCAAGGGTCTAGAATCCGTGACGGAGGTCACTCTGAATGCAATTGCAGCATATGAAAAGGGAGTGGGTTTGCTATCAAATCACAAAAATTATGTGCAGGAAGTTGATACATCACCATTTGAGATCGCTGCATCCCTCTGCCAAGAGTACCCTATTCTTTTTATGAAGCTTGAAGAGCTCCATAATACAGTGCAAAGCAGGCCTGTGGGACTTTTATCGAGCGTATCACAACGAATCAGTCCGTTAGAGAGCATGTCTATATCTTCAATGGGGGCAGTACTATCCAAGTTGGAGATTTGTGAAAGAGATGCGCAGAGAAAAATTTGGTCCAAAGTAGATGTTTTGGCTCTGCCCACAATAACATCGCCAGACGATGTAGAAGAGATAACCAGGAATATTGGCAAAGCAACTTTGTCGCATAAGCACTATGCTCAGCTTGTAACTTGTATGGATCTATGCTCTCTAACTTTGCCAATTCCAGCGGGCGACAAGGATTTTGTCCCGGGAGGAATTATGCTTGTTGCTCCGATGATGAAGGAAGAAATTCTATTGAGAGTAGGAATCCAATGGTTAGAAGTAGAGCAGTAATAAGCTGCCTGAAAGCATTTTTTTATGTCATAATAAGGATTGAAATATCTAACTAGAGCACCTCTGTATTTCATGTTCTCATCTTTAAACGAATCATTAACAAATTCACTAACCATATGACACTTATTTCTCTTTTTACTCGGTGACAAGATCAAATCAAACCCAATTCCTAACGTCGTCCTTAAAAAATAACAGGATACCGGGATTCTAATTCTTTAAATCGTTGATTTTGTCGAACATTTTAGAACTCACCAAATGTAATTATTAGCAAACCTTTGGGTATAATGCTGGCAGTATGGAATGAGAAAATGTTAGAACGAGGTTCCATGATTATTGATAAAAAAAAGAATGCAAGTCAATGACGGTGAATGGAATGTGACGTATCGAAGAGTATAAGGAAGGTTGACCGAGGCTTGTTTTAAAAAACCCCATTTGATGGTGTAAAGACTGTAAAATCTACTGAAACACAGAAACATTGACGAAAGTCTGGTCAGCTCATTTCTCTTCAAGGGAAAATTCTCATCGTTTTTATACCAACTTTGGCCTCTAAACGTTGAGTGTCTTCACACTAATAAAACGTATTAATCATATATGTGTTTGATCCGCAGAGGGTCAGGGCGCCGTGTGTTTGTACAGTACGCGGTGTCTTCCGAACAAGCTTGTAACCCTAGAATCGCACGGTGCAGCGTACCGGTACTTGGTCGTGCGTTGTGGGTCAAGGTGCAACGACTTTGCTCCACAAGCTTGCTTTAAAGTAACATACTGAAAGTACGGATAATACTAAGTGTACGAAGGGAACCTAAAAGTATTGATTTATCTCCAAAGGTAAGGTAAAAGCTTCGCTTAGCTACAGTTTGATTCTGTCAACAAGAAGCCAATCATCGTGACTAAGCGTGCAGAGAATTGTATAGTGGACTGCCTTCTGCATTACATTAGACAGCAATGAATCCTTTGAAAATCCAGTATGCTTTCGCTGCTTTATAGACACATACTCACTAATGTTACATCTGTTATATCGTCAGTCTAAATTCACGGTTTTGTCGGCAAGATTTCATATACACATTGCCACGGGTTATTCTTTATAATCTCATGGCATTGTGTGACTAACGCTTCTTGGCATATTGTGAATATTTGTTTCAATCCAGGCTCTTCTAACAGAAATTGCAGCTCGTTTTTAATAAATTGTGATGAGCACGAATATGTTTCTTGGCTTGCTGTTGCTGTTTTGAAGCTTGATGACGTGGGAAAAGTATCATTTTGGCATTCATGTGAATTTTGTGTTTCGTGGCACTGCACATGAAATATACTTTTCGCTTTATGGAAGTCTATAACAACGCATTTTCTCGTAATGACTATACTGTGACAGCGCGATGAAGCATGCTATGCCTTTGACGCAAGTCAAAAGTTACGAGAGCACTTTTTCGTGAATATGCACGTAGTAAAATACTTGCCTTAGAAACTTGGAGACAACCAGTAAGTCATTGTTCCCCTGTTGATACTGCGGAGCAGTTATTGTATGGACATCAGACTGATAAAGTTTTTACAGAACCAGATGATTTATACCAATAATACGCCACTCTGAAGAGCGCATTAGCTCACTTTTACGTTACATGCCATGGAAGATGCCTTGTTTGCAAGTGTGGTTAAGAATAACAATATTTGTTTTGATATTCTTTTAATCTACAAGAAATAAGACTTTGCAATACCTTTCGTACATGTTTTGGCAACCTCAAAAGTAGTTATTGGAACACTTAAACTTTACAATTCACTATCGCTAAATGTACTTCAAAAGAACATAGAAAGAAATTCTCTGGTATGAAACACTTTGCATGCTGTCGCTGAAAATTGCAAAATGAAAATGTACTGTAACGTTATCATAAACAAAGAACTACAGAACGACGTCAAATGCATTGAATTTTAAGTATTTGTTTCTAAAGAAGAGCCCAAATGTGTTTCGAAAATGGTATACTAAGGGACTTGCCTTATTTCCGTAGCTTCCATTATTTTTTCTTATGTTAATTTGCGGATGACATAACCACTGTTCAAAAACTTTGTCGAAGAACTGCAGCACAGCAGCGCTGTTGCATCATGTCATGAATGATTACGCGAATACAACAAATACAGCCCTCGTTGCCATTTCTCATATATGCTGTTTTATTCTTATTTTAACTCAAGAGTCGAACAAAAATATGCTCAATCCATTTTCCTTCCAAGGATGGACGTGAGCGCATTTATACAGAATAGTGCAAATAAAAACCTCTTACTATACTTGACCTTAACTTTAATTACTCCCAGCAGTTTGTATTCTTGGCGACCCGTCGCAATCGAGTTCTATCTGCTCGCCATGCTGTCTAAAGTGTATGTACCTGCAGAGCACGGCGTTGTGTATTCCTGTCTTGTACTCTTCGTATTTGAGTGTAATATTGTCAAGACTCGAGTTATGGGGCCGCCAGTACGCTCCTGATGGAGCGAGCAGCCCGTGGTAAAGGCAGTTGAGCCAAGTGTCCAGCGTTAGAGTGGCACGTATTCCTTTACCAGTATAGGATAACTCCACGAACAATAAGAGAAGGGCCAAAGCTGGTCAGCACGCGTCGACGACGAAGGACGACAGTGATAATGAAATCCAAATTTTCAAATATTTCTATGAGCTATAAGGTGGCATGAAGTCCTGTTGACAAGCGTAGGACCTGTTTCGCGCCTTTTTTATCCGTCTAATTCCGATCCTTAGACAGGGTCTATGAGCTCTGTTCAAATTGGTATTACATGCTACACTTGCAAACTTCTCATCAAAGGTCAATTATTTATCCGTTCATCCTCATCAATTTTCGAAAAGAAAAAAGGTCGTCATGAATTAAGGGGAACGCTCCTGTTGTCGTGAGTAAGCATGAAATAGGTAGAAGTGCACCATATTTGCAGGGCTTCGGTGCACAAAAAACCAATCTAGAAGAAGGATACTACGAGTTCGTATGACAAGCGAGAACCCCGATACAGTTATATATGTGCACGAGTTTTTAGACATAATCTTGTGACATTGCATGATGTTCACACTCAACCACTACGAAGAATGAAAAACTTATAAATTATCTGTTACTAATTTACATCTCTCTGGCAGAAGACATAATATTCTGCAATGATAGCTTGAGCACCATAAGATTTTTCTTAGCCCTTAGAGGAAGACATCAACAAATAGCATAGATACAATTCTCTAGTTCTATTCTGAATTTAAATCCACAATGCGAAATCGAAGGCATGTGAACATCAAACAAATGAAAAGAGAATGGCTATTGGATTTATATTCATTCATCGCCACCCAAAAAATGGACATGGAGACAGAATCATTATGCAGCGTCATTGGAAGTCAAGATGAGAAGAGTCAGCTTTACATGTAGGATATAACCATCAGCATAAGGCCGGTATAGAATGGCACTGCAAAGGAAGAATTAGAATTCAACCGCATCAATGCCACACACTTGTTCAACAAGATTACCAATAACATCAAGAACGCTGTACCAATCAGCGACCATGAATACACGGTCAGGGTTTCCAGTAATGGCCTCAAGCATATCGGTATTCGGAAAGCTAACTGCCACGGCGGAAATAGAATTATTTGGATCGGCCAGGAAGGTTTGCGCAATTGATGGTGGGTCAAGCGGCGGGTCACGGCTGTCAAAGGTACTGCGACCATCGCCTAGGAGGATGATCTTTCTGGGCTCATCCTCAATACGATTCAATAGTCTCATGCAGCCAATAATTCCGGGAGCAATGAAAGTTCTGGGAGACCTGAGCTGAAGAGTACTTGCGACATCCAACAAGAATTTATCATGGTTTTTTGTCAAAGTGCTAATGCGACGACCACTCAAACCGTATTGGACAGCAGCGAATTGCGAATCTGGATCAAAAGAAACAGCACCCGTAATAATCTTCACAAAGTCCAGTTGCCGCTGAAACTCGTCCTCGGAAATAGAGCCACTTCCATCCACAGCATAACATATGTTTGGATTGCAGTTATTGTCAGCGGCAATTTGGATGGCTTCTTCGACCAAGATTTGATTAACTGGGTCCTCAAGAAGGGGAGAGTTGATCGACGCAATGACAGCCTTCGCAGATGAGACAGAAACAGCGGCCTGGGCGACTGCCAGGGAAGCCAAAAGTGCAATTAAACCGAAAATCATGATGATGAGAGAAGAGACGTAGTCACCAGTTGAATTGTGGCGTTTCTGAAAATCTTAGAAGTTCTGGATGATGTATGTACACAATCAGAAAAGAACCGCAACCACCGGCGACTTATAAAGTGGAGCGAAAGCAAGGGAACAAGGAACAGAGAATTATATCATCCTCGAATGCAGCAATTCTCTTTTTCTGCTGTCTTGTTGCACTGCTTCCCTGTAGCAGTATCACAGAACCTTTACTCTGAGGGTCCGCTTCGCAATTAGACGACCGTCGGCATTTTTCTGACATTCAAAACACATCCATGTGTCAACAAAGCTTGTGGTACTCTGCTATAGTATATTCCTAGCGAGAAATGACGTTAACTGTTCCGGAGCTGTATTCACCGTTCTGAGATGTGCTTACTTGTCAGTTTTTGTTGAATCAGCAAATAAATTTTCTAGTAAAGTAGAAACGTTGACAACATTATAGCTACCCATATGAGAGATTGCACCAAATTTCCAACTCGACACAAAATGACGAACGTCTTTGTCGCGATGTCATATCAAACTTTACAACGATCTTTGACCCTCCTGAGGAGATTAAGTGCGGGAGAAAACTGGAACTGATTCAACAATTTGGATGGCAATTTCGTCATGTTGGCGACGAACTTGAAGGCCTGTGCCTCAACAGTTTGTCTGTCATCGAACAGCTGCCAGTGTCATGCTACACTGTATGGCTGTTCATTGTTTTCGGTTTGTTGACATACACGTTATGTGAAGTACAACAGAGCTCAACTTGAATCGTGTATCGAACTGTCCAGCAATGTCATTCATTCTGTATTCCTTGTATTGATCCATTTTTGAAGAAATTGTGCTCACAACGGACCAAAATATATTCACAGAAATTGCAATAACGTTCGTATTCTTTTTAAGATATCAGAAAAAATAAAGCAATGTAGCTTTCTCGTTTATTATCAGTTTCAGTATTGACTGTCAGTCAATGGGTGCAACTTGAACTTTTCAAAACCGCCATTTCCTTCACAGAACTCGCCACGATTTTGGTGTTAATCGCGACTTTTTGCATCGGATTTGTTCGGCGAGAAGGACGGTTTAAGAACTACTGCACAAACACTCAGGTTTCGACCTCCGCGCCGCCCAGTTGGAGCTTTCACTTGATGAAGAGAGTGGTTAAGACGCTATACCCATCCATTGATGGGACTCGGAAAATTCACTGAGACCCTAGTTTTAATAAGTTTTCGTAATAGAATTACTATTCAGAATTATCCTGCACATATCATGTTTGAAAAAACAATCAGTCTACCTCTCTTGTTGCATAAAACCCAATCGCTTTTAAAAAAAATGAACGATTCAACAAAGGAGCAACTTTTGGAATTAAAAATCATTGAAAGCTGAAAATATTACAGAAATCCTAAACTGCTGCTGATTGATAAAACATTTTGAAACTCCAACCCCTCAAAAGATCTCGAAACATTGAAATCTTGTAACGGGATGTACTCCAAGACTTCTTCAGTAATTGTGTTTTCAAAATTACAATTTTGCATCCTTGCTTGTCAATTGCATGAACATTTAAGATTTTGGAACTCCAAAAATCGAAATTTTATAAACCGTGGCCGACAGAACCCATAAATTAAATCCCTATTTGAGGTTGCTACATATGATAATGTTTATGAAGTTTGTTTATTAGAAAGACTTATAAAAAAACTTACACCATTAATTTTCTTTACATCTGAGAAAAAAGACATACTTTCTTATTTTCATCAAATAACATCATACTAGATAATATTGAATGAATTGCAATCGAGGTTTGAGAAGAAAAGCAGGCACAAGAATTTTTTTAAAAGGATGTAATGGCAAATACAGGCATTCTTGGTAACATCAGTTCTCCTTTCGAGGTGGTAGTGCACAACGTCCGCTAAGAGTTCTTGTTGACTCCGAAGGCGTAGTTTCCAAAAGTTGGTCTTTGGTAATCGCTGTCACAAGCCGGGGGAATTCTGAAAGGGGATTTGCAAACACCAAGCGGAGAGGGAGATTCACTGGGCGGACAATGCTCCTACAGGCGCTGCTACTAGACGCCTTGTGAATCGGCGGCTTAAAAACCCTACTATCTTCAACGAGAGTCTCCAACCGGAAATGTAGACAGAGGCTCAAGGGTGCATGACTTACTCACCCAGTAGTGGAGCTCGACCGGCAGATGAGGTATCACGCCGTGAGCCCGCCTCGCCAGGTCTCCCTACTATAGTGATTACCTGCCCCAATTAACTAAAGTAAATCTAAATTTTACTGTCCCTGAAGAGTACTGCAGCGCACGTGGGCCGAATTATGCACCACGTGGCTCAGTTAGGAAAGTAAGAGCCCTCCTTTATAACATCCCGTCGTAAAGCCACACCACAGTATCACTTTAAGATCCACTGTACTGCAGCAGTAATCACTTTGAGATCTACATTTGAGGATGTTATCGAGACCGCAAAACACTGGGTGTACTTCGTATAGACCAGTGTCTATCGGGCCAGCGACCTCATATAATGCCAAATGACCTGATATCACGTCAATTGTATATACTTTAGAGATATGCTAGCACAATTAAAATTTTCGTAATTTATTTTCAATATGACCTCTTTATCGTACCTTTTACACAAGACAGGCAGAACCATGTCCACAACACTTGACAATAATTAAAAAAGTTGAATCACTCGCGTCATTAAACAACATCTGTAAATTGGTTCTATGAAGACAGTTCCATGCAGAACGTGATTAGCCCCGAAAGCTGCTATTCAAGTTTAAAATTTGAAAGGTAAAGGCCTACGGATTAGATTTCAATTTTTTTTTAATTATGCGTGATGGTGCGCTGACCTCATATGAGGTGAAACAGTCTTCATTAGAGGTCAGTGCACCCGTCCGATAGACACTTGGCTGAGCTACTGTTGAGCTACCTAGACCCGGCGCATCCCATGTGCCTTCTAATCGATGCCACATTCGCCATTGGCTGTTCTACGCTTTGGTCTTCCCACTTAAAAAGTCGTGCTACATACCAATTGGCATAAAACAGAAGATCCGCAAGTAAGAAGAACTTTGAGTACCGTTCGGTTGCGACAACTACTATAAGACAGTTCGTGCGAATCAATAATATCGTTAAAGGTGCTCTTCACACACTTCAGTAACCACGTGTTTGAACTTTCTAAACGGACCATTATGGACTGGGTGGACATCGCCTCAGGGGCAGTGCTGGCCCTTTTACTGCAAACGGGCGACGAGTACGACAAATCTGAGAGGGTGGGCAGATATTGGTTTAAAGTATCAAAGAACTAGAGTATCGATTGGAAGGAAAAGGAAAACAATGTAGTCGAAGGAGATGTTTTAAGACGCAAAATCGTTGAAGTAATGGAGCCATGCATTTCAGTGTGATGCAGACTAATGGGCTTGATCAAAGCTTACAAGCACCGGACTAAACTCAGCCCGGAAGCTAAAACAGTTAATCAGGCTGCTTATCGCACGGGACTAAAAGCTCGAGAGGTAGAACTCCATGAGGTTGACCGTATGCTTAAAAAAGCGTGGTAGACTTGGCCACTTCTGAGTGCGCTTGCCTAAGAGACTTAATCCAGAAGGAAGGAGATACCCAAATGACGTTTTGCGTTGCCTATCAAAAGCTATATGCCGTCACGGAGAGGGTATCAAACCGATGGCCTGGATGGACGAGTGTATTGATTCACTGGGAGATGTCAAATTGTTTATCAACTTATAATTTGATTTTGGAAACTGGAAAGTGAATATTACAGAACATAAAACGGGAAAAATAACGTTTTCTACCGTCTTATATGGATGCGATTTGATTTGGGCAATGCACTTGTTACCTTCCAGAGGCCCTTAGACACCATCTTATCAAGAATTAAGTGTAAAACAGTGTTTATATAGATCGATGATATCGTAATATATTACCGGAAAATCAGGGATTACTTTGACCGTATAGAAAACATACTTAACATGCTAGTACAGGTGTGATAGAGTCTTAATATGAAAATATGAATGTTCTCTGAGCAGAAGGTAGAGTACTTGGGATACCGTTTAAGTCCTTGTTGATTGTGTGTCACCGAAAGAAACGTCGAAGTGATCTATAGAGTGAGGATTCCAAAAAAAGACGGAGATCCGTTCGTTAATTAGCGTATGTAACGTATACCGTCGATAAATGAAGGTATTTTACCAAGATTGCAGCTTTCCTGAAGAGGAGATTTCAAGAAGGCCAACCAGAAAGTTTCGACTACCAAAAGGACCACAAAGTACAGGCTTTCCTGACCCTAAACGTTGCGCTTCTCACCTCAAATGTGTTATCCTTTCCTAAACCTGGATGCTCTTATACGTTTGATACTGATGAATCAACCACTTCGATAGGATTCTACCTTATTCAGGAGCAGGAGAATGGATGCAAATCACTAATTGGATTTTGGAGAAACGTTCTATCCATTGTGAAGCAGAACTTATTTGTGACGGAAAATGAACGGCTCGCCGTACTGTGGAGCTTGCTGCTGCTCGGACTGCAGCTTTATGGATGCACTTTTAATCTTTGGATAAATATTTTTGCCTTGCAGAAAATTTCCAGCCTTGTGGGGGTATTCGGAAGACTGATCACATAAAAATCGCGCTTATTTTGTGAAACATCGGGCCAAGTTGCATTTCTGTTCGATTTTTAACGATGACAAACTATAGGGCACAAACCAACTTGTCCGTATGAATTTGCGTGACACGGTCATCAGGCTGTAATCAGAACCAGACACTTGCTGTACCTTAGTGGTATATATTGGTGCTCATCCGATCTAGCGCCGTAGATCTCGTAAAAGCCGTCATCTAAGAAAAACAACCATAGTAATTCTTCAACAACCCGTATGACCGCGCACTCTGCGCCTGCCATGCCTTCATGCGTGAGCTTGTCCGTTGGACTTCAGCCTTACATTCGAACTACCGCGCACCTGTGCCAGTGGTTTTAGCCCTGCCGATTGATATTCATAACTGTTATCGGTCTCCTTGACCTTTATTGAACATATAGAGCTACGTAATACGTCAAGAAACGATTCGAATCAAAACATGCAGGACTCATTGCCGATAGAAGATTGAGATCCCGCAATTCAGAATGCTTTTATCGAACGACATCTGGCGTTTACAGCTATTGTGAACTTCGAAGATGATGACCCTTAAGAGCTGCCACCAAATGCTGCGGAAGCCGACAAAGCTGATTACATCAAGGAGGTTATGGAGTACTGTGAAGGCATACTTTCGGCTCCAAAATCGCCTCACTTCACCAGTGAAGCTTTGTGGATCGAGTATACAGCCACATTCCGAAAGCATACTATTGAGTCTATTCCAAAGCAGTTCGCCCAACGATGGGTTGTCTTTCTACTTTCTCGTGGTGTGCACGCTACGAGGAAACGATTCGTTCCCTATGCTCTCGCACTTTCTGAATGCCATTTGCAGGAATATTTTGTCCCTGGTACCGTTAAAGAGGGAGCCAAAAGTCCACTAATTGCTTCCGGAACCGATCTCCGTGGCCAGAAGCTCCAGGAAACGAGGTGGGCAATATTCGAAACTTCGCGACAAACGGCGCTGTCAATTTGAATTCCGTTCGAGCTGAAGGAAGGAATTCTCGCCTCTTCCACTCTCACCTCACTCCTGCAGTTACCTTTGGCCGTGGTCTTGTAGCCAAAACCCACTCTCATGACCACTATGACTACTCTAAGCACAGTAACGATGGCATTACTACAGACGAAAAGAAAATCGTAACTGACGCATACTCTCCGACCAGTTATTTTCAGATACATGGACGTAGCTCTTGCAATGCTTCACTCGAAATTAGCGGCTTGATGAAAGCTTACCAAGGACGAGAAAATTTCAGCGGCAGATGTGACGAAGACCACTCATCCGCATTGTTTCTGTATGAAGCACTGTCCCGCGTAAATAAGCTAAACGACCAAAAAAAGGCCGAAGGAGTCCCATTCATGTTGAAGGACGCAGCCTTATCGAACATTTCGTGTGTGTACTGCACTAGAGCCAACTTCGAGCAGGTCCGCCGGAAGCTCTTCATCTTTTACACGCATGAAGAGCAGAGAAACCGTGTTCTCTTACAGTGGCAAACGATGAAGTTGTCGGGAGCTATGAAGGAGGATCCAGAGAAAAGCGAAGCAGAGGTGTTCCGAACTTTTTCATTCACGTTTTCTGTTCTACAGAAGCAGCTGTCAAATAACTACCAGCACGATGCATCACTGCACGACTAGCTGATTTTCGCTTTCGATATCGATCGCATACAGCAATCGCTTAGAGAACGCGTTCTGACGACAGCACAAGAAGCTAGTAGCCGTATTGCGACCTTTCTTTCTCACGAATCGAGATCCGTCGCTTTCTGCGTTACCGAAGACATGACCAATAACGCGGCCCTCGACAGCCTTGGAAGGCAATATGGTGGAGAGACAAGGAAGCAAATGGGCTCTGCAAGACCAAACCAGCAGTATGGAAGGAACAAGAAGCTTTCTTCGCTATGGATTAAGGGCGTGAAAGGATGTTACGTTTTTGGACAAGATCATAAAGCCCGCACTTGTCACTCCCCGGAAGAAGAGAGCGCTGCGGTAAAGTACCTGCTGTCCTCTCACCCTTCCGCGGTGCTCGCTGTCGAAGATGTAGCGTTCATCTCCGAGCAGTTGCACGAACCTTTGGAAGCCACCACCCAAGAAGAGAGTGTGCTGTTTTCTGATTCTTAGGACGAGGACACTGTCTGCTTCTCTATGGAGGCTAGTTCTTTGCAGAAAGATGTTGAAATTTACTTGGCCAATTCAGCCTTCGTACACGGTAGGACGTTCTCCCAAGATCTCCAAAACGAAATGGAAGCTATGTTTTCAGCGTTTCTCATGGGTGACGCTTCGCGCTTCAAAGGAATTCTTATTTATAACTGTGCAAATAAGTTCTTCGTCATGCCCTATTCGAAGTATCGCGCATATTGCGAGGCGTAAAGTGTCCCAATGAATATTGACAGAGATGGAGGCCCTTCAATGTTTGGAATTGGAAGCACTTCAATGGTCAGCGGAACCGCAGTGGTTCACATCCCTTTCACAGACCTGGATTTGGTTATCGACGTGAAGATCCAGATCATGGAAAGCGACGCCCCATTGTTGCTGAGTATAAAGGACATGAGGGACAATGGCCTAGACATTAGCATCCAAGATGAAGCGGTCAAGTTTACGAACGCGGAACAGAATCTGGCTATGGAAAACTACTTTCTTGTGCACCGTTAAAAACCTCAGGATCTAAGCTAAGCAACTTAAACCGAACGAGAAGTGCGAAAACATCATCGCCTTTTCAACCATCCTTCTGTGCAAGCGCTCTACAATGTTTTGAAGCGTGCCAACCGATATGAACTACATGGACCCGTTTGTAAGACTCAGGAGAAAATCTTGCGAGACCGCGAGGTTTGTATCCAACACACCGTGAGGCCAAGGCGTTTCAAGGTCACAATTGGCACCGACGATCTGCTATTCCACCACATGGTCGCTGTAGACGTCATGCATATCAACAGTCGCTCTGTTTTGCACCTTGTGGATAACGCTACACACTTTAATGCCGCAAGCGTTTTGAAGAACATGACATCTCATCATGTGTGGAAGACCATTCTGAAGTGCTGGAGTCGCGTTCATCTTCTACCACCTGATTTCCTGCACGTAGATCAGGTATTGAACTTCATCTCAGCAGAGGTCGCAGCCAACGCCGCGGCAGACGGTATCAATGTGGTCGAAGCTCCCTTCGAGTCCCTGTTTACCATGTCGCCTGTCGAGTGCTACCATGCACCTTTCCGGGTCGCGTACACCAAAACTCGTGATTCGATGCAACGCTCCAAGACCAATGAAGAATGTCTGCAGATGGCTGTGAAGAGCGTCAATGACACCATCGGAACAGAAGGTCTCTGCCCTACGATCCTGGTTTTTGGCACCCTGCCACGACTAGCTAAGGAGGGATGCGCATGTTAGAAAACAGGTGAGCTATTTGCGCTATACTCTCTTGTGACACAGGGCGCACAGTTCACCATTTGAACTATCAACACGCCCCCTCGCCCTGTACTTCCTTACAGAACAAGACCTCGAGCTTACAGTAGCCAATCTTCACTACTGCTGTACACCTGTACAATTTCTCAGGCTCAGGTCACTTCTGGGAGTCGAACCCAGGGTCCTAGCGTTTAGCTGGGCCCATAACCTGTTAGAAAACAGGTGAGCTATTTGCGCTATACTCTCTTGTGACACAGGGCGCACAGTTCACCATTTGAACTATCAACAGCGCAGACACTTAACTGCAACGTGCGCGTGCAATGGAAGCAGCTACGAAAGCCGTGCAGAAGGAGTAAGCCTCTCGTCGTATTACGTTTGGTCTCAAGTATGACCACGGACCCAAGCATGTCGAAGCTAGTGCAAAACTACGTAAGCTACCAGCAGGATCCCCTGTGTATCTTTTTTGCAAGAAGAGCAAGAAGTGGGAAGAACCATTCCCCTTTATCCAGGTTAAGGGAAAGACAGTCGTTGTACCATTCCCTCCGGGAGAAAGATCTTCATATCTAACGTAGTGAAGCCCGTCGTTCAGTATTTTCTTCGTGAGTGCGCTAATGTGAACAGCAATGAGAGATCACAGCCTATCTACAAACTCAGAAACAATTCGGAACAGGAAGGTACTCCAAGTATTGTAGAACAGTATGCGGTGATGTTCAACTCCATGAAAGTAAATATTTACTTTCGAGTGTCAGCACCCTTATTCAGGGAGGCTCGGGAGACGGAACAGACTTAACTCATGAAGAACGGTACATTCGCGAAGCACTCATCAGTGCCAGAACTTCAGCGTATCTACGGTACAAGGTTCGTCGATGCATACAAAATAATCGAAGGAGAGAAAACTCAGAAGTCTCGTCTTGTTGTACAGAACTACTCTGGCCTGCAAGCTTCTTCTATATTTACTAAGACTCCGACAATCAGCAGATTAGGACCACGAGTTACAGTCTCTCTTGCAGCCTGTTTTCAGTATCAAACCTCTTACTTTCGCGACACCTCCCAGGCCTACGTTCAGTCTCGTTCAACTCTTGAGCGCCAAATTTTCCATTTTCTACCTCCGAAGATTGATCTCGGTGATGATGAGGTATTTCTGGCATTGAAACCACTTTACGGTATACCAAAGAGTGGCCTTGACTAGTGTTTGACGTACCAAACTCACCATCAGGAGAAACTGAAGATGAAATCTACCAAATCGGAACGATGTGTGCTGCTCAGAGGAGAAGGATTGATTGTGCGCGGAGTCACGGCTGTGCCAGTATATGACTCATTCGGCCAGGGCTGTGAAGAACTTATCGACGAAGAAGATGGACTTTTTCATTTTTAAGTCAAAGCCTAAGAAGCTAGTGTCAAAAAAAGAAGGTGGCGTGTTCAACGGAGTTAAGATCTGGGGAACATATGATTCTTCGTACACTATGAACCAGGTGGAGAAACTTAAGAATCTCAAGCTTGCATCTAACGCTGAGGCGTTTACCAGTATCCGTGCGGCTGTTCAGTGATCGGAAACTGTGTACTTCCGGACATGTGAGTGGCAGTTCAACTTCCTGCTACTGATGGAACTAGTCCATCGACAGAGCAGATTAAAGATTCCAACAAATTAGTCAGTCACTTCCATGCTACAAAGAACGACGGAATTCGCTTTAGTCTACTAGACGGGGACTCTCTCCGTCTAGTTTTGTTCCCAGACGCGTCGGTTTCCAATGCCACAAATCTTTAATCTCAACTGGGATTGGTTCTTTAAATGATAGATAAGCACAATCACGGTAACGTCGAGCACTATGAAAGCTCTCGCTTCAAACGATTTACTCGTTCCGTCATGGCCGCGGAGATACATGCTTTTTTTATGGGTTGGATAATGCATTTATTGCTCGTAATATGATCGTGGAGATACTAGGACGAGCTATCGAGGTGAACGTCTACATAGACTCAGAGACACTGTTTAATGTCGCGGCAAAGAATGCAGGAACTTTGGAGAAACGTCTCCAAATCGATGTCTTTGGACTACGTGAGAGCCATGAAAAGGGCGAGATGCGGAACGTGGCGTGGATTCAAAGTGCAGAAAATATAAGCGACGCGCAGACGAAACAATGCATCTGGATGAAGCATTCTCTAGGGATGACGATGGCAGCAAGCAAGTTCTGTGTTCAAGCAAAAAAAATGGGTGAGTAGGCCTTATGAAGTGTCAGCAAAAAAGAAAAGTAGTGAGTGTGAATCATCGGGCTAAGTTGCATGTCTGTTTGATGTTTAACGATAACAAAGTACAGGGGATGCACCAACTTGTCCGTCTAGATTTGCGTGACACTGTCATTAGGCTATAATCAGAACCAGACACTTGCTGTACCTTAGTAGTACATATTGGTGCTCATCCGATCTAGCGCAGTAGATCTCGTAAAAGTCATCAAGTAAAAATAACCAAAGCATTTCTTCAACTACCCGTACATCCGCGCACTCCGCGCTTTCCGTGACTTCCTGCGTGAGCTTTTCCGTTGCACCTCAGCCTCGCATTCGAACTACCACGCACCTAAGCCAGTGGTTTAAGCCCTGCAGATTGATTTATTTGAGTTCGACTATGAAGTCTAATACCGATCGCAAAATAAAGTACAACGTGGCGGGCGAGCTGATTTCTATTCATGCCGATGAGCTACAAAAGGAAACCGTGGAAGAAAACATCCTGTATTTCAACATGGGGTATGCTGGTAATGATGAAATCCAAAGGAAAATTGAACTCAAGCGAGCCTTCTAGAATAAAAAAGAATACATGAAATATAGAACAGTAGCTTTGTTGTCGGTTATGGCCATCCTACCGAAGACGAGAACTAAAGAGAAACTCGTACAAAAACAGGCGACCGACGGGTATTGCAAGGGGTTCATTCTACTAATAGATCAGAAAGAGAGCCAGTTTGACTACTAGCACGGAGAGTACTTGGTGTGGAGATCAAACCGCAATGGAAGGCTTCAAAATGTGGTCCACGAGTCATTCGGTTCATGGGTATTGCATCGGGCACAAGTCCCTGGGCTCTTTATCAATCCAGGTGGTTCATGTAAATACTCAATTCAAAGGCGGGAAACTTTCTGGCTCCTGCCGGTACATGATGTTTAGGATTTCGTGGATATATGCTCATATTGTTCGAAGACCCGATGCAGGATGCACGAGGATGGGAAAGGCATAAAACTGCTTCCTGCTGCGGGCCCGTTGGAAATCATAGCTATTCAGCAGATGAGATTGGTATCTGAAACGTCCAAGGGTATAAGCATGTGCAATCCATCACCGAGAGGATTTCCAAGTGGAAGAGATCCGTTTCACGGCAGAGATCTACCTTGACAGTCCTAGCGGAAGCATTTAGTGCCAACTGGGAAACTTTTTGTGGCGCACCACTCTTCCGTTTTACGAAGAACAAATCCAACTTGGCGTGAACGTTCTTTGAATCGTGTATTTCCTTCTGGATTTGATGCACTGCTTTACTCTCACGATATGTCCCCTTACCAGTTTCCAATTTGAACGGATCATCAAAATCTCAGTGGTGAGGGTCCGACATTACAAAGCAAAACATCGCCCGTCTTGTGCGAATTTCATTCAGCCATTAACTTACGCTTACAAACTACAGATTTACAGGTTTACTGGGATGACAGCGTTCGAGCTGGGTTTGGCCCGTCATCCTTCCGGTAGAAATTCAACCATAAACCTACGAGTCAACAGGCCGCGGGACCTCAAACATCCTTACGGGTGAGAACGTTCATTCCCCAACGCTTCCCAGAATCCTTTGAAGATGCCTCGAATCGGATGAAGGATGCTCAATAGCAGTACAAAACGTATTATGACCAAACCTTGAAGCACAAGCACTAATTGGGACCTAGAAAGTACGTGTTTGGGAACTTTCTTACCGGTATTGCCGGATCAGTCTCAGAAGCTGGTCAAAAATACCAGCTGGAAGATGAACGGATCAAGTTGAAGTTACCGCCGAGGTCCACGCGCCCGTATGAGAAGTTACCGCCGAGGTCCACTCGCCCATTTGAGTTGTTGCGATATGATAGTGTTGCAGTGTCCATCCGAGTACGGGCACTTGCCGGTACCATATCCGTTGAACGGGTTTCAAAGGCTTCTCGCCCTCCATCGACTATCGGTCGTTGAAAAAATCAATTAAAATAAATTGACTGTGCAAAAGGCTTTGCATCGTAGTCAAACTTATCAACAAAAGATAGCAGTCCTTAACCGCATCTGTAAATCTTCCAAGTTGGTGTCGAAAGGAACGCTGGTCACGCATAGATAACTAAAGGGTTCGAATACCACTTTTGATGGTACGGATAAGGTGTTTTACAGGATGCTCTAGAGCCCCCGCGGCATTTCCGATAAAACTCATTTCTTAGGTATAAGTGCCCTGGCGACCATCAACCACGAGTTGGAGCATTTCTAATCCCCAGGAGAACAACCACGGAACAAAGAGTGGGGTAATATTGCTCACGAGCAGGAATTGAAAACCCCCAGACGCAAATAAGACAGCGAGGAAGAAGAAAGAATGTGGAGAAGAAGAATGGAATACCAAAGAATGAAGAAGGTGACGAAGAAGCCTTACTTAAAGAAACATAAGAAGATGAAGAAAATGACTAGCAAGGAAGGTATATGCATTGGGGAGTAAAGCTATGCCATGGCCATCGAGCCAACTACCCATCCATGGGAAGCTCACTGACGCCGCAAGAATTAGGCGGGAAACAAATGGAGGTGGAAAGTAGAGGTTGTTAGAAAACAGATGAGCTATTTGCGCTATACTCTCTTGTGACACAGGGCGTACAGTTCACCATTTGAACTATCAACACGCCCCCTCGCCCTGTACTTCCTTACAGAACGAGACCTCGAGCTTACAGTAGCCAATTTTCACTACTGCTGTACACCTGTACAATTTCTCAGGCTCAGGTCACTTCTGGGAGTCGAACCCAGGGTCCTAGCGATTAGCTGGGCCCATAACCTGTTGGAAAACAGATGAGCTATTTGCGCTATACTCTCTTGTGACACAGGGCGTACAGTTCACCATTTGAGCTATCAACAGAGGTCGTGCTGATTCCACAAGGTTCTGCGGAGCGTTCATGCCCGCTTGCTTCTCGAAGGCACCAAACTGTATCAGCGTTTTGTGAGGACGCGCAAGAACAGCACGATTTCGAGCGGTCACACAACCAAAAGGGTATATGAAAGAATCAGAAGTGCCGAACAGACTTGCAAGATCCGGAAGGAGTAAATTGTTTGCGGCGTGCAAACTCATAGATTTATTGCAACTCTCGAGGCCCATGAGAAAATATAGATGTTCAGTAAGCAAATAGCAAGTCTGTCGCTGACTGCAGTCTCGGGCATCCCGAACTGTTGAAGTAATACCTGCAAAATGAGCCACGTAAATAAGACGAACACTAAATGCGTCAATCACGGAGACTGCAACCGCAGGTCTAGGACAATGAAAGTGTAATAGAAGGGCTCGACGCAGGTGAGGTAGACTCTCGTCAACAGCCAGCCGGTCGGAAACTCCTCGGACGGCTAAAGATGAATCCTCCACTTTGGTTGCAATTTTAGGAGCAGTGAAGTGAACCACGGAAGTTAACGCCAAGCCGCAAATTTTGAAAGAGACCCAACTGGTGAGAAGAACAGAACTCCTTGGGGGAGGCATGCCTGTACATTGTGTAAGTGCCCTATGGGCTCAGTCCGGTACCGCTGCAGATTTGCCGACTTCATGACGACAGAAACGCTATTAAGGATTCGACCACAGGGGCGTCATCATCTTCGTTTTCATCCAAATTGCCGCTCACAAAATGATCTGTTTCTGGAGCAATAAAATGGGTATTGTGGTTCTATATGACCCACTCCTAGCTAGTTACACATTTGTGGGTGAAGGCCATGTTCAGTATGGGCCCGGGTTTTGCAGCCCCCTACGGAATTTACGCCATCCTTTTGTATACACTGAGTTCCTTTCGAATCACGGCGACCAGATGGTTTGGTAAAAAGAACCAATGATCGACTTAAGATTAAGCGCTAGCCGCACTTAATCGTTCGGGCACTTTAAGGGCCATGTCGTTTCTTTACGAATGGCATGCAGAATAAATTAGGCACCGATAGCGGCTAGCTCTGCGATTCAGGCCGAACAAATGGTCGCTGCAAACGAACTGTCCCGGCAAATTTAAAATGCAACTGCAGAAGTACGCCAAGACCGAAAGGGTAAGCGAAGTCCAAGAACTGGAAAAACTCATAGTGGCTCCTCCAATCGGGACAAGAGACATGCATTGACTGACGAATTTATTCCTCCTGAGAGGAAACCTCGACACTAGGGTACGTCTGCATAGATCGCGTATTCTCCCGTCGGTGTCTTAGCCGGTCTTCGTCACCCGTGTCTCCAACCTATCGCTCATGATCCATGAACCAAGTGGTGGGCAACGGACAGTCAAAGTACAACATCCGGGGCATAGGTTGGTAAGTCCAGTTTCCCAGACAAACATGATGAAGCATCGTCACCTATCAAGGAAAGTACTGCCGTTTGTGAGGACCTTGGATGTATGAAAAGTCGAAGGATATCATGGATTACATGACCGTGAAAATGTGATTGTGACACAGTTTTGCATCGAACGCGACAGACCGAGTGAAGTTTAGCCGCCTAAATGGTACTGCACACGGACTCCGGTGGTGTGCGATATGTCCCAGGCACTCACAATCCAGCCGCTGAAAAGTCACAGAAACATCAACGGTAGGACAACAAAATGACTGCTAGACTTCAAACACGTTTCGTGGAAGAAATCAGTCGACCTCCAAGACAGAATTTACATGGTGTACGTTAGATAAGGCACATCCGTAACGGACGTGAAACTAAAACGGCTCGCAAAAGCCGATCCCTGGAGGCGATCTGGAAGCCTGACCAAGACGCGATAGAGCCAGATATGTGCGCTGCACAGCATGGGCTAGAGCCAGAATGACGTCATCGTCACCAAGAGGTTCATGACCAGCAGAAAGAGATGACTCATAAAATTCATAGACGCCACGAGTAGATCGATTCCCCGCTCAGCGCTCCGTACTAGGAGTAAGAACGGTGCTACATCTGTTGGTCGAGCACGGTTGTAGTAGAGTAAATCCTAACGTGATATTGTGGTGTGGTTTTATGGTGTGATATTCCTAAGAAGGGCTCGTATTTTATTACCTGAGCCACGTGGTGCGTAACTCGGCACGCGTGCGCTCGAGTGTCCTCAAAGAATGGTAGAATTTATATTTATTTCAGTTAGTTTGGGCGGGTAATTACTACAGTGGTGAGACCTGCCAAGGCGGGCTCCCGCCGTGATGCTTAATCTGCCGGTCGGGCCCCACCTCTCGGGAAGTAAAACCAGCACTCTTGAGTCTACGGCTATTTTTCCGGTTTTAAACTCTTGTCGAACATCCTTTGTTGATAGTTGAAATGGTGAACTGTGCGCCCTGTGTCACAAGAGAGTATAGCGCAAATAGCTCATCTGTTTTACTAACAGGTTATGGACCGAGCTAAACGTTAGGACCCTGGGTTCAATTCCCAGAAGTGACCTGAGCCTGAGAAATTGTACATGTGTACAGCAGTGGTCAAAAAGTGGTTACTGTAAGCTTGAGGTCTCGTTCTGTAAGAAAGTACAGGGCAAGGGGGCGTGTTGATTGTTCAAATGGTGAACTGTGCGCCCTGTGTCACAAGAGAGTATAGCGCAAATAGCTCATCTGTTTTCTAACATCCTTAACGTTTCTAAGCCGCAGATACCCAGGTCGCCTCGTAGCATAGCCTGTAGGAGCATTGTCAGCCCAGTGAATCTCCCCCTTCGCTTGGTGTCTGCGGATCCATTTTCATAAATCCCCCGGCGTGCTCCAGCGACTACCAGAGACCACCTTTAGGAAATCGTGCCTTTGGAGTCAACAAAAACTCATAATGGAGGATGTCCACTACCACCTCGAAAAGAGGGCTAACGGTACCAAAACTGGTCTCCCGCCTTAGAAAGGTCATTTTCCTAAAGAAACCGCAAACGTCTTGACAGAACAGTGTTTATAGTTTGCAACGATCGTAATCCAACAGTGGAATTCTTCCTGAAGATTATTCGGAAGTGGCAGTAAAACACACCCGACCCACTCCTATATGGATCCCTCAGAACCATAAATGGAACCCCCCTATAGGACCCTCAAGCACCCAACTCCGTTGGTGGGCGCAGTTTGCGCAGCGCTCCCCAGGAGATGGCCGTCAGACTGGATGAACCTGAAACTCTCCTTAGAAATCCTGGATCCTCTGAGAAGCGTTTCAAGAATCGTCTTAGGAGGGTGCACGATCGGAGACAAGCGGAATCCCCTGCGCCAACTCTAGAGAACGTTGAAATGGAGGTTAGAGAACCGCACATGGCATTGCATCAGCCACCTCAGGAGCTGAAGGGACTGGGACATCCGGAGGCTAATTTTCCCCTGGAGTCTCTGGCCCCGCACCTTACGGATTGGCTCTTACAGCAGCTGGTCGAAAGAAATCCTGCAAGTGTTGAGGCACACTTCGGAGTGCGCCGCCACGCCCTTGTGGAGGAAATCGTAACGGAGAGTGCTCACTGTGGTAAGGATGCTATGCTGGATTCCTACTCCTTCCTAGAGGTGATCTCAGATGTTATCCGTACGGAGGTTCGCTCCCAAAGTGTGCAGATGCTCCCCGCAACGGCATTTCAAATTCATTCTTCTGTACCGGAGAGGTTCCTTTTTGTCAACCCTCACGGTGACCACGGGCAGGGAAGGACAGGATACTTCCACCCTTTGAGCCAGAGGAGGAAACGATACACCCATAGGGAAACGGGAACGCCTCAGGAATAATGCTATGCACCTTTACAACCTGTCGCCCAGGGAGGAGGACAGGATGCCGGTCGCGAAGTATTTCATCCAAGGAGAGAAGGTCAGAATACTCCTCGGGAGAATCGCGATAACGGGGGTATCGTCAGACACCCAGGCCACCTAAAGGAAAGACGCCGAAAGAAACGGAGGTATAAAGGAAAAAAGCGAGACATCGATTCGGACAGAAGCTGAGACTCTGAATCTGTAAACAGCTCTAGCTCGGAGGACAGTATATCTTCCAAGGCGAAAAGCAGAAGGCTCAGGAAGGTCGTCCCGCTTAACGAGCTCTTCGCCAAAGTGGTGAAATATAACATGTACAGGTAGAATGATCGCGCCGCTCTTCACGACGCGTCTGTCGCTAAACGACTCATGAAGATCCAGCGCCGCATGGATATTCAAATGAAGAAGCACTCCTTCTCAGGCGAACCCCACATCTCGGTGTTGAAAATTTTCACACGCTTCCGTTCAGCGTATAATACCAATGGTATCCATGAAGGTGCCACCTTATGGTGCCTAAGGTCTACCTCACAGGCCAAGCGCACTCGCTGGTGCAGTCGCGCCTCACGGGGGAAAGCACCGTTGTGGATGATCCTGGAACGGAGATCTTGATGACGTACCCGGAGGTGGTGAATATCCTCCTGAAAAAGTACGCAACTGACGAGAAGACAGCCGATGTTGACACTGAGGTCACCTCCTATATGCAAAACACGGTAGGGCCCGAGACGGAGTTCTCGCAAAGGCGGTGGACGAATGCCCTATGGTGTGGGAGCGATTACTCCAAACGGAAGTTGAAGTCGTCGTTTTTCGAGGGACTCTTTTCCTCGATCCGCGCCAGGTTGCGTAATCACTTAACGACGCACCCAAAGGCCACCTATACGGAGCTAGCTGTCACTTGCTCTTTTAGCGCAGGGGCCTGTGTCCAAACGGCTTGCATCTCCGGGGAACACGGCCCATTCCGATGCGCAATCAAAGCAACCGTCCCCTTCTGAAGCTCAGCCCCCCTCCAATGAGGAAAAACCTCAGGGTCATGCGTAGAGCCTCCGCGTGGCTCCCTGCCATCGAGCTTCAAATCCACGGAGGTCGCCTTTACAAAACGGGGGGAAGCCGTCTGCATAGTCGGCGCAGAATCGGCAGGCACCCCAATCTCTTCGGACGCCTATGAGGTCTTTGAGGAATCTGTCTGCACGCTCCCCCGTGAGAATTACAAATTGTTCACATCTATAGTATGTTTCCCGTTCGCATTCATAATGGTGCGCGCTATCCTCGACATCAGAGCTGATCCCAATCTGGTGAACGCCGACGTGCTCGCGCGGTCTGCTTTCGGCTCCTTGAGGACCGGCAAGCTCTTTATGGTGCGCAATGCGTGGTGTCAAGCATTGATTATCCTCGGTGCAATACCACCCCTCCCCTGTATCTCCGGCTTGGCTTTTTGCAGGTGAAGGTGTGGTTCCTTGTGGCAACCAACTTGGCCGCAAAATGAATATTGAGCACTTCCTTTGTTAGTCGGTATGTACGTGCAATCTACCCGCACCTGCAGAAGGTGACGTTTTACGACGCCGCCCCTGTAGGTATCGTGTCCAAATCTCCAGGACCGGACGCCGACGCGCGTCACGTGAGTATTTTTCTAAAAGAGACGCAGTCGATTAAGCTCCGAGTGGTTAAGAGTATCCAAATATCCACCAGGAGTCATGCCGAAGTGTGGGTGAAGAACTCCGCATCCGGCCTCGCATTTCTACAGGGGAGTCCGCACCTGACGACGAAGCAGCTCTCCATGATGGCAAACAGCGTTATGGGAATAGTGCCAAAGATTTCTTTCAGGGTCGTGCCGGGCAACCTGGAGGAGTCACCGTTACGGGTCCAGAAAGAAACTGTCGTCAGATTGGCACTACCCACCCCTGCAGGACTGCTTTACCTGCCTCTTCTGAGAGGCCTTATGGAACGTGATGCGATTGCCATCAAGGAGGCTGAAGCGATATCAACGACTCCAGAGGAAGCGAATCCTGTCACCTGGCAGGAAAAGATCCAAATTGGCGAAGATTTCCAAGAGCACCGTCACCGGATAGTGAAGATGTTATCCGCCTCTGGGGACATGGGGTCGGGTCGCCTGGGTCAGGTGAGCCTAGCCAAGCATCGGATCCAGCACACACCTAATGCGAAACCGGTATATCAACTCCCGAGGAGGGCCAGACCCCATGCACGCAATTTTGAACGCGATGAGGTCCACCGGGTGGTGAAGAAGGGCATTATCGAGCCTTTTAATTCCAAAGGGGCCTCTTTAGTGGTGTTTATGAAGAAGAAAGATGGCTCCTTCAGATTCTGCATTGCCTCCAGACGCCTCAGCGAGGTGACAGTACGCGATTCGTGCCCGATACCCCGTATGCATGAATGTATTGACTCCTTAGGTGATGCGTCCGGTTTTTTCACGCTATGTGCCAACGGCAACTATTGGCACATTGAAATGGATGACTCTGATAAAAATAGAATGACGTTCACCTCGCACTGTGGAATTTTCAGATTCCTAAGGATCACATTTGGATTGATGGATGCACCCGCTACGTTGCAACGAGCGGTGGACCCAATCCTGTCAAATATGAAGTAGCAGTCCGCCCTAGTGTAAATTGCCGATGTCACTATATTTTCCCGCAGCCTGGAGAAGCACTTTATGTATGTGAAGCGCGTGCGTAAACTTCCGATGGATTCTGGGCTCACCTTGAAGCTAGAGAAATGTTTCTTTTCCAAGTCCTTGGTAAATTCTCTCGGGCACGTTGTGCTCCCGGGCCGCCTACAGGTTTCCATTAAAACTCAGGACGACATGAAGAAAGCTCACACTCACACAAACCAGACGGAGCTCTTCTCCTTCCTGGGGTTGTGTAATGTGTTTCGGAGGTTTGCCCTGGACTTCTCCTCTATTGCCGCGCCGTTAAATCGCCTCTTGGAGAAATATAAGCCGACCTAGTTGGCTATCGTGACGGACGACGAGTGTGAAGCCTTTACCACCATGAAAAGGAGACAAATAGAGACACCGATTTTGGGACTCTCGAAGCGGTCTAGCCGAATGTTGCTGGACACAGACCCCTGCAAATACCAAATCGGATGTGCCCACCTACAGGAACAACCTGAAGGTGTACTCCAACATACTGGATACCGGAGTCGCAATCTTTCACCTACGGGACGGAACGATTCCACCTCGAAGTGCGAATGTCTCGCCATCGTCTGGGCGGTTTCGCTTTTACGCTCATACCTGGAAGGCGCGCGTTTCACCTTGAGAATGGACCACGCACGTTTAAAGTAAATACTATCTTTGACGGATGCTTCCGGCCGCCTGGAACGGTAGAGTCTACACCTTCTGAAGTTCGAATTTCACATTATCGACCGTTCTGGCATAAAACACCAGGCAGTGGACGCACTCTCACGATTCGTCTCCGAGGGCGAACACAAAACACCCCTGGAGGACAAATGTCAGTCTATGGGTATCCAGGACGCCGATGGAAAAGAAGGATCCGATGGAGAATGCTTAAAATGATGTGAACCAAGAGGAAAGTACAGTGGGCTCCCTGAGGTGATGGCTATTGTTGAGGAGCAGAAAGAAGTTCTCCCCATCACCATAGTGGAATTCCTGAAAGAGGAGAGTACAGATGCGTACTGCAGGGAGTGCCTCGCCACTAAGTGTGGTCTGATATCGTCATTCGATGTCGACCTGGATGGCATACCTGTACGCCGCGCTCCCCTGCATAAAGCTCTCCAGAAGAGGTTCCCGACAAGACAATGGGCGAAGGTGCGGTATCTCTCGAACTACACTCGACTTGCCCGGCACTCTGGTAGATTGTGTACATATCTCACAATGAGGAGCGCTTTTTATAGGCCGAACATGGCTAGTGACACCTTGCAAATGGTGGCGGATTGCTACTCGTGCGCCGCCACTAAAGGGAAATATCCTTAGACACAGGACGCCGCTCACTCTGCTCACTCTGTTCCTACCTTCAGGACCTTTGAAGTTTGAGGCCATGGACTTCTTGGGCCCTCTCGCCAAGGCACAGTGAGGGTATCAATTTATCCTTGGTATCATTGATCGGTTCTCGAAGATCACGCGCGCCATTACCCTCCAGAGCACCACTGCAGCAGTAATTGCCGACACCTTCCTGGAGCACTGCGTTTACCCATATGGGATACCGTTGTACCTTCTTACGAGCAACGGGCCTCAGTTTGCGGCGAAGTTATTCAGTGCCATCCTCGTACTGCTGGGGATGAAGCAGTTGCTTACGACTGCCTATCACCCTTAGACCAGCGGACAAGCGGAGAGGTTTAACGAGACCATCGCCTCAAGGCTAGAGCATTACGTCGCGGACCATCAGAAGGATTGGGACACATATGTGGGCCTGCTCACGTATGCATACAACCTGCAGGTGCACCGCTAAGCGGGGAACGTTCCTTTCAATCTGGTGCTTTTGCGCATCCCGGCTAATGCCGTCGTTGCGCCTCGCGCCACAGCACACCCGACGGATACGCCACAGGTACAAACAGCGGCGCAGGCAAAACGTTCCATCTTAAGGCGGCATAAAGATGCACTCTCTCTCGCAAAAGGAGATGCTCAACGCTTCGCAGAGGAAATATAAACAGGATTTCGACCGGAAAGTGAAGGAAGGCCCTCACCTGAAAGAAGGTGACGAGGTCTTCCTCGGCAAACCCTGGGATACATCCAATGAAGCGCGAAACGTCACGCGCAAGGTAACGCCGATCACTTCAGGGGCCTTCAAAGTCCTGCAAACATATACGGACACTGTCGCCATTGATGAAAATGGGCTCCAAGACGTGGTCTTCCGTGAGAGGTTGACGAAAGCCACGACGCTCAGCCCTTCAGGAATGCATGCCATCCCACCTCAGGGACCACGCACGGAACTTCCTTATCCGACCACCTCAGGAGCGACTACACTGCCGGATACTACAAGTCTCATCACACATTTCGGTGAGCCATTTATGGAAACTCCAGCCGCCATCATGACCCCCCAAGGTGATATACTCAACGTGGTGGACCATATCGTCTCCCACCGAAAAGCCCCCGCAGGGATACTGTACCGAATCCATTGGTATGGATACAGCTCAAAGAACGACACGGAAAAACCTTCGGAACACAGGCAAGAGAACTTCATTAGAAGATACCACGCCAATCTGGTGGGGAAAAGCCTCTCTGTATAAGCGCTTTCGTTTAAAAAGGAGGAAGGGGCACCAAAGCGAAGTTGTTTTTCGTTTTTGCTATCTATTTCTCACCTGAAGTTCTCTTTTTGCATCCAGGACGCCACGATCGCTTTTCGAACGCTCCCGTGGCGGCACTTTGTGTCACTGAGCGCGCGGGCTCGGCTCTGTTGTACTGCAATTACCGCTCACGAAGCTTCTGCTCCAATTCAAGGATCTTTTATTCCGCCGCTACTGGCGACTAACTCCCATCGTCGGGGTTTCTTTTACCTACAGGTCACCGAATCACGTTGCATACTTTGCTTCGAGGAGAGCATTCGCAATGAGCGCTTGGCTCTCGAAGAATTACACAAGGCTGTACTTGATGGACGCCATCGAAGCTCATTCTGCCCGGCCCTGATGAAGGTCTAGGACTCAGGTACGAGACTCGTGCAAAGCCTCTACAGGAAAAGCCGGAGGAGGACAGCCCGTCACCTGGCACGCCTGCACTAACACCTGAAAGGCAACATCGAGAACACCAGAGGATAACGCGCCCGAGGTTGCAACAGAGGGGGCATCCTCCGTCGCCTGAAAAACGACCGCCCCGGAGGGAGTTACGGACGGCGGACCGGCTGGAAAAGCGGCCTCTCGAATAGATTCTGCAGGCACCGCCGAGGAGATTGACAGAGCCAAGGACGGAGTGGGCGGCACCGGAGGTGACAGTGGTACGGGAACCAGAACGCTCCTTAGGCGAGGCTGAACAACAGGCACTGGGACACTCTGCAGTCGAGGTTGCACCACCGAGGCCGAAGCCACTGTGACAGGAGTACTCTAGTCCTCTTCCATTCGGGACACCACAGCCACTAGTGGGGGAGGATCCGGCATCGAGGCTAGACGCTGTATCCTGACTTCAGAAAGCTCAGGCAAATCCTTTGACGGAGCCGGTAGCCGACGGGGCTTGCGATTCGCCAGGCTCTCCAACATGGGATCATTGTAGGGGACACAGAGCCGTGGCAACTGAGGAACCCGGGAAAAGGCAAGACGGGGAAAGGCCGGGTAGGCTCGCCCGTCGTCGTCTCCTTTAGGGCTCCTCACAATAGGATGGCACTTGTATTCGCCATAGTCGTACCAAGGGAAGCCCGGCGTTGCATTCCACGCCACCTGCGGGTTATGATCCAGCAGGGTCTCCGTCTCGGATTTGCTCATTGCGGTGCCCTTGATCAGGTGTTGGATTGCAAAGGAGCTCAGGTCCAGGATAATCGACGCCGAAAAGTGAAGCAAACGTCCGGCGGCTCGCTGGTACGATACGTTCCAATAGAGGAGACCGTCACGGCATCGAGTAAAGGAAGCGATGCCTTCTTCCACCGCTTGGAGATACGCCATTATGGTGCGGAGCATAAACGTAGTCGAGGCAATCAACATGGTGAAACACCCTAACGAGTCATGGGGATCCAGAACCTCCGAGGTGTTATACGTGAAGGTAACAGGCGTTGCCACACAGAGGTTCGGAGATTCTCAATGGCCCCTCCAGGAGTCTTTCAATTTGAGGTCATACTTCGGACGTTGCCCGGAAGGAATGTCGTGGAACTCCGTGTTGTGCCAACCGTAGAAGTATCCATAGGCCGTCCTCATTCGGGTCTTATCCGCAAGGTGCGTCCCTCATCGGTTGCGGTCGAGCCAGTTGAGGCGATTATAAGGGGGATCGAAGGGCAACACCGCAAGGGAAGAGCGTCCATCGGCCATGCTTCCGTGCCACCCCGCTCGCTGGTGTGAAATTTCCTTGTGGAGGAGTACTAGGAATCGAGCCTGGATCTCCCGTTTTTCAGCGCACCCGAGGTACAGAGTTTTGCAGTGCCCAACCTTGGTCGGAGCATTGTTACCTGGCACCAAAGTGTGGAGCCAGTGAGCGGCAATGGCGTCAACGCGGGTCCGCATCTGGTCATTCCAAGCAACCTCCGGTACGGCGCGGAATTACATCGCCTGAAGGTGGGGTCTGAAATGACGAATGTAGTCCTCCACGGGGCACGAGAGACTGATGCGCCTGTCGTGGAAAGGCACAAAGGCTCGCGTGGCACAATGGTCAAAGTGTTCCCCTGGGCGAAATGGCGAACCGGTAGAGGGGTGATACACCTCAGGATTGCTAGGAAAAATAGTCGCCTAGGCTAGAGAAGTCATTCCGAAGGTGTACGCAGCTGGGAAGAGTGAGACCGAGTTTGGCGTAGCACTTGAGGAGAATAACCTAAACCCACTTGAGAAGCGGCCAGCGGTTATACGCCCGACCCGGGAGGGAGCCGTGCCAAGACGCCGTCGCGGAATGCGCGAAGAGAACGAACGACGGTATGGAGGGAAGGCATGGAGCACCATAGCAAGGAGGGAGTTCATGGAAGACAGAGAACAACAGCAGGGCTGAAGCGGGTAGTATGAGTGTGCTGTCATTAGTGAGGACGGACGAGCGGACGCGCCGGCGCGGTTGTTTCCAAAAAAGGGATCCACGAGAGAATCGGAAAGCCAGGCGCTTCCGCCACAGTAAGTTGCGCCAAGAAGAAATGGAAAGGATAAGTCGAGAAGAGTCGGGGCCCGGAACGGCCTCAATAGTGATGCAAGAGCCCGCGGTTGGTACACCACGCGGGAACAGGGAAGTCTGGAGGATCGCCTGAAGGAGAAGATTTATCACATAGTGGAAGATCGCTCTGACATCAGCACCGATAGGAGCCGGCTACGTACCAAATTAAGGAAAGATGCACCTCGAGGAAGTGGTGTAACTCAAGAAAGAGGGTATGTAGTACAGTCGTTCCTATGATGATATTGTGGTGTGGTTTTATTGCGTGATATATCTAGGGAGGGCTCGTATTTTACTACCTTAGCCACGTGGTACATAGTTTGGCTCGCGTGCGCTACTGTATCCTTGAAAGATGGTAGAATTTATATTTGTTTTCGATAGTTTGTGCGGGTAGTTACTACTGTAATGCGATCTGGCGAGGCGGGCTCCCGGCGTGATACTTAATCTCCCGGTCGAGCTGCACCCCTGGGGAAGTAAACTAAGCACCCCTGAGTCTACGTCTATTTTTCCAGTTGCAGACTCTCATCAAACATCCTTATGGTTTCCAAGCCGCCGATCCCCAGGTCGCCTCATAGCATCGCCTGTAGGAGCATTGTCAGCCCAGCGAATCTCCCCCTCCGCTTGGTGTTTGCGGATCCCCTTTCAGAATTTCCCCGGCTCGCTCCAGCGACTATTGGAGACCACCTTTAGGAACTCGCGCCTTTGGAGTCAACAAAAACTTATAACAGACGTCGTGCGCTACTACCTCTAAAGGAGAACTGATGGTACTACAACGGTGTCCGCTTCACATCTCACCTTACGGCCCAAACTTGGGGTGGAAATCCATGTTGTTTTACAAACCAATAGGACCAACTCCAAAACCCTAATGTGACGCAGTAACTGTACCAGGGTTGAAACGCGAAGAAAACCTTAACCAATGGATGTCAAAAAATTGATTTTCAGTCGGCGGAGGTCCCTCACGTGCGCGCTTCATGTCACGAGGCAAATCCGGACGGGACCGAACAACCATCTGGACAACTGCGGCCATATTGGCGCGCCCATTGATGCGCACTTGCTCACGAAACCTCGAGGGTCTGAATAAATCTCGTACGGTTGCCAGGACGGGGAGCTCAATAACAGTCGGAAACAAACTGGAAGTGGTTATTTGTGAAAAAGTTATCTGCTGCGTCACTGCTAGCTTCCAATGCAGACGAGTTCTGAAGGTGCACCATTGTTCTAAAATGGTCGCGAAGCTGAAGCGTGTGAGCGAAAAGCTGAAGGTCACGATAAACCTAATGTTAACACAGACGTCTAGCGATCTATGTTCTAGTCCCACCAAGTACGGAGCGCTAATGCCCGATACGATAACTAAGAAAAAAACGGGGCAAATCAGTGACCGGGTTCTGGTGGACAGAGCAACTCCGAGAGGTGCGGGAACAGGAAGCCCATGAGAGTAGAAATACGAATGCCACGAAACCGATTGGAGCGCAGAACAGTGTAAAAAACACACATAGGTACTCACATAGAAGGTGCCGACCACGGCAGGCCCCGCGAACTGATCTGACAAGATATTGAAAGAGATGGAAAACGGAGAAACGCTGAAAACCGCCTAACGAAAGAGATGCGCCACGCCGTACTGTACAGCCACCGGTTGGTTCTCATATCACCCAGAGAGAGGCTTTCGGATAGGACGAGGGTCCAATATACCGTGAAGAAACTTCCAAAGAGTTTGGCATGCGCCGTGGCTAGAAAGCTCCAAGTCTAATTTGTAAACACTACTCTAATTATTAAGAGAAGATTTATATTGGTGTCACAGCACCATACAGCAAAAAGCGTGACAGAAGCTACCATTTCGGGCACTGTTGCCACGTGGATGTTTGGTGGTAAGTCGGAGCTCTGCACCAAATTCAGGGAAAAGCGTGAGCTCCTGCCTCACTACGAAGTAATGCAAAGCACCTTCGTGCGAAATTTTCGCCCCTGCGGTTTTTATTGTCGACCATCAGGTTAGCCTGCTATGCTATCAGCCTGCACTGACCCGCAAGCGCTACATCCGCTGCAATCATTCGGTTGTCGTGAGTTTGCTGGTCATCCTGAACCTACAACCGTTCTCGTGCTGCCATCATTGTTCTACGTGCCATATGGTCTCTCGTAGGTTCATTCTTGCGCTCCGTAGACCTATCGCCTCCATGTGCCTACCCTCTGATTCCACGTGGGCTGCTCGTTGTAACAAACTAACACTGTAGGTATTGGAACAAACCGTCGTACTTAGT
Source organism: Gracilaria vermiculophylla (assembly GCA_019155205.2). Lineage (NCBI taxonomy): Eukaryota > Rhodophyta > Florideophyceae > Gracilariales > Gracilariaceae > Gracilaria > Gracilaria vermiculophylla. Next base: position 637,728 of record JAHNZQ020003149.1, read on the forward strand.
CTTAGGAAAACCTCGAAATCGTCCACAAGACCTGCCCACATCAAATCAGGCGATGTTAGATATAGGCCCTTTTTGCCGCGTGATTGAAATTCTTTAAAATACTGTGCTACGTTCGCTGTGCGATGCGACTTCGCAGTCTTATTTACTGATGTAAGATCTTTAGGTTACTTAAAATATGATGAGGTAGGTTATATGCAGCTCCGCCGTCGAATGCTTGAGGCAGCGCTTTACCCCCGCTTGGGGCCATCGTCAAGGTCAGCACCTCTGATTTTGAGCGCGAAGAAAAGAGTTGTGCCGTTCACAAAGTTAGTTTCTCTTTCTGGTGTCCAGTTTTTCTTTCTGCACAAGTGTCTATCTCTACACGTTTTGGCCCCTTTTCCTGTTATCGGGAACGTTCGACTTTCATCCTCAACAACTCAAACCGAATGACTTGGCCCAGTGGCCAAGTCATGTCTATTTCACTTCATCTCATCGACACAGCCGACCTCGTGATCCAACACGCATCAAACATTTACTGCAATACACATTTAACGTTTTAACGGTAGCACAAAGAATGCCGAAGAAGGTAGAAAGTAGAGTCATAGGCGAGAACTTCGCCGTAATAATGCTTTGTGACCTAAAGATTCCATACACACATAAATATCCATATCAAAAAGAAAGTAATGAAAATAAAGTAGAGCCAAAAAAATTGTATCATTTTATAAAAATGAAAAACTACTTTCCAGAAAAGATCATAACAAATTAAAGCGTGTAAAATAATGCACTAAGAGCACAAATTAAAACAAATTAATGAACGAATGTTATATTTTTCTAAGGTTTGAAATTTATTTCAGACAACCCATATTATCGGAAATATTCCGAACATATTTAATGGAAAGCGTGGAGTAATATATAATACAACGGTTTTATTAAAACTTTTATTATGTTATGCACTGACCTTTTGAAGAAAAAGAACCACCAATACAGACTTTTAAGAAGGCATAATGAAGTTAAGAAAGTTTTCAAAGTATACAAAACAAATTGTTTAAAATTTTGCATTTGTTTACGATAACAAAAGTTTCATATTCTAGCAAGATAACATTCTGTTATAGTAGTCTACAACAATAAAACATTTTGCGTACAACTAGAAATGAATTTCATAGAACTAGTTGTTCGTGATCTTGATTTCAACTATATATAAAATGATTAGTGTGTATTCAATGCAATGGTTTTTGACATTTCCTGGCCATTTAAATAAAGTTTGATTTAAAATCATGATACAACTAGATCCTAAAACACCATGAATATTTTTACTCTAGAATGATATAAAAATACTTTACGATATCAAGGCTTTGGAGTTCTGTACTCCAGTTCAACGAAGTGAGAAAAGTAACCAAAAACACAGAGAAAAGATTGAAGAAAAAACGAGTTCAATGAATGTAAAACGGTTTTTTAACTTGAAGTGTAATGAAAACTAAATTGTTGAGTGTTATAGTACTAAAAACGATGTTTTGCATCGGAGGTCTAGGTGCACTATACTTTTAAAACAGACTTGTGCATAAAATAGTTATTTGCATTGTTTGCGTTGGAATTCTGCGACATTTAGGTATTGTAAGAAGTGTAGTTAATGACTTTTGTCGTGTGTAAATTCAAAACTTTGCGACTTTCGTAGTTTTTATTAGTGAAAAGGTACCGGAAATATAGTGCGTTTCAAAAACATATTACTTCTCAAAAGTGCGCCAAAACTATACCGTAGACTAGATTTTGCACATAGTTTATGTAGAATCATTTCAAAAAGATATTTACACCGTCTTATTTCTAGAAAACATGGCTCTATGTCTGCCACTTTCCAAGCAAGAAAAGCTTCAAATCGTAAAGTTAGACGCAGAGAAACATTCCAAAAGGGCTTTCGCTAAAACATTAAAGCGTTCCAGGGTCACAATCGTTACCTTTTTCAAAAACCCGACTCTTCATTGATTTAGAGATCTCCGGGTCGCCTGAAGAAACTCAGCCGAGCAGATAAAAGAGAAATGATAAGCACGTTGTGCAAAAGGAAAGTATCGTGCAAACAAAGGGGAATAAATCTCAATCTCAACGCTTTTAAATCAACCATATATAAACTGATAAACAGCATCAATTTATTTGAATTTAAAACAAATAAAAACGTTTTCTTTCTCCAAAACCATCATAAACAGAAGAGGGTTGAATGTTGTGCTTGAAACTTTTACAAAAGAAAATGGGAAAACTTTATTTTTACTGATGGAATAAAGTTCAATTTGGACGGACCACATTGCTACCAACTTTATTTGCACGATCTTCGTAAAAAACATCATGAGTTGTATATTAGGCATTCAGGTGGAGGCTCTGTAATTATTTGAGCGGGCAGTTTTTAATAAAGGTCTGACAAAAGTTGTTTTGGTTGAAACAAACATAAATACGTAAAAATATCAAAGAGTTCTATACAATTATTTACTACCATTTTGGATTATGTTTTCATGAAGAAAATATCATTTTTTAACAGGATAATGCGCCTGTACACACTTCATCTAAAGTCAAAAATTGGCTACAGGGGTCTGAGGCATCTATTCTAGAGTGGTCGGCGCGCTCACCAAATTAGAACCCAACTGAAAACGTTTGGGGACTGTTGGCGAGGATAGTTTATGCACATGGAAGGCAACTTCAGACATTTCTTGAACTCGAAAACTGTATTAAAAAGTGCTGGAAATCTATAACAGTTTCAACTGTAGAAAAGTACATCAATTCGACGCCGAATCATTGCATTAGCGTTATACAGCAAACAGGATGCAAAATAAACTATTGAGCGTCGCGCAGTAAAGATTTGTTATTGGAGCACTCCTGAAATCACAAATCACAAAATGCAACCGCACGAAGTGTGATAAAAACACGTTGAAATGCGATTATGGCGCGTGCGTAAACCTCGATCTCTTCCAACGGTTACCCCCTTGGAAGCAGAGCTCTGCCCGTGTCAAATCTCTTGCCATACAACTTTGGCGCGCTTTGTGGCGCCCTCACTTCACCACGACACCGTTCGGCAAAGTTCTCATTGCCTTCTCGCCGCTCCGCTTCTCCGTTGCCGTAGGAACACCACTATCCTGCTTCTTCCTTAGTTTCAATAGTTGTTGCGCCTCTCGCCGCAATATCGCCACATTGCTCACGGTGACGGTAGGGTTTTCTCTTTCCCTACCATGCGCCCATCTAGTCCCCACATAACTTTTAATCCTTCTCACTTCTTGTGGGGGCAAGTTCATCGTACGGAAACTTTGCGTCGATTTCAGTTCTTCAGCACGATAGAGCTGAATCGTTGCGTTCCGAAAGCCTGTGGTTCTTTAGCGCATACTTTGTGCGTAACATCCCTTCTCTATCACACTGCGATTCACGATGATCATTGAAGCACTATCTTTTGATGCATCGTGGTGTTTTCGTCTAGCTTAGCTACGCTTTCTGCAGTTGTACGCTTACCATCTTTATACCTGTCTGTCTGCTTTGGAAGTTATTCTAACACCACCGCACATTCTTCTTTACACAACGCATTGGTGTTTGCCCTTCAATGAATCAATGGAAAACGTTCCTATTGGTTCCGTGCTATGGATTGCAAGTAGCTAATCTGTACCTGCTCTATGCTCTAAGTGTGTACAACTGTTTCGCTTTTGGAATTGCCTCCGCATCTCTTGGCCAAACAGGCCCAACTTTTGCGGGATTTTTGTCTGTCGTTCTGTCCTCATACACTGCAAAGGTTCCTGCATTCTCTGGGACTGAAACACTGTTTCATTGTGACGGGTATTTAGAAGTTCCTACGTCCGGCTACGGTTAGCCCTCTGCTCCCGGAACTTTGGTGCGCACGTGGCGCCGTAATAGGCTTTGTTGGCTTGCTTCTTTTCTGTTCTTGCTCTTCTGTAGTTCGACGGATCAGATCTTTGCAAAATCACGGACGAAAAAGATCGTACACCAGAAGTACACAAGACACTGAATTTGTGTAAGAGGCAGTGTAGGGCTTTCAGGTGTGGTCATGGCAGATAAGTGTACTGAAGAAAGTAGGAATTTGCAGGACACTGCTGCCACATCACTTACACCGACGACGATACCGGAAGATGGTTGCTCCGGATTTGGTGAAGAAGTGGTCAGGTGTGTTTCTCGCCCACAGGTCGCGATGGATCAACTCCAGTCAGGCCCGTGAATTGCAATTGGAACGGGAAGAGATGGAATCAGACCACAGGGGGGAGGGCCGTGTGTAGCCGTAGCGGAAATTCAAGGAAGAAATACAAATTTCTCTTCGCAGCGAGAATTATTGGGACTGGCCCCAACGTCTACTCTAATTCGGAAAATAACTCCGAAAAAGGCGTCGACATCTAAAGCAACGACAGTTAAAAGGGGATCTGGATTCACACAAAGTGGAACGGACAACCTCGTCGACTTGATTGAAGAGTTCATGCCACTAGGAAAAGAGGAATGGGAAATGGTAGCGAGGCTGCATATTACACGATATTCTCTGCAAGGACGGAACGCTGATTCGCTCCGGCGTACGTTCTCAGCAATATATCGCACAACAGTCTCAACCGGTGACCCAAGCATTCTGGCGCATGTGCTTCGGGCTAAGCAACTTCGGGAGCAGCTAATTGGACGAGCGGATATGGGTGATGGAGCAGAGTGGGATATGGACTACACAGAAAGCATGGACGACGAGAATACAAACACCTTGGATGCAGGATTAAAGAAGAACACTGGAGTAGGTAGGCATGGCCACCACCCGATCTTAGGACAAACAGCGTGGCAGATCCGGTCGCCATCACCAAGGCTGCTCGTGCGCAAAATGGTAAAAGGAACTGGAGAAGACTCCATATTAGAGACTATGAAAGTGTCCATGCTCTAAGAGCAGGAACGAAGAGACGCAAAACATCGTAGGTATATCGCAGAACGAGAAGCTGAAGCGCAACGAGAAGAAGAAGAGCGCAGATATCGCGCACCACGTCATGAGGAAGAAGCTAAGTGGCGAGAGGAAGATCGTGAACGTCGGCAAGAGGAGAGAAAGCGATGGGAGGAGGAGAGACGTTCAAACACCCAGATGATGCAAATGATAATGATGGCTATCTTCAGTCAAAAAGTTAAATCGTTTGATGCAGATAATCCTGAGCTGTAAACAAAACAATTCTCTTACTTATGTATTCCAGAAGGAAACTATTTTCTTCCACTTAAGTGCGGCATGTATGTGTGCAGAATTTGATTGACACCAACCAATCGAGAACGTAGATTGTGAAGCATTACCACTGTTAACAACATGAGCTTTCTTTCGCTTCGTTCTTCATAAAGAAACCTATCCCGGAGCCTTGGAAAGGTAGCCTTAAACGTGTGCATATCCCATTCAGATGCTTGTCGGGCAGAAGTGGCCTGTTCTAAGCGCTGCTGGTCCTCACCAGTACCATTCAAAGTTGTCACAGAATCCTGCGCGGAATTGATTAAGAAAGGGTAGCTTGTCTTACAAAATGCAGAATCAACCACTCATTGACCCCCATAGCTGTCATAGACCTCCTGCAGTTTTGCATACACTCTGCCCAACTCTGCAATTATTGAATCGTGCATTGCACCAGGTTTATTTAAAGAGCATGCGATTACTACTCCATTGGGGACAAAAACCAATATATTGCCTTCGTAATGATCATGTGTCCACCAATTATAAAACATGTTCTGTATAGTAGAGGTTACCGCTTTCTTCCAAGTAAAGCTTGAGACCATCAGCGACACAGTACACTTCTGGGAGGGCAGGATATCTTGCTTCAAAAGCAATTTCATACTGTTTGACTCCTTCTGCAGACGCCATACGAAATGCGGCATACTGATCAGATCGTAAAACTTTAAAAAGTATTCTTCTGCCAAACCGTATAAACAGGCAGCACACAGAACCGGTGACACCGAATAACATGCACAGAACAAATTCTGGTCCTCGCGTTCTGTGCCAAGCCAGCAAAAGACCAAGGCATTGCGTTGCTGTCATACATCTTGGACGTCCAGAGTTAATGGTTCGTTTCAAAATTCGAATTTGACCATCACCAGTGTAGTACAGTGGCTCCTACGGCAAGAGAATAGTTTGGCCCTAAGGTATAATATTCTTAAGGAAGGTTCGTAACTTATCGGCTGGGCCACGTGGTGCATAGTCTCGCCCGCGTGCGCTACAGTATTTTTAAGGTACGGTAGAATTTATTATTTATTTTAGATATTTTATGCAAGTAATTAGCACAGTAGTGAGACCTGCCGAGGCGGGCTCCCGGCTTGATATTTCAGCTGCAAGTTGAGCTCCACCTCTGGGGAAGTAAAGACAAGCACCCTTGAGTCTTCTTTTACTTTTCCGGTTGGAGTCTCTTGTATATCTACGCAGGTTTCTAAGCCGCCGATCCCCAGATCGCATCATAGCAGCGCCTGTAGGAGCATTTTCCGCCCAGTGAACCTCTCCCTCCGCTTGGTATTTGCGGATCCCTTTCAGAATCCCCCCGGCTCGCGACAGCGGATACTGGAGACCACCTTTAGGAATACGCGCCTTTGGAGTCAACAAAAACTCCTAACGGACGTTGTGCTTTACTACCTCTACAGGAGGGCTGACAGTACCACAACTGGTTTCCCGACTTAGAAGGTCACAGTTCCTAAAGGATTCGCACAAGTCGTAGCAGAACCGTGTTTCTCGTTAGCAACGACCAACCCCCAACAGTGGAATACATCCTTAAGGTGATCCAGAAGTGGAAGAAAATCACCCCCGACCTACTCCTCTATAGACCCCTCAAAACATCCCATGGAAACCCCCCTAGAGGATCCTTAAGAAACCAGCTCCGTTGGTGGGCGCAGTACGGGCAGCGCTCCTCAGGAGATGGCCGCCACACTGGAGGACCCTGAAAGTCTCCTTCGGAACCCAGGCTCCTCTGTGGAGCGTTTTAGGAATCGACTTAGGAGAATGCATGATCGGAGGCAAGCGGAATCCCCCGCAGCACCTCTGGAGAACGCCGACGTGGAGGTTGAAGAACCGCACACGGCATCGCAGCCGCCACCTCAGGAGCTGCAGGGACGGAAACACCCGGAGGCTAACACCCTCTTTAAGTCCCTGGCCCCGCGCCTTACGAATTGGCTCTCACAGGAGCTGGTCGAAAGAATTCCTGCAGGTGTTGAAGCCCACTTCGGAGCGCGCCGCCACGCCCTTGTGGAGAACATCACAAAGGAGAGCGCTCACCGTGCTGTGGATGCTTTGCTGTATTCAAATCCCTTCCTCGAGGTGATCTCAGATGTTATCCATGCTGAGGTTCGCTCCTAAACTGCGCAGCTGCTCCCCGCAGAGGCGTTTCAAAGTTATTCTTCCGTACAGGAGATGTTCCTTCTATCAACACCTAAGGTGACCTTGGGCAGAGAAGGACAGGATACAGCCACCCCTTACGCCAGAGAAGGAAAGGATACTGCCGTAGGGAAACGGGACCACCTCAGGAATCTTGCTATGCACCGTATGGACCTGACGCCCCGCGGAGGAGGACAGAATACCGGTCGCGACGAAGTCCACCCAAGGAGAGAAGGAGAGGATACTCCTCGGGTGGATCGCAATAACTGGGGTATCGTCAGCAACCCAGACCACCTCAAGGAAAGAAGAAGAAAGAAACGGAGGGAGTAAAGACGCAAGCGAGACACCGATTCGGAGGGAAGCTCAGACTCCGAATCCGTACACAGCTCCAGCTCGGAAGACAGTACACCTCCCAAGGAGAAGAGCAGAAAGGTCAGGAAGGTCGTCCCACTTAACGACCTCTTCGCCAAAGTGGTGGATTATGATATCTACAGGTTGAATGATCGCTCCACACTTTACGACGCGTCGGTCGCTAAACGACTCACGAAGATGCGGCGCCGTATGGTTATTCAAATGAAGAAGCACTCCTTCTCAGGCGAAGACCCCATCTCGGTGTTGAAGTTTCTTTCGCGCTTTC
>JAHNZQ020003149.1:651899-684145 GCA_019155205.2 Gracilaria vermiculophylla
TCGGCATATGATTTACCGTTAGCTTTCAATTGTACAATTTCAAGCTGTTCGGAGCGCGAAAGAGGTGATCCTCGAGCCATATTGATGGATGTTGATCATGTATTGTTATGATTATGAAACGGTTTTTCCTTATATGCTCTACAAAAGGCGCACTACAGTACTACTTTGGCGCGTTTTTTAGGCGTGTTATGATTTTGAAACGCACTGTAGTTGGAGAAAGGCCAAGTACAAGCGTTTAGGCAACGCCCGCAATGAATCGGCGCCAAAACCAGTGAATGCTGCTGCACAAATTGCGATTTCACGTCAGAAGAGGACAGATGCTCTGCTGTGGTCGCAATTTTTTGGGCCGTGCGTAATTGCTACTGTAGTGAATTGAGATTTCAGGAGTGCTCCATTGATGATCATATGTTTTTGAAACAGTTCTTTGACTTTACTTTTTTCTGAAACCTATTTTTGTAGGCGTACACTATATATTTGGTAGTTTTTTGAGATTTCACAGCATGTATGTTTTTGAAAGTCTGTACATACGAAATTCGTTTGAGCCGTTTCTGTACTGGGAGATGTGACTGAAGAAGCGAAAGGTTTTAGGAAATGTTGGAAGTTTTGCTGTAGTTTCATCGCATTTAAAGAAAAATGCTGTCCACCCGTTAGTTCCGGGTGGACAGCATTTTTCTTGAATCCGCGCCAAACGTGGAGCTTCTGCCCCGACAACTGCGTGCACACCCTCCGGGATTTTTTATCTAGACACTTATGCTTTGGTCTTCCGACGATGTTTACTGCATCGTACAACTTTGTCTTTTCCCTTACTTCGCTCTCTTCTTCGGCAAGTTCTTTTTTTGAAAGGACCAAGCTCAACCGCAACTCATGTCGCACGCATAGATTTCAACCTAAATTGCGAAGAATGGCTTGCAATGCGTCAGTCATTCCTGGTTTCGAGCTTCAACGGCCCCCACCGTGATTGTTATCGCCAACGGGTCCGCTTAACTCCTCACAAGTGACATCTTTCTTTGAGAACGGATACGTAGTAGTCCCCTCGCTCGTTCCGCCACATCTCCTAACCGCCATGCAGAACGCCATCCCCACTGTCGAGACCGCAAAAACTATCAAGGGCGCAAATTACGATGCGCTAGCATTTCGAGTTTGGAATGTGCACCCGATTTTTAAGCAGATCGCCACGTCATCTCCAGTTGCCGCCGCAGCTGCGCAACTTTGCCCCGTTGAAACTTCATTTCGCTCTGGGCGCTCCTTAGTAGTTGTGAAGGATGCGTACTTTAAAATGAAGGGGAAAACCCAAGGCTGTGGATTTCATGTAGACGATCTATTCTTCTGGCCCTGTCCAAAAAATGCTCCGGGGCCACGGGTGAATGCATGGATTGCGCTTCATGATGTTAATGAAGACGGTGGAGGGCTCACTATTGCGCCGAAGTCGCATGTAGAGTCGTTTTTGGATTGTCGTGAAGCGATCAAGAACTCAACCTGCATGCTGGCAGAATTAGATCCCGAAAAGAACGCAAGGTTGGAAGATATTGCAATATCGCCAATCATGAAAGCAGGCGACGTGATCCTACACACCAGATGGTTGTTTCACAGAGGAAATCCTTTCGAGAAAGGGTCTAAGGGAGAGAGCGGTGATGGAATCGGCCGTTACTCGGTGCGCTACATGCCGGGCGAGTCTACGGTAAATGAGATCGTAATCGAGAACAGGAAAGCTGTTCACAAGCCGCCCATGCTCTTGAAGGATGCCGATGAAAACAATTTTCCATCCGTGTTGCTTTCAGATGTGCAGTGAGAGTAGTGCTTTTGTGTGCACGAAGTACTCGTGTACACGTGTGCACGACTTCAATTGTCATCCTTTAATTAATAGTCATTTTATCATCAAATAGCATAGATTTACATTGGAACGGAGCTTTCCATTCGAACTGTGGAAGAGGACTATTGACGAACAGATTCTCTTCTGAGGTAATGGGCTCGAAATCTTTTGCACTGAAGTGTAAAAACGGCTGCAGCGCGTCTTTGCGCTTTCCATTGTTGACGTTCCCTTGGTTTTTGAAAGGATCGTTCTCCCCATGTAAGAAAAGGCAGTGATCTGCATATGGACAAACTCCTGAAGCCTCAAAAAATCGACAAAGCCTTGTCTTAAAATTTGAAGGGAGCTGTGCATCACGAAGCTCACTCTCGCCATGAGCAAATAAACATCTCTTCTTGTATGGACAGGGTTGGTCAGATAAGTATTGCCGACACAGTTTTGTCTTGTACAACATAAATATCCATGACCCACCTGGGAGAGTCTCTATGAGAGAATGAATACATTTATTGTATCTCAGTTGCTTTTTCTGGTAAAGAGCGCTAGTACGAGGGCATACTTGTTCGGGTTTTGAATGTGATGATTTTTGGGAGATGATTGACATGGCACGGTGATTTTGAAAAGTTTGCTGAGTTGACTGTGCTCAGAAACAAAAACAAAAGCCAAACTGTTCCGAAATACTACCCTTCTTTTCTTGAACAGCCCATATGTAGTGTTGTATACACAAAGCATTTTGGAAAACGAATCGATAACAGCATCAGAATTCTCTTTTCCTAATGAATGCTATCAACTCTGTTCAGCAGTTTGGAATTATCATAAAACGCTTTTGTGGCTAAAGTCAGGTGATTCATTGAGGCTGGATTTTTATGTGCCAGAGCCACATCTTTTCATACGTAAAGAAGAAAATGTAATCTTTCTATGAGATTTGCATAGTACTTCATTCAATTCTTAAACTGGATAGCATTCCTTTGCATTTCGTGGTATATCAGTAGAATAAAGTTAATGTTTTGTAAATAATGATAATGGATTAAAATTTTGGTTTTCCGATTTATCATATACAATTTGTCCTTTTCGGCTACCATACGTTAAACCTGATAACATCAATATGTCTACCGTTGTTTATTTACATTTAAGCGACACAACAACAGCGGCAAATTCACGGTCACTATAGACCGAACTGTTAGGATCTTTGCACAAAAAGATTAGAAATAGCAAAACAGGACAACAAAAGTCATTACATGGTGTAGAACGATCATTGAGTGGGTACTCTTAATTTTTGGATATGCAGTGATGAAATATCATGGTATGGTAATCGAAAAACACCTTGTCGGGGTTTCCAAGGGGTTTCGGAATTAAAAAAACTCATACTACGACAGAGGTATATAATAAGAGCAGTCAAACAAGGCTGGGCCTAGCACTTTCAAAAGCTGCTCGAAATAAAGCCCCATCTTAAATGTAGTCTCACAAACAGAAGATTTAAGATAGGATTTGACCACATCATATGAATTCTCTCCGGAAAATACGGCGTCTTGGAGATAACTTCCGCACTTGAGCTTCGATGTATTAAATACTCTCTTTTTCGAAATTCTTTATGTAAAGCTTCTCAGAGCTTTTAGCAGAGCTCGAACAAAAAATACCACTGCTCTAATCGCATCGTCTCTGAATAATCAATACGATAGAAAAATGGAACGAAAGAGGGAGCCAATTAAGATGGATATGATCGGATTGAAGGGTTCCAGCGTGTCAACTCAACGCCCAGGGCAGACAAAACCTGTAGCCAGCGTTGTACTAGTCTTAACTGGAAAAAGCTATTAACGTACTCACAAGTCGGTGGATTGAAGATTAAAGAGTCGGAGTAAAGCAGGCGGTACTGAACCTTTGGTAAAAGTACTTACTTGTCAGAGCCATGCGTCGGTGATGCAAGCGCAATAAACTCAGTAACCTTGGTAAATTTTAACACCGGCTCCAAAGTGTTTCCGCGATCCATTTCGATCGCTGCGCTCGACCAACTCTCGTGTCAGGATCATAAAGTCACAAAGTTCGGGATCAATGCAATGAATGTTTTCCCGTCGAAAAGATTTCGAGACTGAAAAGTTGTCGTTGTTCAAAAAGCTATGAAGTCACAAGTGATAGCAGTTTCAAATACGCAGCCACACGATCAGCTTCCCGATATCCGGATTCAATCGCGCCATGCATGGTGGAGTAAAAAGATTTGTGTGTGGCTTCCCCCGCAAAACAAAGAATCGGCGTTGCGGCTGACGGTAGCGGTTCAGCAAGAGTTTGTACGGCATCCTGCGAGCATCCCACCTTTGCATAAGAATAACTCCCCAAAGTCCAATTTTTCAAACTCCAATTGGAGCACACCACCTTTTCAACTCTAACTTGTTGAGAGTACAAGACACTGAGCAGGGCAGACATCTGCTCCAATTGGAGATCGTATTGAAGGGAACATACGTGTTTTGCAGCCTCACCAGTGAGCCAGAAGGATACCATGCAATGCTTCGAACTGTACAATACGGAATACACATTCGTGCACCATTGCTGAGATATTGGAATAGCTTCATTGTTCTCCCATATGATAGGCATGCTAGAATCGGACGGCACGTTGTGCAAGGGCCCATTCAAGAAGACAAAGATTTTCTCAACAACGCCCTGAACTCTGCTCTCCATAGCGGCAATCTTTTCTTTCGGTAGGTTCGGTTCGAATACACCGTCATTCACCGCTCTCTTGGTGACATTTATTGAAGGCGTCCATATGACACTGTCTCCTTCCCATATACTGCCGTCTTCAAATTTGACTCGCACACCCTTTTCCCTTTTGTCACCATACGCAACATGCACAACCTTGCGATTCAGTACAAGCTGTGACTGCTGCAATTGGTCAAGAAATGCATCAACAACCGCTTGCATTCCACAATCAAGCATCACGTTATCTCCTTCCAACGTCACGTAATCCGACATGCGTTTCAGCGACAAGTCTGCCGTGGAAGAATCGCAGCCATTGACGCACGCTTCGAAAGCGTCTCGGGCACGAAAAATTGCGCGATCAAGCAGTGTCATATCGTCAAAGCCCGCAGCCCGGCTGACAAACTGCAAGACGCCCTCGTCATTCCGTTTTTCTTCGCTTGGGTTGACCCTCCCATCATAGGCCTTCTGCAGGGACGCTCCGTAGGATCGCACAACCGGCAGAACTTTTTCAGCATCCAAGACACGCGCCACCCCGCGACTCACGGCAACAGCGGGTGCGGAGAACAGCAAGACCCCATGATCCTCCTCCCACTGATCTGAGCCGTCATCGCCGCTCTGGTCAGCCAAGGCACCGCTTCGACAGGCGACATCGTACGCGGCATTTCCGCGCGTACCGTGGAACCAGGTGGCGCCAAGATCCAGTACGAGCGGCTCATCGCTGGCGACTGGCTGAGCTGTGACGGAGTGGACACGTCCTCCGGCTCGAGGCTGCGATTCGAAGACGGTGGCGGCGATAGCATGGTTGTGGAGGAGGCGCGCAGCAGAGGATAGCCCTGCTAGTCCCGCACCGACAATAGCCACGCGCGACGTATCGCTCGGCTTCATGAGGCTCGGTGGGGTGCGAACATGGCCCTGCTCACAGCATGCAAGGTATTATCGCTGTTTGCTTGTCCACTCATCCCGCACCAGATGCAAACAGTGTGAATAGTTTTCTCTCAGACAAAACTCTGGTTTCTGGAAACTAATGAAAGGGCGAAAATCTTTTGACGCGATTCAATTGTGAACAAGTGAAAAGAATTGATGATCTAATGTTTGGTAGAAGCTGGACTGCTGAGGGAAAGATCAAGGAAGAATGCGTTTCCATGGGACGTGAAAGAGATTTATTCCAAAGCAGACGTGCGTAGCGAGCAACCTTTTTACCGAACACCTCTTACATCACGTTCCGGCTCTCGGCGACACAGTCACACTTTTAGGCAAAGAAGCTGCCAAGTATAGGGGCCAAGAAGCCAAGCAAAACACGCAACGCGTTCACTCGCTATGGCAATATTTTCTCGCTCTCTTGAGCCAAGTTCCCTCACACTCTGCCAAAAGTTGTGCATCCGGAGATGAAGAGCTTCTCAGATCGGTAAGCCCCGAGATTGTTATCTCAGGTATAGCGGTAGGATTTCACCAACACCGCGGGCCAAGCAGAAAAAGTAAGGATCGCTAGCTAGAGGAGCAAGTCCCGAAGCAACGCAAAAGCTTCCTATATTTCATCTCTCTCATACTTACCAGTCCATGTTCTACACGTTGCATGATCGTACACCTCGCAAATGAACGCCACTTGCCAGCATGGAACGATAAAGCCATGCGTCGTGGCACGTCACGGCAAGTCGATTGCTGCGTGGCCACTACTTGGAAGTCAGTGAGTTGGCATTTTACTCGCCAGGGGGGGGGGAAGGGCGATCTCCGTAGAATAGCAGCTCAGCTGGCACTATACTTAACCTGACTACCATGTTTGATGCGCTCTGGCACCAAGCAATTTTGACTGAGATTCCAACGGGTCCGGCAGTTGCAGAGCAGATGCACTCGAAAGGAATTTTTCCAGGCACTAGTAAGGTACATGTGTATTGCTCACGTGCAGTAACGTCTGTGGAATCATGTCTCTTGAGCTACATTACACTTACTGTTTCAACCGTATTACTTTCCAACCTCTTCTCCCCAATCCAAATAAGGTCTGTCCTAAGGATTATTGACGAAGATATATGTAGCTGTTGCAGTCTAAAAACAGAATACACCTGTAACAGCGAACTTCAAGAGGGTACTTGTCGCCATACCACCTTTGGCAAGGAGATTATGCGGGTGCCTCCCGAATATTCAAAGAGCTAGCAACCATTATCTACCGAAAAAAGATGTCTGGTCACCCTTTGTTTCCAGACACAGCCTGTCTCTTCGTAGCTCCAATTATTGTCTAGCAACACAGAGTCTTAGCTAGATTATCTTCGCCCACGTCGGCAAGTGTGTGCAATCCTCTACAAAAGCAGTTGCCTGGATCCATCGACTGCTTTTCATCGTGTGCGTTTCGAACCCATACGAGAGACCCAAACTGCGTACCAGCATATCGCTCGGTACAAGATATGAACATATCCCGCTCAATGCGCTCTCGAATTCTCAACAATCTGCAATCCCTGGACCTCGCTCTGTGCATCTTTAGTCTGCTTTTACTCGAATTTGGTTCGAGAGAACCTATACCGCGTTGGGATCACCGACAAACAGTTTCGAGCTCTCTTTTCACATCTTATAGCACTCGTTCAGTTGTCAATGTCTATAGTAACAACGACTCCATTCCATGCAGACCCCTTTTCAAGAGGGAACAAGCACAATTTGCGACGGGCAGAAGCAGGCAGAATCTTTTCCAACAAAGCATACTGAAACCCTTACAAGATTTGTCTGAGCGAGAAAATTACAGAATCTACCGGGCTTACGATGTACTTTATCGTTTGCTGATGTTCAGAAGAACTCGCGCTCGCAGACGTCGTCAGAGACGAAGGCAGAAACGGAGAACGTGGTTCATGGTTCGCAGATCGTATCAACACGCGAGATTTTACCGTCGACGCAAGCGCCGATTTCGTCGACGAACAAGACAGTTTATTTCTTCATTTTTTAGTTTATGAACGGACAAGCTACGGGTATGCTTTTATTTTTCGCGTTTCTGCTATTGTACAACATACGAAAATCTGAATCTGAAAAATCTGAAAGCCATCAAAATCATGCGCTCAGCACAAAGCAAGGCGTCATGTGTGGCGTCATGCATTCCGTTTCTCGGCCGCAGTCCAGGCCTACCTGTACACTACGAAGAGATGTCTTACTATTCGCTACAAGGTTGTTGCCGAACGAGAAAACTCTGCTGAGATTGGAACAAGATAGTGAGGACTTCAAAATTCCGTGTTCGGGAACTCATGAGATCAGGTTGAAGCACCTGTCACGGCGAACACCTTCATGTCAGAAGCACAACTGTGTAGAGTAAAAGATAAGTTGTAAATATTAAACTATTTCAAAGGGATGCAAACTGCAAGTCAACAAAATCAAATAAAAAAACTCGGTGCGTTTTTGTGGTTGCGTTTCACATTACAGTTTGAAGAGAAGCATAAGAATTGAAAAAACACCATTCAGTTTTAATGTGCAGCTGGGTTTCAATCATTTTAATAAGATTGCTGTCCTCTCTGCGTTTTGTCTCTGATATACTTTTGAAACCCGCCCACGACCTTCAAGTAATGTTGTAGGGCTTCGACAACGCTATAAATGTGGCATTTGGTCCACCATTTTAGGCTGAAACGCATGGTTGCACAAGCGAAAGCTCCAAGCAGTCGACTCGAAGGGAAAGATTTTTGCACTTAAAAGACTTCATGCGATCAAAAAGAGCGCGTTCGCGCGTCGTGTACAGTTGCCCTGGAAAAGTTCGCCCGACAAGGAAAACCGGTACTCAATGTTACGACCGGTACACAAGTAGTTAACATTTGTGTCGGGAAAATTGCTTTTTTGTATTTTCAGGTTGCGTCCAATAATTAGTATGAATCCGAGCACAGAATATTAGTGCCTCATCTTTGTGATACATCTATCAACAGCAAAAGCAATCCATGAACGAGAGATTTAGTCTCGAGTTATTGAACAGAACATGGAGAGAAAGAACATTTTGTTACACCAAATCAATGAGGACGAGCAATTTTCATCTGGGGTGGCTTCCTTTTAGTGCTGCTCTCGGAGAGTTTCTTCGAAATCGCACCGAAAATTTTGGAACGGACTGTACATACCTTTGAAGTGTATAATTACAGTGCATCTCACATATTAATATAGCCCCATGCACTTTGTGAGCATCATGGGCATCGTGAACGTCATGAACACCGTGAACATCATGAACACCGTCAACACCGCGAACATCGTGCACACCGTGAAAATCGTGAACACCGTTAAGATTGTGAACATTATCAACATTGTGAACATCGCCCACATTGTCCACATCGTTCACATCATGAACATCATGTACACTATGAACGTCATGAACATCATGAACATCGTAAACACAATGAATATTGTGAGCATCAGCCTCCACTCTATCGAAGTCTGTCTTCTACGTCGCACAATTTCACCATAGACAGAGTTGCATGTACTTTTTTCAGCGGGCGTATAGTACAGATGATTTTATGTAAGATTTGAGACAACTCTTTTTTGCATAGTTTTTGACGTAGGGTCAAATCACCTGGAT
Source organism: Gracilaria vermiculophylla (assembly GCA_019155205.2). NCBI lineage: Eukaryota > Rhodophyta > Florideophyceae > Gracilariales > Gracilariaceae > Gracilaria > Gracilaria vermiculophylla. Next base: position 660,914 of record JAHNZQ020003149.1, read on the forward strand.
TTCCTTTCACAAGACGCCCATATTTGTTCACTTTAACCCGGTATAAAGAAAACTTGAAGATAAAAATATTGCGGGTGGACAAAAAATACATGCCCTGCCCGTTCTAAAAAGGTTGTAGATCGATAATATCGAGAGTCAACGCACTAGATGGAGCCTCATTGCCACATGAGTTGGCTGCTGCTAAATCTTCTGGATTTGACGAAAGAACGGTCATGGTAGAACCGTCTTCCAAGGTCACCCTTGCAATCCTGATAAAAGCAAATACAGTTGTGGGCATGATGCTGACGCCTTCGGCCATGAGTGTACCACTTATCTGGACCCTCGTGGTGATCTGCTCTGACAAAACCTGGCTGACAACTGCTGACTTCTCGTCATAGAGTTGTTGGCGACCGCGAGCTATTTTCAAGTCTCTCCGACTAGTTTCTCCGTCTAAGTGGACGCCAAGCCATTCCATCATTGGTACTTGCAGATTTCCGTTGTAATCCTGTTTCATCTTTAAATATCGAGATCTTTCAGAGTGAGAGAGGCATCTCATGAAAACCTGATCTGTGTTTGCTAAGGTTGAGGCTTGGACGGCGTTAAGAGAAATGTTAAAATTCAGTACTCCACTACTACCTTTGGATACAACGAGACCTGTGCTGACGAGTTGCTCGAATGAAACTTGTGTGCTCGATACTGGGTACCGATGCTTCCGAGGATAGCTGCTCATTCTTTCGCTTTCATTTGGGAAATGATGGTGTTCGAGCTGATATTCTGTGGACAAGCTTGAGGCGTGAGAGGTGCTTTGAAGAATGAAACACGCTGAAAGAAGAAAGGAGAGAAAGAAAGAACTCATTGTGCCTGGAATGAGCATCCCACTGTGAGGAAGGTGCAATGGAACTGGTGGCAGGTTTGCGGAAGAACTTCGTATAAATAACATATCAGGCGATCTATTCTCTACGTGTGGCTCAATTTTATTTTGAATGAAGATGCTTTACAAAGAATGTACAGAAGGACTTGTGTCTGGTGATTTCTACGGGGGCAACAGAGTTTGTGCCGCATTTGTGACATGATGTTGACCTGAAGCACACGTACGCACAAAAGAGTGGTACTGTAAAGCGAAAATAACTCTGCTGTCCTCATAGAGTCTTGTGAAAAATGAGACAATTTTGATTCAAATCTAGACAGGAGTTTTTCATTTGAAATGTTTGAATGTGGAATTTAGAAAGAATTGATGTCGATGAAGCGTTGTCCTCGAAATCTCGTTTTGGTGCCTATCACTAACGAAATCATTAAGTATGCGCGACATTCAAGTTTATCCTTTCCCAATTCTACGTGACTTTACGGTCGGTAATATTTCAGGGAATTCAGCATTTTCATCGGGACGTGATGTATGTCCTCTGGCAGTATATCAGCCCTCGCAACCGGGTGATAACGTATACTTGTCATATGAATGACAAAACAAATGACAGTGTTCAATCACGATTTCCATGGAATCTTTGCAGCCAGAAAGCAAGTAGCACAAATATGGACCCTGACAACTCCGGAACTGAGAGCAAAGAAATTATCCACCGCAATACGCCGCAGCGTGGCCCACTGCGGTCCGTTTCTTTTTACCGCCGGTAGTTTCCTAAGCAGTAGAGGTGGAAGAACAAACGGGATGCTGTATGTGCCTCTCAAGGACCACCCGCAAAGCCTCACGGGCAAGAATATGTCGTCAATATGGCGTCCACCACTGGGGCCATAGGTGCACACCACGTGTTTGTTTTACGATCGAAATACTTGGTGTCCGAGTTCACAGCGTACGGAATGCTACTGCACTGCAACGTCTTGCTCATAAAGGTGGCAAACACAACTTGTTCTTCAATTGAGTACGAACCGCCAGAAGGAGGGCAACTCGGACCGGAAGACTTTTCATCATTGTAGTTGCTTGGCATCCACGCGCCAACCCATGTTGGTATTTCGTTTGCGGTCGACCAGCTTACAGCAACACCAACTTTGTCCGTGATCAACGACTTTTCGAAATCCGTTCCATTCGTCCATTGCTTCTTTGGGTTGTTCGGTTTGGGCCCGGCCGCGTATAAGTGCCATTCCACCATCATGTACTCATTGTCCGGAACCACAAGATTCACTAGCTCCAATGGGCTAGAAATCTTGTTCGGAGCAACGATCAAGATCCTCCGGGCGTCGATGGCATGAACAGCAGTCTCGACTTTCTGGTATAATTCATTCAACTTGTCATTGTGCTTTTTCACTTCTTCCGTTGTCTCAATTAGGATGTTGTACGACAGAAGATAATCCTTATCCTTCAGTGCAGTGGCAACTTCGGTCCACCACTCAACCACAGCATCCATTTCGTCTGGATTCGTAGGATCCTTTTTGAAACGCGCTCCCTGAAAAGAAACAACTGGAATCAAATCAGAATCTAGACAATCGTCAACAGTTCTTCGCATCTCTTCCAATAAAGACAGACCGGTGTTTGGATGGATTGAGAAAAGATCGTAATCTTTAATGCGGAGTCTAACGTGAGAGAAGCCGCGTGCCTTGAATATTTTTGGCACATCCACACCTTTTCGCTCTCTTGAGTTCCAGTTCTGAGTTCGACCATCATTAGTTTTCAGCCAATCGACATCCATTCCGACACCGAGCAACTCTTGGTACTCTGAAGGGGTATAACCAGAGACAAGAGTGACCAAGAAAATGGTGGTGGCAAGCAGCCAAATTTTGAAGCAGTGCACGCGAGCCATTATATTCGATTGAGGTTGGTGACAAGTTGAGCTCCTTGAGTTTTGGTGGAGCAATTTTTGCGGCGAGTCGGTCGAGCGGGTACTCATGTAGACGTGTCGGAACGCATCGCCCGAGCTTCACTTATAAATGTGAGTGATCACTGTAATGATTACTACATTCACAGAGGTTACTATCGAACCAAAAAATATATGCCACACTTAAAACGGTAGGCTCCCATAGGCTAGACGAGCCATGTACGGTACCTTATGATGAATATAAGCACAGGGCTTCCGAGTTCGCGCTCAAACCAACCGTGAGTGTAGGACTTTTAGCTTGTAAATGAAATGGTTCCAGTAATGAAAATCGGGGCCGATTTACTGAAGGCTGTCGCCAGTGATATAATCACACCCAAGCAGAGGGTTTAACGTTTGTCATCGTTGGCAAAGAGCGACCGCAGCAGAAAAAAGCCAGAGTTTGTCGCAATGTAAATATGCCGTTGTGTTCGCTTGAGGCTTATGACACGTCGTGCTCGTAATGCACATGAAAAGCAGGTCGTTTCAACGAGTTGATCCGATGGTCTAGGCGTAGAAAAACCCACCCCTTGAACGAGTTTCGGGTGAGCAGCTTACCTTACAACCATTTCATTCGTAGTCCTGCGCTTTGCATCATTGCCTGCGATGTTTTGCGGCGTTTTGGGTGAACCATGTACCCGATTACCAAATATTCAACCACTTCGGAGAAGGTGAAGATGGATAAATACTCTGGGCGTTGCTGCCGAGGTTGTGCTTCATGTCAGTCTAGACCCATCGACCACACAGGCTCGGCCCCGCGGATTTCCGATATTCGTTGCATGTACGAAGGGTTAAGTAGGGTGATGTAATACCCTTCGGAAATCTCATATTCCTCTTACAGTTGAAACCCAGAGGCCAGTTGCGGTCAATGACCATCCCACGAAACCCGCGATGGAACCTGACAGTCTGTGTACTGTAATGGTCTGCCTTGCACGCAAGGATGCAGAAGTGGAAAGTCTGTGGGGATGCGAATTGTACTGTAATGTGCGAGCCAAATCTGCAATGCACATTGCGTGTGACGAGGCATTTGAAGTGGACAATCTTCGAAGGATGGCAATACGTTACTACCCAAGGGATATCGTTGGTAGCCTGTCTGCTACAGTACGAAGAGTTCGCGAAGGCAGCGCCAGCCTTTTGCTTCCCACCGATAGGTGCCTCTTCCACAAACAGGCACGAATGGAGTGACCCAGAGATCGTTCCACCACGACGGAGCCCAAACTTTGAATTCAATTTTGTACTCACGATTCGGTGCTTTGCAAAGCGGCATACCTCCCGATGAGATAGAAAGGGTAGCTACTTACACTCCTGCACCACGCGAATTCGAGTTTGATATTTCCAGTTTAACCACACTTCCAAAAACGTAGTCCGGACAATCCGTATCGTCCAGCCAAACTTTGAATTCTCTTGGGTTCCCCCGACTTCGTTTTCTTCTCTCTAGTAAACTCTATTTAAGTCGTAAGCACAGCCGCCAAACTCGAGTCAATCCGACTACCAGCATCAGCTCTTCGTTATCTTCTCGACCTGAGAGTGGTCTCCATTACACCAGATCGTCATTAGCATTATGAATAATCATCAACTTGCTTTCATTCTGTTCTTTGTCATCATATCTTGCCCCAAAACTGTACTCGCTTTTTCTGATTTCAGCTCCGCCAAATCGCACATAGGAAACACCCCCGTAACAGAAAGAGAATCATATGAAATCCCAGTAATGGATACAGCTGTGCGCACCTGGCAAGCGACAGCGTGGCAACGCGCCAAACTCAAGCTACTTCAACTGGAAGAAGAGTTCGAGAGAAGCACAAAGGCCCGGTCTTGCCAACAGAAAAAGAAAAATATTCTCCGCAGACTTTACTGGAAAAAGCGATCGATGAAATGCCCCCATTCAGCTCGCCGAAACGCCGCAGCCGAATGCCGAAAGCGAAATGGTTTAATGAACAAACTGGCTTGGGGGAAGAGAATGTGTAAGTGGAACAAAAAATGCCTCGCATGGCGCGTGTGGCCTTTGCAATGGAAGTTAAAGATGGCACACCAAGCTTGTGAATGCATCCGCCTGTGGAAACTTATGCAGCAGATAAAGAAGGCAAAAGCTTTAGTGTGCCAAAACACCCGAAATGTGTGGGAAATTAAGCATGATATTTATGACATCAAACAAAAGATCCTTTATTTTCGAAAATATGTTGACGCTAAACCTAGTGTCGCGCCCAGAGTTACTGAACGAAGGAGATGAACAGCCGTGTGGAAGGATTGTAGAAAGAGTGATAACGGAATATCAAATTTCTTCTGAAATGGTAAATTGTCGTTACTAACATTGTAGAATAGACTAGTAGATAATAGAATTTATAAAAGAACATCTCTATTTGTGAAATTTGTAAAGCAACATGAGAAACCCACACTTTTTGTTACCATATTAATATTGTTTTAACATATACTTAATATCAATGCCAGGAAGGTCCCTTTATAGTTCGTAATCTTTGTTTTGTGCTAAATGGGAAAGCGGCCTGGCTATTTGTATATTATTGAAAGCAGTACTATACATTAGTTGTACTCTAATTTTTCGAGGGAGATGCCATAAGTGTGAAGCATTTGAGACATATAAAATACACGAAAGCACAAGTGCACCAACAGAAATGCTTCATGAAGGTAGCAAACTGTCTGAATCTGCAAGCTCGCTAAGTCTAATGCTTGCTGGGCTATCGGTGAGATCTTTGGTGATCGTATTAGAAACCACCAAAATGTTTATATTCTTTGAACCACTTTAGAGGTAATTATGTCATGTACAATGGCTTTATGACAATCCACGGCAAAAAAGAATTTATCATATTTTGTCTAATACCATTCATATTTTTTGATAAACAAATTTAAAATCTTGTTTTGGTGTTTTCTGGTAGTTTAGAACGTATACTTTGGCTTCGAAGCTCTGTGCAGACAACCAATGTCAGTAAATTGGGAAATAAATTCCATTATTTTCGTGTATTGAAATTTCAAACCAAAAGAAAAGGAAAAGTAAGAATCTTACAGCATTATACAATGTCCGATGAAAAGCTGACAACACATGAAAAATGAATTATGAAACAAGAGCTCTAAAAGCTAGATTGTAAGCGCAGAACAACTATGGCAAATTACTCGTGAAATATGACAAATGGAGTGTCTGACGAGGACCAGGGTCGTCTTATGCTCTACGTGTTGTCCGGAATGTTCCTTATTTATATTTGAAAGCATCAACTTTATTTTCAAAGCCTTTATAGGCGGCAAAAGAAGGTAATGATGGCTTCTATAATGTCTATTGTGATGGTAAACCCTCAGATAAAGTGACCTAGCTCTGAATTCAAAAGAGAAGGAAGGACAAAATATTTCCTCTTCTTTTTTATTACAGATCTTTCTTCTTTTCTATAAGGAGTCTCAACGAACCTGAACAAATATCTTTACGAGATGTACTATTCCAAACAATCCAGCAGCTCGAACTTCGATGGAACAGACCACAAACATCAAGAAACATGCGAAGAACGAGAGTCGAGAAGAAGTGATAGTTTCCTTGCATTTACGAAGAACGCTACTTTAAAAAAAGGCAGAGAACGTTTTAAGATTCCAATGGGACTCAACAACTTCTTCAAAAGTATACACAAATGCAAAAACAAACGTCGAAGAAGAATTCTAAAGTTCATTTTAAGGGTAAGTCCAATTCTTTTGATTCCATGGTATATTTACTGCAATTTAAGAACACGATTCAAAGCCTGGTGGAAGAAGACACATAAAAATTGCGATTAGAATGGTAAGTTTGATGAAAGAGATATTCTTTTGTGCATAATATTGGTACGTACAAAAAATCTATTTCACGAAAAATTTTACACTGTGAACATAATTATATCATAGAAGGTGCATTACTTTTCGAACACAAAGCGATGTATTAGTTTTTCAAACTTGATGAAATCCAATTACATATAAGAAGAAGAAATGGTCTGCAGCAGCTTTTAATAAGTTATGTCGTGCTTAATTTGGGAGTTTGTCTCAAAGTGGGGGTTGAATGCAAGAAAACTTCGATGTCTACAACTGCTTAACTATCAGTACAGTGCGCAGTAATCGCACAACCACCCGGAAATCTCTTCAGTTCCTTACCCAGTAGTCTATTTGAGATTTGATGATTCAAGACTTAGCTGCAAAAATGCTTTTACTCGTCTGAAGATTGGATATCTCGTTTCATGTATTCATCTGAACAGCACTCTCGTGTCCTATTGGGAAACTCTAGGATCCTGAGCACTTTGGATACTACATAAATCAAAGCAAAACACAGGGAAACGAAACGTAACAACCGTACTTTGGAAACAGACATCCAAACGAAGATGGTGCATGCCGCAAACGCAAAGACCGACAGGAGCCATAAAATCATGATCCGTGGTCGTGACGATAAAATATAGTTCGAGTAAGGCTGCTGACTGCCACGCGAACAGCTGCGCAGGGACCTCCCACCCAGCCCCATCGCATTCGCAACAAATATTCTTCCGCGTTTATGAAAAGTGCTTCTTGCGAAACACTGATAAAATAGCATTTATTTTGGTGAACAAGGCAGTAAGATGCTGCAAAAAAAAGGGTTGCGGTTCAAGCTGTCATACGCGCCGCAATTTGTTGTGCACAGTCCACGATCAAAAGCGGCAACTAACTTTTACCCACTCTTTTGTCAAGGAACGCAGTCGTATAGCATCGCTACGTACCATCGGTTTGAAAACTAGAGAAGCAAGCTTTAATTGCTTTTCTCAAGCTTGTCCTTGTTGTGCGAGTGCGATTTCTTTTTGAACGTCTCGCATCATCACCGCATCCAAAAAGAAGATAAGAGCACCATGGGAAGAGCAGAACGAAACCAAACAAGAGAAAAATTCTGAACACGGCAACGCAGCGCTTTCTTTTTCTTCGACGTTCACTTTCGCTAATGTCGGGGAGCGGGCTGAGCGACGAAGTGTTTAAGTTTACCGATACTGCGTCAGAATAGTTCTGAGAAACATAAGGAAACTTGGCTGTTCCGGTCGGGATTAAATCTGTGTTCAAAGCTGTCAAAGAGCTGTGCGAATTTAATTCTAAAGAAATGTCAAACCCTTTGATTGCTTCCCAACTTTCCACTTCTTCATCATACACAGAGGAATCATATGAAGATGTCGTAAACCTGCGAGTGACACTGGAAAAATCTAAGTGATTCTTCTTTTCAAGTTCCGTTAGGGATATAGGTCGAGTTGTCACAGTATCCCGCCTTCGAGAGCCAAGCCGTTTCCAAATCATTGATCAAATATTGGGATGATATCTAGCGTAGAGCACCAAAAATCAGAATGATCACAATGAAGTGGGAAGGACGATCATTTCAGAATGAAGAATTTTTCTGCCGGGGGACCTGCGGAATGCAGGTGTTGTGGCGGTACAGAAGAATCGCGGAGACATTATTGAGATAGTACCGAATCCACATCCCAAACAGTCGGCAACAGTGTTGTTAGTCAAACAAAGACGGGCATGTCCTGAAGGTTGTGCCTGGAAGTATGAGCATTACAGTACGTTCTTGAAAACAAGCATCAAATAATTACTGTATGCTGCCACAATGTTCAGTCGCTTGTGTCGTCGTGTTTGTGCGCCACAAGTGGCCACATGCAACGTGCGAAGAGATATTCACTTGCAAGCATACAGCACCTCTGAGCGTGTTATCACACCCTTCCAGAGCGCTCACAGCAAGTGACCGCCTTGCGCATGGCCAGTCATGGTGCTGGTATGTAAAGTGTGACGCCTCGAGGCACACTTACCGTGGCCACGTTCACACAGACGATAAAGAGGTCGCCCCAACCGGCGCTACTTCTACCATTCGAACGGGACGCCCGTCAGTCAATACTTCTTGTCCCTCAGAGCACAAGTGGGTGCAACCTCAAAATACAGAATAGCTACCCATGGTATTTACCCCGCACAAACGGTCACGATTTGTGCGCTGATCGTATCATTACTTTCCTTTACGAGCGGGCCTCGTCAGAGCAACTGTGCCTCCTTCGCAGACACTCTTTTCGATCGCAGCACCCTTCGAAGTACCCATCGCTTTCGCTACGGGCCAATCGCTTGAAGCTTTCGTTTCGAGCTCATTGTTCTGAGCCTGCGCTTCGAGGCGACTGCTCGGCGTTTTCGCTTTGACGAGCTCGTGCGTCACCGTCTAGTGCTTCACATTTTGTGGTGAAACGCAACTAACGTAAGGTACAGAAAGGCAGAGATGGTGATGGGCGTTTGTGCGTTTCAGGTTGCACCCACTGTTTAACCTCTTCGTGCGTCGCCAAAGCCATCGGCTCCGAGGTCTATCCCGCACAACTTCTATTTACAAATAGGAAAATGTCGTGCAAAGCTGATGTTATGCGGACAAATTCACTTTCCCGTATCTCTTTCCTCTTTCTTTCACGAGAATGGTCTGAAATTGCGCTCGAGATCATACATATGCGTTGCATGTCACCACCAGAACCGTCCATTTCTCCGCCTAAGTCTACTAATCGTACATGATGAGATTCAGTTCAAACCTTTATTACCTGTAACGCTTTCTTTCATGTTGCAGGTGCTAGCTTACATTTTCAGCCGTGTTGGGTCACTGAACTACGTCGCGATTTATCACAGAAATGCGTACATCTCAATGTTACTCTCATGTGCGAGAGCATTTCGCCAGCTGCTCATCTCCTGTCGGTAAGCTTGTGAGAGTTTTTGAGGCTATGTGTCAGCGTTAATCAAAACATCCGGAAACGCCTCCAGTGTTAGAGTGATACCTTACACGCCATTACCATTGTCTCACGAACGCTTAAATATTGCAATTTTATCCCCCTCATGCAGTCCATTGAAGCGTGTTGCGCACCTTTCACGATGGTAACATGCTTCAAAATCACAACCATAGATCACAGAGAAAGTGATCGGGTGATCGTTTCCACTTCTGATTTAAGTACGTGGTGTGTGACTTGCATCTCTGAAGTAATCTCTCCCTGAGAATGCCATAGTCGATTTCCAACGCATTAGAATGCGCTGTCCCACGACAAAGGCACTCATACACACCCATATTGGTATACGCAATGGTGCACTTGGAGTATCCAACCATCCTTTTCGGCTTTTGAGATTCACCAGAGTCAAAGTAGAGTGCGTGCTTTGGCGCACGTAATTCTTTCGTACCCATCGTCAAGAGGGCTGGTTGTGATAAGCCATGTCTTGAAGAATGATACATAGAAACTGACTAACGGGAATAACATTGATTTGACGAGTTACCCCATTTGCGACAAATGCTTGTTCAGTTTCCATTGAGAGCTCTAGATTTCTGGCTAAATACCGTGATAACGCCCTAAAACGATGCTGTCCGATCTTCGACAGCCACTTTCAAAGACAATATCATAAGGCCTCAGGTATGCGATCTCATAGGTCCATTGACAACAGCGTTGAAGGTAGCCGTGAATACACCCAAATACATCTTGAACACTTCCAGCCGCACTTGCTGTTAATACCGAAATGTAACGATAGATCTGCGCACTAAAAGCCTGCTTCGGGAAGTTACGAAAGACTCCCTCGCGGTCCCGCAAACGATAGAGGTGCATCCCACGGTCGAGACCCGTATGCATTAGCTCGGTTCTTTTTTGTCCTCGATCATTAAGAGGTCGTTTACATCACAGACGGGACCGCTGACAACCATGTCGATTTTCTTCAGCTGCTGGATCGCTTTTCTGATCTGAACGGCCAAATGGATTCGAATATCCTGCTGACTTTCGTAGGCCACGCACTGTGCTCTGAAGCAGCACGGTTGTGTTTTACATATTCAGAAGTATTCATGCGGACTAATACCAGCCGCGTGTGTGTCCACACATGCAATGATCCAAGGCAAGTATTGGACTTGCACGGTAAGTGGCAGAAAAATGGGGCGAGGCGTTCGGCCAATTCTCAATCACGTGCTACATTGGCCGCCGTTTAGGTGAAAGGTGCAACGGCGATGCAGGTTTAAACAGAACGGTGAACTCGGAGAGAAAAATCCAGGGCAGGAACAGAGCATCTGGTACGTGTACACGGCGGGAAAGGGCTACTGGTGGACCCCTGGTGTAGAAGCGAAAACTATTTCGTAGAGAAAATGATATTTCGTTGTCTCTCTTGAGAGCTCGCATTTCTCCACTTGCTTGGCAACGCGGACATCGCCAACACACGTTAATCTCAGATCACACGACTGCTCGCCTTCGTTCAGCCAATAATATCGCTGAAACAATTTCGTCAAGTTAGTAACGGTGTAAAGTAGTACCGTGTAAAAACCAGATACGAAGACGGCTTTCTTCCAAAACTCGGCATGTGCAGCAAGAGCTCTGCACCAGGAATGCAGGGCCGTTGCGCACAGATAGAGATGCCTACTTCGTCAAGCATGGTGGATACAAGGTTTCGAGGTCGCAGTCAGCCCTCACCCGTAAGTGCCCTTGCGCTAACTAGTTCCAGCGCAAGTGCATATGAGCCGGACCTCTACCAAACTATCCACCATTGATGTAAACTCACTGTGACCAGAGCAAGTAAACTGTTGGGAAATTCATTCCAAGACGATCAAACGATTTACATGTCTTTATGATACAACTACATTAGTGAATAAGAGTTTGTGTGAGTGTGTGGGGCAAAGAAACAAATATCGCGATCGAGCGTGCATGCACTGCTCATAAAGAAAACAAAACCATAAGAGGAAGATGGGGCAAAGGCTCCCCGCAGCCACGTCCATGACGAATTTCCAAGGAAAAGACGTACATGCCGGCCATATACAAGCAGAATAGCCCATGCAATGACGCCAGACCAGCACGGATAGAGAACTGCTTGAGGGACGCCGAGAAGCAGCAGCGGTCATCGTGGCATTTGACACCAATTGACCGTTAGATACAAAACGTGAACGGGGCACGGCGCAGTTACAGTTGAAAAGCACGTTAGAACTAGTAGCGAGGAGATCCAAACGACGGTGTGGCAGGGGACGCAGACATGGAGACCAACTCCGAAGAGTAAGGCGCTTCCTCCCAAGCCGTGCGAGCCGAGGATGACCCAATAGTTACTCCGTTTGAGAATGCGCCGTTGTAAAATTCACGTCCAATGAAGCCGCCGGCGCTCAGCGCAGTGCTGGCGACCACTTTCACGTGAGGGCTCGGCACAGCGTCCTCCTGCTCACCGGCGGGCGAGGACTCGGCGCTGCGCTCACCCACAGAGCTCAGAGCTAGATCGTCCAGGCCACTGGCACGCAGCAAATGAGCGCTGAGGGGTGAGAAATCAGGCAATGATGTGGAGACGGACGCGGTGGAGAACTCCTGAGACAGACACAGGTGAGCCTTTTGATGAACGGCGGATGTGACGGAAGGGGGCTGATGCGACAGCGGAGACGTATTGCTACGAAACAGCGGCGGTGCACTCTCAGGCGCGGTGAGCGCGGCACAGGGAAGCGGAGGCAGCGGCTCCGAGTCGGTGTTGTACGGGCGGGCGGACCGGAAGGTTCCGTTCATGATGGCGAGCGCGCGCAGTTGATGTCTCTTAAGGGCATCGCGCTCCTCTGGCACGGGCACGAGCAGTAGCTCGACAGCCTCAGCGGCGCGCGACAGAGCGGCGGAGGCGGCGGGCTCGGGTAGGGTGTCCGGCGCCTCAATGACGACGTGAAGCGGCTCATTGAAGACGTGCTCCCAGCCAGGCTTACCGCGCACGTCTGGTTCCTTGTCCTTGCGGATGCTGCCCTTGCCGCGGATCATGATGCGACAGGCGGTGTCACGCTGCAGCGTCTTGAGCGTGGTGCCGCGCGGGCCGAGTAGGCGGCCGACGAAGTTGTAATCGGGGAACTTGTCGGAGGGCACGGGCAGCTTGACACGGCGGCGCGCGGAGGAAGAGGCGGAGGCGGCGCGACAGCGCTGGATCTCGGAATCAAGCAGCGCGCACAGATTGGGCAAGGCAGAGCGCAGGTGTGCGACAGCATCGCGCTCGCGGAGGAGCTGGTGGAGGTGGCGCGCGGCCCGGCGCGGGGAGGAGGGACGGGCGGGCGGCGACGCGGGTTGGGCGTAAGGGGTGGATGCGACAGGCGCGACAGGCGCGACAGGCGCGACAGGCGCGACAGGCGCGACAGGCGCAGGGGGCGCGGGGGGCGCGGCGGGGGCTGCGAGCGCAGTGGGCGCGGCGGGCGCGGCGGGCGCGGCGGGCGCGGCGGGCGCGGCGGGCCGCGTGGGGGAGGCTGCCGGCGAGGAAGGAAGGAGGGCACGCGCAGGCATGGCTAGGGGAGCGGGCGTGCTCGTTGTCGAGGGGGGAGGGCGTTGGGGTGGAGGGGCGGTGTGGTTGAAGGGAGAGGGCGGGGGGTTTGTGAGGCGGTGAGCGGCGCCGCCCTGGCGCGAGATATGACGCGCTGTGGTTGGCGGTGGCGCGAGATGCGGCGCCCTGCTTGTCACGGAGGCGGCGCTGTATTCAAGCTTGACATAACGCTTTTTCCGTTTCGGGCGCGCACCCGTGGCGCGTAGGTGCGGCTGCGTGCTTCACTTGATGCGGGGAGCGGCGGCGCGTAGACCGCGGTGCCGCCAGCTCCGCCCTCCCTCGCTGCTTACCGGCTGCACTTTGCGTTGCCGCCACGGCCTAAGCAGAGCTTCGAGACACCCAGCCCTGTTGTGATCGAACTTGCAAGTTTGCCCTTCGCCCGGTCCAGAGCCGCACGTGTTCGCCGCCCGCCTTTAGCCCTTGACGGACCAGCGTCAGCACCAGTCACATTCGATATTGCTCATCCCCTTGCGAATTACGAGTCCTCTTTCCCGCTCGCCCGCCACGAAGCTCTTTGCCTTCAGCAACAATGTGCCTTACTCGTCACTCTCATTTTTCCCGTGCCACCTACGCCGATGTTCTTTTGCCTTTCAAGCAGCATCTGCACTCCCAAGCAAGATGCAGTTATAGCACTCTAGTACTGCGGACATGTTTCAAGCTTTGTTCACACCTCTAAACCGCATTTAACTGTTGCGGAACGAACGCAGAGACTTATGCCAGATCGACTCGTGCGCTTATATTCACAAATATAATCAGGAACTCTCTTGTCTAGCACTCAAACCGCCTTCAACAACATGCCATTTCCACTGCTGAGTATTTTTCTAACCCTCACGTGGCTTTCTGTCGCTTGTGCAGTTGCGATGTCAGAGTGGCAACCTAACGATTCTATTACAGTCCTGCAGCGAATCCGACAGGGAACAACTGAGAAACAGGAAGCCTTGTCAGCCCATGTAATATTCACTTCCTTAGCGGCACAGCCCCAAAAAATCCAACGTGTCCCAGCAGTGGGCACATTCCTTATTGGTCACAACCTCGCCCGAACTGACATACAAAGAATGTCAAGTTGCAACTGATTTCGACTTCGACCTCTGCCGTATCATCCGGTGCTGCTCCAATTGTTTTCTCAGTGGTCCGCCCAATTGATGTCACCATTAATAATATCGACTAGTGGTCAGCATTGTCTCCGCTCGACGGCGCATTTCTGTGTTGTGATGGTAAGGATGCTGCAGAAACAGCTGCAAATTCATCAAAAAACATGTCTCATCCAGGCGATGTCGCATGTGATGAGTAAGTGTAGACGCCTTACGAAACTATCACACCATCAAGTGTCAGATGGGTACAATTCTGGGATGTCAGGGCAGTCCTTCGCAATGATTTGTACATTTGTGTCGTTAAGCTATTTTCAAGTACCCCCACCGCCCAAACGAATCACGTTTCGGGTGGTTGGCCTGAATCAAACCCAATGATCTAAAGCATTTTTGATGACAGCCGATTGCTTCTCTTCTGAGTCCCTGCCATTTGTGAGACAAGAAATAAATAAAGAGAGGAACACTGCAAGGTCATTGAACCACGTTTCGCGCCTTTGATGTTCGAATCTTCAACAACTGAAAAGACTGAATTTGCAGTACTTGCATCAGAGGATCGATTACACACAATGCATTATCTCCCTTCATCGCAAGATTTTGAAGTCGAATGCGTTATACTTAAGCAGATTGTTTTAACGCGACTCGGCGGTGGTTTATTTTACAAGGCGATGCTCTAGCTCCTTTTTTTCTTTCTCTCCGCCTCTATGGTCGGGAGCTCGGCTAAGATTGTCACAGAGGCTATAGCGTCCTCTCCGACAAAAAAATGTGCTGCATATTACTAGAATATCTTGTAATGCACTCTCCTAGTCGGTTTAACCCGTTCCGTTATTATTGTATATGTGGCACAACTAGAAGTGAGTTTTGTAGTATCTATGTCAGATTTGCGTTAAATAGCAAGTCCGTGTGCGTTCTCATTTTTACTCGACTGCTTTACGGTAGATAAGCAACAGCCACCCTACAAATAGGCGAGATGCACACGCTTACTGATTATACAATCGCGGAGAATAAATCGTGTTTGCTCTCTGTAAACACTTGTACCCGACGCTATCCCTGAACCCTGTAACCCAGAACTGCACCATACATTTTGATTTCTTTGGGTTGCAATGGGGAGTCTGATCACTCCGAAGAGAACCAAAGATGGACACTCGCAGAAAACCTTGGAGCCTTGATGGAGCCCTAACTTTATCCACGTTTCTCCTTCGGGATTCAATTCTTCTCGAAATAGATGCAGGTCGATTCTTACGGGACAGTTTGGAAAAGTTGGTGAAACTGGAAGAAAAACACAACCAGCAAGTCTGCGCTGTCATCCAGCCGAAGAGTATAAAGGCGCTGCGGCGTACTGAACCAGGTGCACTCGTCCCTCAACATTCATCGGCACTCTCAGCAGGGCAGAATCTATCCGCTGGAAAGTTCTTCATTCTCACCTTAACCGCCTCTCTCTCCACAGTACGATGAAAAACTCGATCGTTAAGCTTGTCTTTGTGTTCGTTTTGTCGGCGTGCGTGGCCGCTATTCGTATTGACTCTGATCTACACAGTTCCTCAAAAGAAGCATTGCGTCTCATGTCCAAGTTCGAGAATATTGTCACTTATCGTTCTGCCCGCGGATGGCAATTCTCTGCGCTGGAAAAATCGAAGCAGAAGTTGAGACGTCTCGAATCCGAAATGGATCAGATTCAAAGAGCGCACCAATGCCAAAAGAAAAAAGAACGACTTCTTCGCACTCTGTACTGGAAACAAAAGAACTCGAAGTGTGGTACAGCTTCTTGGCGCGCACGACGAGACTGTAATAAGAAATGGGGCCTCCTCAAGCAGCTTCGCAGGGGAAAGAAGCTGTGCAACTGGAACAAAAATTGTCTCGCCAAGAACGTCTGGCCCGTGCAATGGATGCTCAAAAAGGCTGAAGAAGCATGCAAGTGCGCCAGTATGGTAAATATTAAGAGAGAAATTTGGGAGGCCAAAGGAATCAAATGCCCGAAGACAAAGAAGGGATGGATCGTTAAATCTGAGATACACAAGATTCAGAAAAAGATCGAGTACTTCGAAAATGTACTTCGCCCGAAACCGAGTGTTTCTCCGAGACATTAATGGAGGACTTGCGGAGAGAGTTGAAGCTGGGTGCCATTCGTTGTACATTGCAGTGCACAATTTTGATAGATATTGTCCTTAGTTATTCTGAGCGCTTTTTTTCCACTGTTCTTTCACTTGTATGGAAGCTTCAACAAGTCGGAAGTACTCATAGACTGGCGTTCAAATCTTAGATAGAACTGTTAGCTTAAAAATTCATTACTTTTGTTTGCACACTATACATTCCCCGACTGCCCGTCGCAAGAGATGGGCGAATGTCGCGCACAGGTGACATAATTTTAAGCAAAGCGTTAGAGAGCGACATAGAGCAAATCCACGAGAGCAATCAGCGCGAGGAAAACAATCTGGGTAATCACGGTAAAGGTGGATCTATGCGAGAGACAGGAAGATGATTCAGCGTACGACCGGGTGCTTCGGCGGACGCACGTTGACTGGGCTAGTGATGGGCAGCCACACAGGCTCCTATTGCACCCCGTCGGGGATTTCGGAAAATTGGAGAAATAGTGGGTGTAGGCCCAGCGCTGGCTACGTTCGCATCACATGACATTCAAAAACAAGCATTCACTTTAATATTGTCTGTAAGTCTGTCCCGTCAGACTGCGTTGTGTGGCTGGCGCCGAGCTTCCGAAGGCGGAGATATCGGTAGGCCTTGATTGATATCTACTTTATACTAAGACATCTCGTGAGCATGTATCTTGTCTTCATGCATCCTAGTTCTGCAGCCCCCACTGTGAATTTTGCGGCGACAGGGCAACCAAAGCGCGGTGCGCGCGCTCAAAGGCGTCCCCCATGAGCACGCTACGGCAGGGGTAAGGCGCGCTCACTCAGCCGGTGGGTGGTAGGTGAACTCAATGCGAATGCCACACGGCTCGTAGCACATAAAATGTGTGAACGGAAGGTCAGGCATGAGCATGGGCGCAAACTCAATTTTGGTCCCGTCCATGCCCTTGACCATTTCGTACGTCTTGTTCAAAGCGTCCAAGGTTGGGCATTTGATGGCCAAATGATGAAGACCAATGTTCTTGGTGCGGTCAAACGGGACGGGGCTGCTCGACTTGGACTGCCATACGGTGATGATGGTACAACCGTCCGACACGAACACGGAAGGGTAATCGGGATCGCCGCCGACCTTTTTGAAGCCGAGCGCCTCGAAGAATCCAACGGTTTTCGAGAGAGTTGATACCGCAAGAGCAACGTGACTGACGCCGACGGTGAGGGAGGTCATTTTGAATGCGAACGATTGTGGGAATCGACTTGCAACGAGCGCCGGGATGATCGAGGAAGCTGAACGCTCTGCCACTTTATAGCGGGATGCCGGCGATGGGCGTAGAATCCCCCTGTTTCTACGCACCCGCGACGACGACAAAAATTAGAACATCATCAGAAACAACTGTGTCGTTTTCCGGCACGAGTGGAGTTTGACCGAGCAGCGGCCGCGAGCAGCGGCGACGGCGACCGGCACCAAGCAGCCGTGGAGGAGTCGGTGCCAACGCCACGGCACAAGTGAGGCGCGAAAAGACGCCTGCGGTGGTTGATACTGGCAAGCGGCTTGACACTGTCAAGCTACTTGACACTGGCGGCCGCGCGCTGGTACACACGTTGCCGCGTGGCCTTCGTGTGCTGCAACACGCCCGCACGCCGCGGAATCTGCGCAATAAGCGCCGTAAACACGCTCGTGAGACAGTCGGCGTTTGGTGCGTTTTTTCTGCGCCCGACTCGGCAACCCGTATGGCCGAGCCCCGCGGGCGGCGCCGCTGCGGCGCCAGCCGTGCATGGTGCTTGAGCTGCCTCGCGCCAGCTGTTCCGCCGTTTTCGCCGCTGCCTGCTTTCCCCATAATCCACACTCTCCGCTTCCGGAAACCACCCGTCGCTCGTGCCTTTTTTCTTTCCAACTGCCAATCGTTCACATCACACGACGCCAGTCCGCAGCCCATCAATGCCATCTTCCACCGACGCCACTCAAGATCCGTTCCACCCGCACCCGCAGCTGCAGCTAACAATGAGCCCCTCCAGCGCGTGCTGTACACCTTCATTTTGCCGGAGATCTATTTTCGTCAACTTGCAGTTTGGCGGACTGCTAGCGTATCACGACAACTTGTCACATAAATTGAAGCCTTCTTGCGTTCTCTCCATTATCCCGCAGACCCTTTATTGAACCTTCGAGCACAGCAGTAGCTTCCGCGCCCCCCTGAATCACAATTGCTTTTGAAACGGACAGCTTCGTCTCCGACATACCAGTCTTACGACCACCTGTGTAGGCGGTCCGACAACTGTCCATTTCGTTCCAACTCAACCAAACAAGAACCACAACGCACAGTACCTCGACAAACACCTCTCCATCCCGTCCTACTTCCAGCACCGTCACATACTTCTGTTGCATTCGAAACTAGATCCGGATTCTCTCGCGGGATCTTCCACGTCTTTCAATGGGTCTTCATCGAAACGAGTCTATTGACAACAAGTACTACGTACGTTCAAAGATCGACGACGGCGGAGAAGGCTCAGTCTACGCTGTCCAAGACAGCGAAGGCCGTACGTATGCTGTGAAAGCAAGTCTGGGGCCCTCATCCCTAAACCGTGAGTATCGAGCTTACAAACGACTGGGATGTACTAAATACAATAGGGAGTTTCTTCCGCGCATTTATCACTTCTCCACCCACAGGGGGCACGACGTCATGGTCATGAATCACTTTGAAACGTCACTTGACGATTTGAGACGGAAAAATGGAGGTTTCTTTTCGATGCCCACCGTGCTGAAGATTGGCATCAAGATCACTCGCATGTTGCACTACATACATTCGAAGGGTCTTCTCCATGGAGATGTCAAACCCTCAAACATCATGCTGGTCAAAGAACAGGGTCGATTGGCAAAATTCTACTTTGTCGACTTTGGTTGTTCCCATACCTACCTTCATTCCCGCGGATCTCAGCACATCAGTGATTCAAACTACAGTTTTTACGGCACGTACTTGTTTGCTTCACCACGAGCACATGCCGAAAAAGTCCAGTCCAGACGAGATGATTTGAAATCTTTGACGTATGTTTTAGTCTATCTCGCAAAAGGCACTCTTCCGTGGAAAAAACGTAGTGTTGAAAGAACGGGGCGAATGAAAAATGAGACCTCCATCGATTCCCTGTGTTCAGGAACCTATGGGCTAAAAGATTTTGCAACACAAGTTTGGGCCCTTTCTTTTGCTGAGAAACCCGATTACACCTCGCTCATGTCTACTCTAGACGCTGCTCTTATTCGTTTAAGAAGAACAAACCGTATCCGCTATGATTGGGAGTAGCCCAGTTATCGGTCGTCTATAATTGTTGGAGCTAGGAAAAAACTATGCAAATCTAGTGAGTAGATATCTTAAAGCATGGCCAACTCAAAAGCTGACCGTTTTGCATACAATTATCTTTGAACATTTAAGTGCGTTTGCGGGTGCAACTTAAAACACACAAAACATTTGTTTTGTGATCTCTCCAATGGAGACAATTGTTATGAGAAAGAAAGAAAAATGCAAATTGTTCTTTCTGTCTATGTTTTTCCCGGATGCATCTAGGTCCAGAGCGCATGCAATTTGAAACGAAGTAGTTTTCTACCCTTATCTGTTTTCAAAAAAGAAGAACTCTGAATTCATATTCTGGAAAACAAATGAACATCTTTAACCGTGACAAGTGATGGTCGTCTCGATGAATGAAAACTCGTGGATATCCTGATGATGAGAGGAGCAGGTACTTCTAGTTTACAGAACTGTGAAGTTATATTGAAAAATGAGATACTCGTATATTTAAACAACAACTTATTTCATGAGTTTAAATAACCAATAAACCTCATAATGTCGAAAACATGAACAAGACATTCAAAACTTTGCGACCAAATACGATGATAAGTCCCAACAAGGTCTTAAGTTTTTAGAATTTTGGATTCGCCATGAAAATGAGACCAATTCTGATTTCCACGGAGCAATGTTTTTGTTTTGCGCTCAATAAAATTAAATATATTTATCAGTGTTTGGCCATATTTATGAGTATTATTTAAGGCCTTATCCTATTACTGCTTTTTAGACTAAAAAGTAATTCATAAAATTCATTTTCTCTCTTAAACCTTTGAGCAGTTTCATGAAATAACAATGTCTAATACAATATAATAATGAAGAAATACATTTTATTTTTCTGTATATTGCCTGTTGAAAAAGGCTGGTAACAACCATTGATTATATGAATTAGTAACAAGAATATACATATCGTAGCACCCAATCACAGCTGGAGGTGGTGGATATTATTAACAAAATTCTAACGGTTTTTTAAATAGGAGATCAAACAATCAAGAAGCGCAATCATAGGATTCGAGCAGATACAAATGACCATTAGAGCCGATCTGATGCACAATAAAAAATAGTACTTGTCAAGTATGCAAACGGGGTGCGACTGAAAAATAAAGAGACATAACGAAAACATACACCATTTTCGCGCCGCCCACGGAGAGGGTTTCTGTTAGACGCCAAGCAACTTGTGGAACCCGAGAAGGCTGCATCCACTCATTTTAGTAACGAATAATTTTGTATTGGCTAACGGTTATATCAGTGATTACCTGTTTGAAATTTGCCAAATCATAATCTTTTGTCAAACCTAGTTCTGATCACTATATAAGCTAGACCTACTACTCTTTCAATGAACAACCCTTTTTGACACAGAGAAGGGACAACTCTCGTCTTCACCTTTACCATCACCTTTCTGTATCAGGACTCTGCTTCACAGTCAGAGTGGATTTACCAGGGCCATTGTGATTTGCCTTTGAATTTCTACAGATTAACAGTCCCAGATTGCTTGGATGGCATCAGAAGGCACCAAGATCGTCGCGTTGAAGCGATCAAATTGGATTACATGGAGAGATTTGATGCTAACTCTCTTGAAGTCTCAAAGCCTTCATCAGTTTCTGTATGAAGGTGAAGATGCTCCTGCTGAAGAGCATGATGACGAAGCAAAAGCATCATTTCTGATGAAGAAGAACATTGCTCCTGAACTCTATTATCTTGTAAGAAATTTATCACGACCACATGAAATATGGGCTGCTTTACGCCGACATTATGGTTCTACTAGAAAGAGAAATATCCAAACTTGCAAAAGAGCCTTGCGAGATATTACCATTGAGTCCTGCTCTTTTGATATTACTACTTATTTGCAAAAGAAGGCAGATGCAATCGATGTTTTGCTTGATCTTGATGTGAATATCGATGATAACGAAATGTCGGATCATATACTTGAAGGCCTTGAAAAGGATTTTCGCTTGACTGATTTCTTGTTCTTCCAGTCTACCCAAGATAACTCGGACTATCATCGCTTGATTTCCGATATCCAAGTTTATGTTAATTCTCCTTCATTCAAGATGAAGTATGGAAGGAAAAATAAGTCTCACCGAGCAAACGTTACAACAAGGTTTCAAAAGAGAAAGAAGAACTCGTACCATTGCGATTTTTGCAATAAGTCCGGACACACATCTGACTATTGCTACTCGAACCCTTCGTCCAAGAAGTATAAGGGGGTCGAGAAACCCAAAGTACAGCTTCACACTTCAGCTGTAGTCGATCAGACTCTTAGAAATATGGACTCACAAGTTGTCGTTGACTCTGGAGCAACTGACCATTTCTTTTGCAATCCTCAAATGTTTGTCGGACCTATTCGAGCTCACTCTAGCTCGCTTGAGTGTGCTTCCGGAAATCTTGAAATTACAGGTATTGTAACTGTCCGTCTCGAAACTACAGAGGCATTGATTACCATTGACAACGTATTATTTGTCTCTGATCTTACTGTCAACCTTGTTTCGCTTATCAAGATTGAATCAAAAGGAGTTCGGTATTCATACGAGAACGGCTTTCGAAGTCTGAGACTTGGGTCCCGTGTTCTAGGTCATCTTAACATCTCTTCGCATTTGATTGTAATGAAACTTCTACAGAAACGATGTGCTCTGTCCCAGAAGATTGTGAGGAAACCCGTGAAAGACATTCAGGATGTTCATTCTTCCCTGGGTCATTTGTCATTTGACAAGATTAAGCACTTGAAAATTGAGACTGATGTCAGTGTCAGATATCCGTGCGATGTTTGCAACGCTACGAAAACTACTCGAAATGTACCTAAAAGAAAATTTAAGAATCCGTACCGACATCTCTATGAGCTTCTACACTCTGATATATGCGAGATGCCAATTGTCTCAGTGGATGGATTCAAATATTTTGCTTTGTTTGTAGATGATGCTTCAAGGTATTGCCACATCGTTCTTTTCCGTAAAAAACCCGAAATCTATCGTGGATTTTAAGAATTGCTCGAAGATGGATCAATCACAATCTCGACGATTCACTCCAATCAAGGATCTGAATACTTTAGCAAAACGTTTCAGTCTCTATGTATTTCAAACGACATTCGTCGAGAGTTTTCATCGGTTGCATCTCCAGAAGAGATGGGGATAGCTGAACGACTAAACCTTACATTGCTGGAAAAATTACGACCTATGCTTTTGGAGTCAACCCTTCCCACTACTTTCTGGTCATTTGCTATTCTGTAAGCCAATTATCTGTATAACTGGTCACCTCATTCTTATCTTGACAATGACACACCCTTCCTTGCTCGATATGGACTCTCTGAGAACTATGAAAGGTTGATACCGTTTGGTTGCACAGTCAGTATCTACATCCAGAAAGAAAAGCGTGGAAAGTTCGACAATACTACAAAGCCTGGAGTTATGCTAGGATATAGCAACAACTCAACTGAGCTCTTTGTATTAGAATTCGAAACTGCTGATGTTATCTCTGCACCATCTACTTTCACATTCAATGCCAAAGAGTTTTCTGGCATTCCAGATGAAACTCTGAGGAGATTTATTATCAAACAAGAAGGTATTATTCCTACTGAAAACGTTGATGATGGTGACGATTTTTCCAAAGCACTTGTGAAAAACTCGGAACCAAACAAGATATTTCTTACCAGAATTGAAACACTGCCTTTGAATATGAGTGACGCATACAA
>JAHNZQ020003149.1:684245-722200 GCA_019155205.2 Gracilaria vermiculophylla
CTGAAAACGTCGATGATGGTGACGATTTTTCCGAAGCACTTGTGAAAAACTCGGAACCGAACAAGATATTTCTTACCAGAATTGAAACACTGCCTTTGAATATGAGTGACGCATACAAGAGACTCGATTCAAAGAAATGGCTGGCCGCTATTGAACTCGAGTTGAAAAATCTACGAAACTTCAATGCCTATGAAGTGGTTAGGATACCGCTTGAGCACCAAGTTGTCTCTACTCGTTTTGTGTTCACGAAGAAATTTTCCGAGAAAACCAACTCTGAAAGGTACAAAGCTCGACTCGTTGTCAGGGGTTTTGAGTTTAAGACAAACTTCGGAGATACTTTTGCACCTCCTCCACATTTGGATACACTGCGCCTGGTCGTATCTTACTGTGCTTGTATGGCTTCATCAGGATTTTCTCTTTATTCAATCGACTTTGTTTCCGCATTTCTAAATGCCCTGAGTGACCCTCATGTTTGCGTCACACCACCTCAGGGCGTCAAAATACCTCAAGGACATTGCTGGAAACTCAATCGTGCTTTATATGGAACTTCAAGAGCACCGAGATTATGGCACAAGACTCTTGAACAACTTTTGCATAACCTCGGATTCCTCCGCTCTGTCGCAGATGCCTGCCTTTACTACAGAAAGACTAAAGACCTCACGGAACTTATTTTCTTCCATGTCGATGATCTTATTCTTTGCACTATACCTCAAAAGGCTAAGGAGTTTGTTCCATCTGTGAAAAAGAAGTTTGAGATCCATGTTTTGGGATTCCCTACTGAGGTGCTAGGAATTCAAATTAGGCGAGACAAATATGGAATACATATGTCCGTGAAGAAAAACGAAGACAAAATAATCAACGAGTTTGAAATGAACGATGCTGAAATCTCGCTCACACCTCTTCCGCCAGGTCTAAAGCTACCTCCTCTGAAGGAAGTACAAGATGCAATTGTGATCGAAAAGTACAGGACACTTTTGGGAAAACTTTTATATTTGGCCAGATGCTTGATATTTGACATTTGCTATGCCGTCAATCTCCTATCAAGGTATTCTACCAATCACAACAAAATGATATGGATACTACTTAAAGGCATTCTTAGGTACCTGAAAGGAACTAATTTGGAGATATCGTACGCTTTCAAGCCAAACAAACATGAGTCTAAGATTTCAATATGGAGTGATGCTTCTTTTTCAGACGACAGTAGCACTCGGAAAAGTACAATTGGGTACCTCGTTTTCTGGAATGGATTTATTGTATCTTGGAATTCTTCGAAAACGAAACACGTATCTCTTAGCACGACGGAGTCGGAATTTATCGCAGCTGCAGAAGGTCTCAAGACAGCATTATATTTAAGGAATGTGAGTCAAGAAATATTCTGTTATAGTCTTTATCTGACATTATTTGAAGATAACCAAAGTTGTATCAAATGGCTGAAGAATGCTACTGGATATCATGCAAAAACTAAGCATATCGACATATGTTACCACTTTGCACGTGAGCTCTACGAACAAGAAATACTAGACATCAAATTCATTCCATCAGCCAAACAATTTGGAGATCTATTCACTAAGTCACTTCCTGCTATTCCTCACACTTCATTGTTGAAAATGATACATTGCTTCCCGAGTTCAGGGGGAATGTTAGACGCCAAGCAACTTGTGGAACCCGAGAAGGCTGCATCCACTCATTTTAGTAACGAATAATTTTGTATTGGCTAACGGTTATATCAGTGATTACCTGTTTGAAATTTGCCAAATCATAATCTTTTGTCAAACCTAGTTCTGATCACTATATAAGCTAGACCTACTACTCTTTCAATGAACAATCCTTTTTGACACAGAGAAGGGACAACTCTCGTTTTCACCTTTACCATCACCTTTGTGTATCAGGACTCTGCTTCACAGTCAGAGTGGATTTACCACGGCCATTGTTATTTGCCTTTAAATTTCTACAGTTTCCCATTTGCTTTCGGTCTGGGTTGCTTACTTTAGTATCCATTGATGAGTTGAATCATCTTACTTGGGCTATACTTGGTTATTTAAACCACGTGCATCCTGAAAGGTACACCCTTTATATTGCATAGAGAAAAGGAAACACAATCAGAACCGTGAGTAAAAGAACTGATTCTGCGACATATCGGCTCAAAAACTGAAGATGTACAAAATGCATCACGTTCCCTACTCTATGCAAATAATCGCTCAAAAGAAAGGAGTTAAACGGCGAAGAGTAGTATAGTGAGCAGAGCATTTAATGAGTGGAGACTAAGTGAGAAGTCCGCCGTTAGAGTACAGTGATGAAATTAACTAGTGCTTTGGCATGCAACGTGGCCGTCGAGCTCCAAATCGAACTAGTAACTGTTAGTATAAGTAGCAAGGATAGTTTTTGTTTATGCCACCGGGCTACAGTAGGCCATTTTCCGGGTGTCCCCACGGCGGTACGTTAACCACTTGGACGCACTCTGAGCGCGTTTGAGCTCGGGCTCATACTTTGGGAGGTGCGGGGGCTTCTTTCTAACTTTCGTGTAAAGGTAGGCATCTTTTAGAAAACTCTTTTGCCATGCTGTTTGTACAGTCTACTAGCAGATTGGCCAGCTCTGTTATAGATATCACTGTCCTTTAAGCACCGTATCTATTTTTACCAATTGGTTACAGTAAGACCTTTGGTCATCCCGTGCTCACAGCCGTTCCGATGCTGCCCTTTGCACTCCTGGTACCAATCGGCCTTTCCTTCTGAGTAGACCCACACCGTCATTTTCTAGACAAGCCACCCAATCCAACCTACCTACAGGCCTTGTATACGCGGCACTCTGTACAAAACTCCGGTCTCCCGAGGTAGAATGTGGGCGTACATACGGATCGGTCGAAGAATGTAATACCGTGAGCGAACTACATAATGGTTTGGCCTTTCTCTCGGCCATAGTTACACGATTCTAGAACTACGTTGTGGCGAGTATGTAGAAATGGTAGATTTTAATTGATGCTGGGACACTATTGTGAGCAAAATGCCGGGAGTCATCATGCCTGGCGCTTTCGCCCTGTGAATAGTTGGTGGGGAGTCGAAACTCCGGACCATATTGGACAGGAGCGTAAGCTCCTTGTCCACTACTCAGTAAACCTAAGCACCTCTTGGCTACTTTTTCCACCCTTGTGGTTTCTACAGTAGTTCAGCGGGATAATAACCCATACCAACTGTCCTCGCTGACTCGCAAGCGCTGTATCCGCCAACACCAATCGGTTCCCGTAAGCCTGCCAGCCATCCGATGCGTACAGCCGTTTCAGTGCTGCTGCTATCATTCTACAAACCATTTGGTCCCCCTGTCTAGGTTGAAATCCTCCTGCGCTCCCTAGACCAGTTCCCACTTTTTTGCCTACCAACTGGTTCCGCGGGCGCTGCTTGCTGTACTACAGTTTGGTCTATCGACTTGAAAAGTGCAGGTACATACTGAGTTCCTAACAACAGAATATTCGAAAGAAAGGAGATATTTGAGAACCATTTGGTTGTGGCAACTGCTATTAAACAGTTTGTGCGAATCATGAACCCACACAAATTTGAATTTTGCCGACCGACAAAGGTGTAATCTCTCGTTCGTCGGGACGAAAGCGGGCCTCTGCCCTTGAATTACCGATTTCGGATATCCAACAGGACATGATTAGGAAGCAAACAAATAGTTCATTCCTTAGTGGCCAGCAAGGCGACGAAGAAGCCGTGGTTCAACCGACAAATAAAGGAATTGCCGGACCGGGTCGGAGAGCCGATCAAAGAAAGCAATTAGAAACCGAAGAGGAAAACGATTGGGGCCCAATGGCAGCTTTTCGCTTCGATATCAACACGATTACCGTCATATTAGATCATATTTATTTGACCGAAAGGATTTTTCGTAGTGGTACATCAGGTCTTGGAGCAGAATGCCCGCGCCTATATCGCCTAAATGGTAAGGGATTTTTTTCAGAAGCAGCAGATGGCGATGTCCTCTCCAGGGCGACCACCAATGGCTTCAAAAATACCTGGTGGATCACCGTACAGCCAAGTGGTATACGAGAGATCTAACCGGCTGGATGACTACACCGTCCTTCCGATAACCTTGGGTGATGTGCAGCTGCAAGGGTAATTGGGAAAACGGACACACTCTCAGGAACAAGAGGGCCCAGCAAGGTATTTTTCCCCACATTTACCTGGTTAGGCCGCAAAAGAATCTAAAGAAGGGGAGCCTAACGGTAGCGGTTCATTGAACTCGGAGGACGAGTATCGACGGAAGCCAAAATGACGAAAATAGAAATCCAATTGAAAGAAGAAACGAGGCACAGGGTCTAGCTCGAATAATTCGAGTTCCGAATCCGAAACGCACCCCTCTACAGACTAAGAAGAATACCGCAGATGGAGAAGGTGGAAGAAATTTTCGCCGTATGAGAAATAGTCCCAGAAAAGGAAAACCCAAGCGGCGCACAACATCAGATTCTGATTCTAATGATGATGAGGACCCAGAGGTACTGCAGCCGTTCAATGACGTATTCACGAATTCTAATGACTATCGCATCTACAAATTGACCAATCGCGACGCTTATTATACCGAAAATGTCGCACAGAAAATAACTTTGCGGCATCGCCCCCGTAATTTTCAAACGGCGAATAAGACCATCAATGGTAGTGACCCCATCGATATCATTGATTATCTCCGAAAGTTTAAGCTGGAATGTGATCAAAATGGCTTTTCGGAAGGTGTTTCCATGTGGATGTTTCAATTCTGCATCAAGGGAGCAGCTGGCTCCTTGCTTCACAGTAGGATGCAGGCAAGTACCATGGTAGTAGACGAAGATGCCACAAAGATGCTTTGCACCTACTTCTAAGTGGTGAAGTATCTCTTGCAGACTTACTCTATCAGTGAGGTTGTTCATGAAGCCTACGTGGAAGTATTGAATTAGCTCAATGGGCCGGACAGACCGAACTGGACTTCGTGACGACGCTGTTTGCCTCTACTTTTCGATGTAGAAATGTCATTACTTTCTTTTGAGTGATGTCCTTATTTCCCAAAAATGTGGATACGGCCATCAGAGCGCAAGTTCGTAGCCATGTGGCAAATCATCGCCACCTGTATTACAACGCACTTTCACTATATGTTCAAGAGATTGGTGACACCCAGTGGACGAGGAGACGCACTCAGATACCACCGGGTGGTACGTCAAGTGAGAAACCGAAAGCCAACAAAATTCTGGCCATGGATTACTCCTCCCTCTCGGGAGGAGAAGTACCAATCGGTTTGGGTCTACACAACAAGCGGTACATTTGATAGAACTAAACGGCCTTCATTCTGTTGCTCCATGACCGACCTAGCCGTCTACTGTGCCCCATACTTCAGTATTGGTTTGAATACTGCTCGCACCGAATGGGTATAACCGGGCGATGCTCGCCGTACCTTATGGGATGAATACGCCAGGAGGCTCACATTCTACTTACTTACCTAACGGCAACGTCGCGAACCCAATAGAAGTCCAAAGCCCCACTGCATACCTTTGGATAACCAGCCTATAGGAAGGCGTCTACGGGTAACCTCCTGTGTTGGTTCTGCCTATCAACCCACCATTTGGTTACAGAATGTCCAAGTGTAACTTTGCATCAACGCGCCACTCTACGGTGGGTTCGACAACAAACCCAGCAGAAGATGATGCGGACAAAAACGTGAAGAAAGCCGTAACCACCCAGGATGAGAGCCAACCAACGAGAACCGCCCCGGCGGAAGCCACGGAATATAATATTGGTCACCGCCCTGGATTATGAGACGCAGAATCCCCGGAATGATCTACAGGAAGAAAACGAATAACAGTCGGACATGAAATTGCCCCCTATGGAACAACGAATGATGCCAACACAGACCCATAGGAAGCTAGGACTGTTGGAAACCAACTGGCTAAGAACGAAACACTTGACACGAATGAAATGGATCCGAATTGTTTCACGGAACATGACAGAGAGTCTCTATTGAATACGAAATATCCTATATAGCAGTCGAGGACACAGGCGCCGTACCTCATCTGGTCGCCAAGACGCTGCTACAAACAAAAGTTCATCAGCAGGTTAAATACGTGCACTTGCCTACTTTTTGGTGTATGCCAATCGACGGCCAATGTCCACCATGGACTACTTTTATCTTTAGGTAACCGTGGGTAATCGGAGTGTCCCCATGTGATTCATCGTCGTTGTAGTACCTTCAGTTATCCTCTCAAGGTCGTAGCGCACAACGTCAGTTAAAAGCTTTTGGTGACTCCAAAGGCGCGAGTTCCTAAGGGTGGTCCCCAATAATCATGGTCTCAAGCCAAGGGAATCCTGAAAGAGGGTTTGCAAGCGCCAAGCGGAGAAGGGAGTTCAGTGGGCGGACAATGCTTCTACATTCTCTGCTGTGAGGCAAGCTGGGTATCGGCGGCTTAGAAACCTGAAGGTGTTCGACAAGAGTCTCCAACCCAAAGAAGTATAGGAAGACTCAGGGGTGCTAGGTTTACTTCCTCCAGAGGTGGTGCTCAACCGGCAGATTAAGTACCGTCCCGGGATCCTGCCTCGACAGTTCCCACTACTGAAATGATTACCTGCACCGATTAAATCTAATTTATCTACATTCTACAGTTCCTGAAAAGTGCTGTGGCATACACGGGCCGAATAATGCACCATGCGGCTCAGATAACAAAATACGAACCCTCTTGAGGAAAATCCAATGGTAAAGCAACATGAAAATATCACCTTAGGATCCACTATACTACATACCCCTTCTTGAATTGGCGTACGTCCCCGAGGTGCATCTTTTCACATACTGATCCAAAAGAGGCTTCGAATGCCGTGGACATCATAACAGATTTCCCACCATGCGACACACCCCGCCTTCCAAGGGATTTCCTGAACTTTCCAGCCTTGGTGTCGCAGACCGACCGTGGGTTCGCGTATCTCTTTTGAGGCATTCTTGGGTCCCTAACGCTCCTTACCCAGCCTCATTTTCTCCTTCTTGATGCCCCTCGCTGGTGCTACAGCTCCCATTTGTAGTTATGTCTTCCACGCCCTCTATTGTCGTCCGTACAGCGTCGGCATTCTGCGTTCGCGGTTGGGACGTCGGCCGGTCTGGTCTGTTCGCCGGTCACTCCCAGTGGTATCATGCGGCGGTTCCTCACGATGCTCGATGCTCCGATTCCCTCGAGGGTCCCTTTCGGGAAACAGCTGAACCGTCGCGTCCACCCGTGCATTCCCAGTCGAAGAGCCTCATTCATAATCTTCTCTCCTGTGCTGCCATCGGTTCCCATTGGATATGGTAAACCTCCTTGTCATGGTGCTCAATACCTCCCCTGCAGCTCAATGTACGTCGTCTCCGCGCATTCTGCGATGGCTTCTTGACGCGTTTCCCTCCCTTGCCAGGTATACAACTGTAGACTGTTACCCCCGTGACGTTCCGCGTCGATCTCCTCTGGTGCTACGAGACATTCAGTCGCCATCCTGCCGTCTACTTACGTCTTCGGAATAAGTTCTCCAGCACTGCCTCTTACTTTTCCGTCCGATCCTAATGTGCATCCAACCTTCACTGGTGCGTCGCTTCCTCCAGGGGATCACTTCGACCATCGTGCCACGTGGGTCTTTAGGCCCTTCCATGACAGGTGCGTCAGTCTCCCTTGCTCCATGGAGGATTACATTCACCATTTTGGATATTACTTTCAAGCACTGAGATTCCGCGCCGTACCGGAGGTTGCTTGAAACGACCAGAAGCGGAACTGCGTGTACGCCTTTCGCGCTCACTGCCTCCACACTACGATGAATAGTGACAACGCTCGGGCCACTGTGGAGTACTGCGACACTCCTTTCCTCAGGTGTGCCGAAGAGCGCGAGATACAGACTCGAATCCAACTACTCCTGCACAAGGAAAGCTCACCTCAGCGAGCAGGGCGGCCCGGAAGCGTCGCCGATAGACGCTCTGCCCTAACGGTGCTGCTCTCTGATCACCCATACGATCGCTTCTACTGGCTCCATCAAAACCGATGGGGGAAGCACCTTGCGGATTTGACCCGAGTGCGGAACGACTCCCCATACTTCTATGGTTGGCATGACATGGACTTCCACCAAATGCCTTCCGGGCAACGTCCTAAGTATTACCTCAAGGGGAAAGACTCCTAGAGGGACCATTGGGTCTCTCCGCACCTCTGTGTGGTGACGCCTATCACATTCGCGTATCATACCTTAGAGTTTCTGGATCCACATAACTCCTTGAAACTGTTCATAATTTTGATTCCTCGAAGTAATTTGTGGTTCGCAACCTAGCGACGTACATCCGGGCAGCGGACGAGGGCCTCACTTTCTATACTCTGTGTTGCGACGGTCGTCTCTGTTGGGATTCTTCATATGAACCAACCGCCGGACGTTTGCTCACCTTGTCGGTGCCAATTATCCGGGTCCTTCGCTCCTTAGAAGGTCATAACCTGGTTAAGGGCACCTCGTGGAGCGAGTCAGAGGCGGAGACGCTGTCTGGATACAAACTGCATTGGGCGTTGAACGATACACCAGGTTTCATATGGTATAAATATGGCGCAGATATTCTTCATCCCATTGTGAGTAGCCCTAATGGAGACGATGACGAGAAAGCCTATCCGGCCTTTGCCCGCCTTTCCACTTCTCGGGTCGCTCAGATATCACGGCTACGTGTCCTCAATTTCGATCCCGTGGTGGAGAGTCTGTGGACCCGCACTCTTTTTCCATTACCGCCTCTGTCACAGGATTTGGCTGCACCCCTTGAGGTCATGACGCAGCCTCTAGTGTCTATCTGACCAGCGACCGCATATGAGGTCAAATGAAATCATATGAGGTCAAATGTAATTACTTTTTCATGAGGTGAAAACATTAAAACGTTTCCCTTTGTTTTTGTTCTGATATTCTTATCACGTTGTCGACGCCGTCAGCGCTTAACTGTTTCCACAACAACAAAGGGTGAATTGTGGATGTTACATTAATCAAAGCCGTCAACAACATTCGTAAACTATGGCATCGTCCACAGATCCTCGCAAAACTGCTGGAACAACTGTGAACAGCCGCGCTCGCCTGGTTACCAGTGAAGCGGAATGTAAACGCTATTATGGATCTTTGTAAAAGTCCACAACGGTCAGAGAAATAGTTCAAAACGTTCATATTTGCAGGATCAGCAATCGAAATCTGACATTCTTGACGGTAAACTTTAGTTTACCCCATCGAGAGAAAGAAGTTACTATACCTTTATCCAGTGTCAAACTCGGTACTGTTGTTGACGAGACCCCGAACGCTGCAGAAGAACAAAATCAGTCGATTGACACGAGTATCATCGAAATTGCTGAAGAAGAAGCCATTAATACAGAAAATAATATGCAAATTTTGCAAAACCAGCCAGATGATCAAAATCTGCATACAGTCTGCCAGTCAACTATTGCCCATGGTCGAAAAATGGAAACCTGTGCGACGTTGAGTCCTCTGAATGGTTGTATGCAAATGCATCAGTGGAAAGATATTGGTCCAGCAGGACATTTTATCTCACCGCGTCACATTCCTTCAGGAAAGCCTACACTGGATTTCTTTGGCTGGATGTTTCCCATGCCTTATTTGGAAATTATCGTGAGCAGAACAAATATCCGACTAGAAAGCAAAGGCGTTCGGAGGTCATCAGGAGGTGAGGTGCTTAAAGTTTTTGGCGTTCTTATTTTAATGACTCGTATTGCGTTTTCGAACAGACGTGATCTTTGGAGTATTGAGCCTGTTTCTAAGTTAATTCCACAACCAAAAATTGGGCTTGATATGTCACGCAACAGATTCGAATTGCTTAGAAGTTGCATATGTTTTAGAGGAAATGATGTGACTGAAGAGCAAGGAATCGTGAGATGGTCTTTTATAGCCGATTTTGTGAAAGCGATCAATAATCATAGTCGTTCTTTTGTTACGCCATCACACTCTTTATGTGTTGACGAAGGAATGTCACGGTGGTACGGATTAGGAGGTCATTGGATTGATGTGGGGCTTCCACATTATACCGCGTTGGATAGAAAGCCCGAAAATTGTCTTTAATTGAAAGCTGTCTGTTGCGGACGAAGTGGTATAATGATAAATATTGAACTCAAAATGGGTGCTAATAATCTGGAACAGGATTTTGATTCCAATAATGCTCATGGAACGGGTATTCTACTCCGTTTAGGACAACCGTGGTTTGGATCAGATCGTTTGGTATGCGCTTATTCTTTTTTTGCATCCGTCAACACCGCTAAAGCACTCATGGAAAAAGGGTTGAGATTTACTAGAGTTATCAAAAATGCATCTCGGGGGGTTTCCTTAGAAACATTTATCTAAAATCACTTTAAGGAACAGACGCTACTTTATATCTATGATTTCAAAAGGAAACGTCCCTAACAGTGACATGATGGCCGTGATGTGGATGGATCGAGATAGAAAGTACTTTATTTCAACCTCGGGCACAGTTAATCCTGGTACTCTTATTGTTAGGGAGAGATGGAGATGGAAAGGAACGATTTCTAAGAAAATGGAATTTGTGGTTGCAATTTTCTGAGATTTGTGAAGAATACTACAAAACATGCTCCATGATCGATCGCCATAACAGATGCCGACAAGATGATTTAAATCTGGAAAAGAAAATAGAAGTAAAAGAGTGGTCATTTCGAGTCAATTGCTCTCTTTTAGCAATTTACATTGTGGATGCATGGAAACTGTATAAGGCAGCAGATGAAAACAGGAGCGTTAAAAGTCCCCATCAATTTCATTGTGAGTTGGCCAATGATTTAATAGACAATACTTGGGACACGACTGGTTTAATGAAAAGAAATGAACCGGAAAATGAAAACAATACTGAACAACCAATGTTTGCTGGCACGGGCTTGCATTTAATGCAAACCAACAGAAGAAGGAAAACAAAAAATGAAATGATTACAAAGGCTTTATATCAAGGACGACGCAAGTATTGCAGAGGTAATACGAAATCAAAGGTTTTATGTTCTGGATGCTATATAAGGAAAGAAAAAGAAGTGTTTTTATGGCACACTGGTACAAACAGAGATTGTTTTGTAAAACACATTGAGGAGTGTCACAGCATAGAGACGCAAAGTATCTAAAAGAAATGACAACAACGTTGACAAAATTCGCTTTTTAAAGTAAAATTCAACATTTCAATGCAATTATTGAGCAAAAGTTCTTTTACCTTAAGCCCCCTACTTATTCAATCCGCGTTGTTTAGACTTGGTAGATTATTTAAACTCTATTACGAAACTGCCGCTATAACAGATGTCACCTTATTTTGTCTGCTGTTCAAGTGGGTGTTGAAAATGTTCTGATAGTGTAAATCTTTTTAGAATTAGTCGAGCTCCCGAAGGAGTTTTTGAGTTTTTAGAAACTCAGCGAGGTTCGAACTCAAGATAAGTTTCTCGCATATAGTCTGATGACCACTGAGCTGCTGTGATAGCTCAAGGCGTGTTCTGCAACTATTTATTGTTCACAGGCAATCCTGGATAACAGGTTTTTAAATTTAAAACATCCAAAATATTGGCCTACGGGTCAAAATCCATTTTTTTATTTTTAATTTTGCGTGATGGTGCGCTGACCTCATATTAGGTCAATTTGACCCCATATGAAGTCAGAGCACCGGTCGGTTAGACACTAGCATCGATGCCAAATCCTCTCGCAGTGATGGCCGATATGAATTCTATGGAATAGGACGAGATCATTCTCGTCTCGACTGTTTCGGCCCCGGTGGTGTAACCCGAACTGAAGAGTGTCTTGGTGCCGGTTATTCGTCCTCAACTGAGAAGCGTCCCGGTTCCTGTGTCGCCGTCACCTCTACTGTCGGCTGCTCCATCCATGGCCCGGACGCACTCCGCAGTGGTGCCTGCAGAATCCGCTTGGGAGCCCATCGTCCCAGCCGATCCGCCGTATGCGACTTTTTTTGAGGCAGTTTTTGTTCCGTCAACGGATATTGCCTTTTATGGCATACGTTCGGGCTGGTTATTTCCTCGGCCTCTTGGGACAGCCTTCGAGGAGTTGGTGCAGGCTAGTATGGTGATGGGCCGTCCTGCCCTTTTTTCTCGTGCAAAGGCTCTGTGCGACTCTTGTAACGTGGTCCTCGAGCTCCATAAGGCCCGAGAGGACTGAGCCTTCATGGCTGCCGTCAAGGACAGCCTGGCAGGTTTCTTTGAGAGCCAAGCGCTGACAGTGAAAACTAGCCTGGAGGCAGAGTATGCGACGCAGTTTGGCGACCTGCAGGCGTGAGAAACCGGGCGAAGGAGGTTATCCCACAGCACGATAGAATAAAACACCCTTGAGGTGGAGCAGCGACTCCCCAGCGAGTGATTGCAGTACTCGCTGGCTGCACTCGATCGTCTAGTGGCAAGATGTGCCAGTGCAGAGGTGCATAAAAAGCGGGCAACGGCAGCCTGGAGGCGAAACAGAGAACTTCAAGTGAGAGGAAGATAGCGGAGAACAAAACAAACCTGTCTTGGGGCCCCTCCTCTTTTCTTTAACGGAAAAGCCAATGCAGAAATGCGTATCCGCTCCAAATTGTCGTAATATCGCGTGAGTAAAGTATCCGAAATGTGCTCCAGCGGCTCTCTAGTGTCATCGTTTTGAGTTATACCCATACCATCGTACGCATTACAGTATTCCTGCAGGTGTCCGTCAGTGACAGACAATATGGTTCACCGCATAACGAATACCATCTTGAGGGGTTATCATGGCCTCTGGGGCTTCTATCAATGGTCAACAGAGCGGTCTAATGAATTTGCAGTATCCAAAGGCGTCGTTGCAATTGAGCAGGTTGCAATAGGAACATCCACGGGTGGCCCCAAAGGTGGGTTGGCGGATGATCAAGAAAGGCTGGGCCTTGGGACTTTCGTCACCAGATCGCGGGAGATGAAGTCTTAGAGCTTGTTTACCTTGATGGCCACAGTGTCTCTGTAGGTGTCAAGAACTTTATAAGAACCTCAAGGTTTTTGCTCTAACTTGAGTGTGACGTCCAGCGGTTCATCGGACGTCTCTCCAGGTTTGTTGAAGACAACCTCGTCGCCTTCTTTCAGGTTAGCGCCTGCTTTCACCTTCCGATCAAAATCCCGCTTATTTCTCCTCTGCGAGGCGTTGAGTCTCTTCTTTGCGAGAAAGAGTTCATATTCATAGGGCCTTAAATTGGAGTGCTTTTCTTGAACTGCTGTTGGTGCCTGTGGCTAATCCGCCGGGTGTGCTGTGGCGCATCTCACGATAACAGCATTACGCTGGACTTTTGAGAGCACCACATTGAAAGAAGCGGTCTCCGTGAAGCGATGCACCTCCAGTTTTTATGCATTTGTGAGCGGGCTCACGTCTGGTTCCCTATCATTCTGGTGATCGGCGACGTAGTGCTACAACCTTGAGGCGAGGTTTTTGTTAAACCGCTCAACCTTTCTGTAGGTCTGGGGGTGGTATGAAGTGGGAAACAAATCTTTCATGCCCATTTTTCCGGAGATCGCGCTAAGTAGATTTGCCGCAAACTGGGCTCCGTCGTCCGAAAGGAGAGACAACGGGTTCCCATATAGATAGACCCAATTCTCCAGAAAAATGTCGGCAAGTACTGCTGCAGTGGTGCTCAGGAGAGGAATGGCGCGCGTGACCTTCGAGAACAGATCGCGGATCTCGAGGGTAGATCGGTATCCTTTCTCCGACCTGGGGAGAGATCCCAAAATATTCATGGCCACGAACCCCAAAAGGTCCTGAAGTCGACACAGCGATAGCGGCGTCCGTTGTTTGAGGATATTTTCCATAGCGGCGGTGCACGAGTGGCATTCCGCAAAACTTTGGGTGGCGTCATAAGCCAGATGAGGCCAATGAAGCACCCCCTCACCATGGTGTAGAATATGCGTTATCCCCCAGGGTGCTCGGAAAGGCGAGTGTAGTGCGAAAGATACAGCCTTATCGCCCAGCGGCTCGTCAGGACCACCTTGTGGGGAACAAATACCAGGTGATCGTGGCGTACAAGTACCCCGTCTCTGTTGACATCGAATGACGATGTTAGAATTCCACGATGGCGAGGCATTCCTTGCAGTACGCATCTGTACTCTGCTCCTTTAAGAACTATGCTACGGTGATGGGGAGAACGTCTTTCTCCTCCTCGACGAGGGCCCTCACCTCTAGGATTCCACTAAAATTGCCTTGAGATTCACAGCATTCCAAGCATTCTACTTCAAATCCTTCTTTTCTGTTGGCGTTCTCGATTACCAGACACGGAATAGTGTCCTCCAACGGTGTTTTGTCTTCTCCCTCGGTAGAAATACGTGACAGAGAGTCCGCCGCCTGGTGTTTTCTGCCAGTACAGTGTACGACGTGAAACTCGTATTCCCAAATCGTAGTCTCTATCTCTCCAGGGGACCGGAAACATCCGTCAAGGACATTATCCATTTAAGAGGAGCATGGTCCGTCCTCAAGGTGAATCGTGCGCCTTCCACATACGGGCGTAGAAGCAACACAGCCCAGAGGATGGCGAGACATTCGCACTCCAAGGTGGAATAGTTCCGTTCCGTCGGTGAAAAGCTGCAACTCCAGTACGTTATAGGTTGAACTCCACCTTTAGGTTATTCCTGGACGGGGGCAAATCTGATCCGAAATTTGCGGGTGTCTGTGTCTAGCACCATTGGGCCGATACGCGTTGGGAGACCCAAGATCGGAGGCTCTATTAGTCTCCTTTTCTAGATGTGAAAGGCTTTAAACTATTCATCCGTCAAGAGGTACAAATGCGTTGTTTTCTTTTTCATCAAGAGGCGATTTAACGGCGCTGCAATATGGAAAACATTTCTGTACAAACCTCCGAAAGACATTTCACAACTTCAGACAGGAGCAGAGCTTCGTCTGGTTTGTGGGGCGGTGAGCTTCCTTGATGGCGTCTAGAGTCTTTATGAAAACCTGTAGGAGGACCATGAGCACAAAAAGCCTCAGGGCATCCACAGAGGACTTTAAAAAAACATTTATATGGCTTCAAGGAGAGTCCGACATCCTTCAAGACTTGGAGCACGTATTCTACATGCATGAAGTGCTCACCCATGCTGCGATAGTATAGAATGACATCATGAATATATACCATGGCGTACTGCCACTTCACCTTCGCCAGGGGTATGTCCACTGCTCGTTTGAACGTTACCGGTGCATTCTTCAATCCAAATGGCATCCTTAGGAATCTGAAAATACCATAGACGGAGGTGAAGTTTGGCTTATCCTTATCGGAGTCATCCATCTGAATTTGCCAGTTGCCACTGTTGGCATCTGGCGTGGAGAAAACGGATGCATCACCTGAAGAGTCAACATATTCATCCATACGTAGTGTCAGGTACGAATCGCGTACCGTCGCCTCATTCAGGCGTCTATGGGCAATGCAAAACCTCAAGGAGCTATCTGTATTTTGCAAATACCACCGAGGAGGTCCTTTCGTAATTAGAGTGCTCGATAACGCCCTTATCCAACATCCGCGGGACCTCATGGCGTTCAAGTTCAGGTGCATGGAGCCGGGCTTTCTATAGGAGTTGGTGTACCAGTTTCGCGTTAGATGTGAGCTGGATCCAGTACTTGGCCAGGATCCCGTGTCCAAGGCGACCTACCCACATATAATCAAAGGCGAAAAGCTTCTCCACTATCCTTTGTCGGTAATCGTTAAGCTCTTCGCCAATTTGGAGCTTCTCCTGCCACGTGGCAGGCTTCTCTTCCTTTCAAGTCTTCAATGCCGCTTTGGACTCCATGGTGGTGATTGCATCGCGCTAAGCAAGGTCTTCCATACGTGAAAGGTGAGCGCGTACGGCAAAGGGCGGGTAGTGTCAATCCGACGACAGATCCTTTTTCAAGTCAGAAAGGCGACTCCTGCAGATAAAAAAAAGACCCTGAAAGCAAGTAATCGGCACTATCTCCATCACTTAATTCTTCATCATGGAGGGCTACTCAGTTGTCAGATGTGGACTGCCCTGTTGGAATGAAAGCCCAGATGCCGGGGTCCGCATCTAAACATCGGTCTGACTCCTCACTGGTATTTCGATACTATTCATCACCCGGAGCTTATTCTACTGGGCCTCTTTGGGAAGAGTACCCACTTGACGCGAATTGGCTTAAGGTCCCGGAAATGTGGACACGATACGTACATGAGTATCGTCGTGATATATCACCTTCCGCAGGCGTGGGTATGTTGCACGTATATAACGATCCACAAAGGAAGTGCCCAATATGCACTGTGCTACCAAATTGGTCGCCGCTAGAAATCACATCCTTACCGTTGGGGAGCCCAATCGGAGATACAAAGGTAATGCGTCGAGGACTTTCAATGCTCGACGCGAAGCGTCTCGCATCCTAGAGAGCTCGCCATTTCTTAAGGAGCAGCCAGCAGACCACGGAAGCACGTCAGCGTGCGCCAGGTTGGGGCCAGCTCGGGTGTGGAGGATAGCACGCAACGTTGTGGAGGAGAGTGGGCAACATTCTACATCGGCAAATACCTTATACGTCTCACGGCGAAGCGTGTAGACAGATTGCTGAAGGGTGTCGAATGGGTCCGAATGGATTGGGGCGTCCGCCGATTCTGCGTCATCTGTGCAGAAGGCTTCTCCGCCTTTCCTAGAGGCGACCTCCATTGGGCAGGGGCTCGCCCGGAAGGATCGCCGTGGAGCCTGTACCCGTGACCGTGAAGGTTTTCTTGGTTGGAGATGACTTGAGTTCCAGCGGGGGAGGGCTGCCGCGGTTGCGCATCGGGATGCCACGTGTTACCTTGGGGTACAAATGATTTTGTATGAGCCCGTGCACGTACAGCGCACGTGCTGATGGGACAGGCTGCACTCCCAGGGAAACGCGGTAACCAGAATTTTCTTGAGGGGAGCGGATATCATGATACCCGGTTCGATAACTTCCACTCTCCGTTGGTGTGTCGCTAAATTCCTAGAAATTTTTCTCTCGTTCCTGTAGGATGGCGTTTTTAATTGATAGGGAGAACGTAGTACAGTGTACTGGCTTTCGGGACATGGAAATTCTGCAATGTGGTGGGTAGCCCCGAGGGATTGCGAATCGGAAGGGGCTGCAAGATCCCGCCGAGGCGTTCGAGGTAGAAGATGAAGATGAGCTGGTCTTAGATGGTGCTCTCTGAAGTCAGGGGTTTGTCAGGGCGAGGGCATCTTGCCCTCCCTCGATGGTGAGATCTTCGCCCTCCTGTGAGTTGTTCAATACCAAGACGTATGCTCGACGGTTCCTGAAGGCTATTACTTTGTACGAAAGGGGAGCGTAGCTGTGGCGAGCGGCACGATTAGCATTCGCATGGGACTCCGCGAAACTTGCTAGCTCGATATAGATGGTCTTCGGATGTTTCATCAAGTGATTACTCACTCTGACGCGGATCGAGGGAAGGAATCCCTCGACAAACAAGGAATTTAGCCGCTGTTCGGAGTACATGTTCCGACACCTGAAGGCCGTCATCCACAGCTTCTGTGAAAAATCCGTTTCGGTCGTTCCCGTATTCTACCTATAAGAGGTGACGTCAGCGTCAGCATCGGCATTCACCTCGTCCGTTGCATCTTTTGAGGAGGAAACCCACCACCTCCGGGTTTGTCCTAAAGATCTACATTCCCGAATAATCCACAGTGGTGCTATCCTGCGTGAGACGTGGCTGCACAAGCGATTGCGCTTCACCTGTGTGGTAGAACGGAAAGCACCAGACGGCGGCCGCTTCATGTATACCATTGGTGTTGAACGCCGAACGGACGCTTGGTAAAAAATTCAACACCGAGATGGGTTCTTCACTTGAAAAGGAGTGCTTCTTCATTTAAATATCCATACGGCAATGGATGCAAGTAAGTCGATTAGCGACCGACGCTCCGTGAAGAGTGGAGCAAACATTTAACAAGTATATATCACAATCCACCACTTTTGCGAAGAGGTCGATAAGCGGGACGACCTTTCTGACCCTTCTGCTTTTATCCCCGAGAGGTATACTGTCCTTCAAGCTGGAGCTGTTCATGGATGTAGAATCTGAACTTCTCACCAAATGGGTCTCTCGCTTTCTGCTTTTCTCCCTCCGTTTCCTTTGCCGTCCTTCTTGTAGGTTGTCAGGTTGCAGGACGGTATCCCCGCTATCGAGACTCACCCGAAGAGTATCCTGTCCTTCTCTCCTTGAGTGAATTCCTTCGCGACGGGTATCCTGTCCTCTTCCGCGGAGCGTCAGGTCCAGACGGTGCATAGCAAGATTCCTGGGGTGGTCCCATTTTCTTTTGGCAGTATCCTTTCCACCTCCGGCGTAGGAGGCGGCAGAATCCTGTTCTTCTCTGCCCAGGATCACCTTAGATGTTGATATAGGGAACCTCTCCTGTACGGAAGAAGGACTTTAAAACGTAACTGCGGAAAGCACCTGCTCGGTTTGAAACAAGCCTCCGTACGGGTAACAACTGAGACCACCTCTACGAAGGGGCCCGAATCCAGAATGGTATTTACGGCCAGGTCAGCAGTCTCCGATGTCATATGCTCCACAAGAGCGTGATGGCGCGCTCCGAACTGTGCCTCGACACCTGCAGGGATTATTTCGACCAGCTCATGTGAGAGCCAATTCGTTAGGTGCGGGAACAGTGACTCCAAGAGAGAGTTGGCCTCTGGATGTTCCCATCCCTGCTGCTCCTGAGGTGGCGATTGCCAAGACGTGTGCGGTTCTGCAACCTCCACGTCGACGTTTTCCAGAGGTGTCGGGGGGGATTCCGCTTGCCTCCTATCATGCAATTTCCTAAGGCGATTCCTAAAACACTCCACAAAAAAGCCAGGATTTATAAAAAGACTTTCATGGTCCTCCAGTCTTATGGCCATCTCCTGTGAAGAGCTGCGCGTGCTGCTCCTACTAATGGAGATGGTTGTTTGAGGACCTTGTAAGGAGAGTTCCATGGAGAGTTCCGAGTGGCCCATATAGAAGAAGGTCAAGGGTTATTTATTTCCAATTCCAATTCCTCTCAAGGAAGAAATCCACTGTTGGGTTGCAATAGTTGCAAACTAAAACCACCTTTCTACCACGACGCTTTTGATTCCTTTAAAAAACTGACCTTCTAATTCAGGAAATCAGTTGTGGTACCTTCAATTCTCATTTCCAGGTGGTAGCGCACAACATCAGTTCAAAGCTTTTGGGGACTCCAAAGGCGCGAGTTCCTAAGGGTGGTCTCCAATAATCGTGGTCTCAAGCCAAGGGAATTCTGAAAGAGGGTTTGCAAGCACCAAGCGGAGAAGGGAGTTCAGTGGGCGGACAATGCTTCTACAGGCCCTGCTATGAAACAACCTGGAGATCGGCAGCTTCGAAACTTGAAGGCGTTCGAACACAGTCTCCAACCCGAAAAAGTAGAGAGAAACTCAAAGGTGCTTAGTTTACTTCCCTCCGAGGTTAAGCTCGACCGGGAGATTAAGTACCGTGCCGTGTGCCCGCCTCAACAGGTCTCACTA
The DNA here is from genome assembly GCA_019155205.2 of Gracilaria vermiculophylla. Lineage (NCBI taxonomy): Eukaryota > Rhodophyta > Florideophyceae > Gracilariales > Gracilariaceae > Gracilaria > Gracilaria vermiculophylla. The sequence continues at coordinate 703,683 of JAHNZQ020003149.1, forward strand.
CTGTATTAATTACCTGCACCACTTAAAATCTAATACATCTAAGTTCTACTGTTCATCAAACTAACTGTAGCGCACTCGGGCCGAATAATGTACCACGCGGCTCAGATAATAAAATACAGACTTTTTTATGCATCATCCGGTCGTAAAGCCATATGAAAAATTCGTACTGGCAGCGGAGCACCAGCGTTGCCGCATTATTTGACAGTGATTATGTACAAAAGATATCTTCAAGGTATTTATAAGCATTATGTACATCGTTGTAGTGCCTAAGCAATCATGATAAAAAAGGGAACTACAAAAAAACGTTCGTGCTCGCAAAGTATATAAAGAAGCACCAAAAGGCTTCTGCATTTCAATTTCCAGATTAATTATGGTGTCGTCACGGCAACGAACTCCAATCCACTATCGGGCGGCCAGCTTCCCCCCTTTCAGAGAGAGCGGCCACCTGTGGGCGTGAAGCCACCAGAGATCGAAGATACGCTCCACGCAACGGTGATCGGAGCGGCGTGAGCTGGCCAGCCAGAGGAGCCGAGACGTTCGCCAGTGTCGGAAGATCCGAAATTCTCCACGTAGAGCCACGAAACATTAGATGACGGGAGAACATGGTGCTAGAAAGGCGGGATTTCAAGACAGAAACATCGTCGCCGAGGGAGACCTCATGTGAGGGAGGAGGTGATTGTGCGACACGGTCACGTTACAGGCGCTCTTGTTTCTCGCCAACGGCGAATACTCTGGTATAGCGGTCGGAGGACACAACATGGAAGGAGCTATCCACAACGAGCAAGGGCTTATGACGGCTGCTTTTGCTTCGCAGTGTTGAAGAACTCTTTGCAAACGAACACGTAGGTCCCTGGGTTAACTTGCTCTTGCGGGAGACTGCGCATTTTGCCACCAAGGTTCCACGTATATACGAATTGAGCGTGTTCCGTTGTCTTCCTGGTGACGGGAACGAGCGTGGCAAGCCAATCATTCCACCGCAAGCGGTATTCGCCGATTGACCGGAATGTATTTCTCTGTGCATGCTATTTAAGAGCCAATGGTGGAGGCGTCTGCGACAAGACCAGTTCGGCTATTGTAAGACCGGTAGTTTGGTGTACTTGCGTACTGTACGCATATATCACGGTTTCCTTGAAGAGACCCCACGAATGACATATGCGTACTGTACGCATATGTCACGGTTTCCTTGAAGAGACCCCACGAAGTAGGGTGATCCGCGCCATAGTTGCGCAGCGACACGAGTAATATGCGGTTGAACCGTTCAACCTGCCCGTCACTTTGCAGGTGATAGGTCGTGGTGAAGAGATTTATTACATCCAGTGTGCAGCCGAGCACTTAAAAGAATCGCGACGAAAATTGCTTGCTGTTGTTGGATATTAACTTGAAGGGCGGCCTTTAAACAAAAATGCAGGGCGTAGCAAACGCTTGTGCAACCGCAAAAGCAAAGATTGTTCGTAAGGGAAATGTCCGAAAAAACTTCGAGAAGCGGTCGGTGATTACGAAAAGGAAGCTGTTCTCTTTCTGTGTGTTCCATAGCGGGTTGAAAATCTCGATGGCGACAAACTCGAGAAGAGCCCTGGCACGGAAATGCTTCAACTCGTTGGAATGCTTCCGGAGTTTGACCCGGTTCTCTACACATTGTGTGCAGAACCGCACGGCGGCTTATCAATACACTGCCATATTGGGCCAATTAAAGTCACTGCAAAGGGTTAGATAATGTTTTACTCTACCCAGGTGTCCACTGAGCTTTGGATTATGTGACAGTTGAAGGACTCTGGGCCGGAGTGAGTTTGAAACCACAATCTGTTGGTGACGCTTTACTTTAGCATCCAGGTAGCCCGTGTCGTTCAACTCAAAAGGTAGGTCTTCACCACCGTTCGGACCTCCACATAGTCCCGCGCAGAATGGCTTCCCCAACTGTTCTCGGACCACCCCCTCCGTATTGATTGGCATGAAGTTCCTCTACGGGGCGTGCTAGATGGCATCGGAGGCGATGAGCTCGTGTATGTCGCCGAAATGAACCCCATCTAGGGCCCAGTTCAGAGCTCATGGGGCAATCCCTTCGGCAACGAAGCTGTAGATCTCGTCCTCTATGGTCTCACTGACGGCTTCCCCATTTGTGTGCAAACGCGATAGTACATCGGCTTGCATATTTCGAGCATTCCCCATGAAAACTACTTCGAACGTAAATTCTGCTACGTGGAGCCTCCGCCGCATTAAGTCCTCTAATGGATCCACGATGTTCATCAGCCACCTCAAAGAGAAATGATCCGTGAATACGGTAAATTGCACTCCAGTAAGAGAGAAACGGAGTGTTGAGAGCGCCCAAACCATGGCAAGCCACTCCCTCTCCGAGACGGAATAGTTCCCCTCGTCAACGTTGAGAGTCCAACACCAATATCCCCTTGGTTTGCGCTTCTCTTCAGGGCTTGTCTGAAACAGGGCTCAATCCACTTGGTGGTCGCTGGAATCCGTTTCAACGGAAGAGACGAGGCCCAACTTGGGAAGTGACAAGATTGGAGCTGTTGTCACTGCGCTGATCATGGACTTTAAAAGCAGCCAGCTGACCGGTTCTGAATGGCAAGAGCTTTGGCCGGTGCTTTTTCCGCATTAATGCGTTACGCGCCGCGGTGTTATTCGAAAACGCAGTATAAACCATCGATAGACGTTAACTAATCCAGAGAAGGATCTCAATTCCGTTTGTGTCCGGGGTTCTTCAGCCTAATTGACGGACTTGAATCCTCCAGTTTTGATCAAAAGTCGTCCGGGACGGATGATGTGACCCACAGACTTCATGGTGTCTGTCAAGAACTCACACTTCCTGAAAATCAGAGAGATACATGCGTCACGTAGTACCGTCATCACGTCCGGAACATGGGTGAAATAATAATCCAAATTACTGGAAAAGATGACTTTTTCGTCCAGCTGCACAAGACAAGTCCGCCATTTGCATCGGTTTAAGAGTGAGTAGATATCCCTTCAAAACGTTGCAGGAGCATTGGACAGAACAAAATGCATCCGCTTGAAGCAGCAAGACCCGGATTGGAACGAAAACGTAGTATTGTCACGGTTTTCTACACTGACCGGCACTTGCCAGTGATCCCAATTGCCGTCGACAGCCGTGAACACTGCGGCATCCCCGTGGAGTCTATGATCTCTTCCAATTCGAAAAATCGAGTAGGTATCCTGGACACTCGTGGCGTTGAGCCTGCGGTAATCTACGCGAAACCTTCATGATACATTTGCTTGACGTACAAGGACAACGGGAGACATCCACGGAGATTGTGCTGTCTCAATGACTCCGGCGCGGGGAATTCTCCCTAATTGAAACTTTTCCTCTTCCTGAGCCTTCGTGCTAACCCTGTGTGGGAGTTGCACGATTGGCTGAGTGTTCGGTAACAAATCCATCCGGTGTTCGGTGCAGCTAGTATCGCTTAGCGGGCCAGTACACATAGGGGAAAAGTCCCAAGACATTGCGTGGAAAGGCTACCAATGCGAGGCGGGCACATGGGGCAGGTTCAGTTCCTCGAGAGCTCTCAAGGGGCCAATCCGATCATAGCTCGTCGGACGTGGGGCCGGCGAGGCCGGATTATCATAGAGGTCAGTTATTCCCGTTTCCGTGGTTCTCTCAGGTAGATCGGTGATTCCGCTGAAGGCGGAGTTCACTTCCACGTCGGGCGCGTTCCCATCTTCTGCAGGTACGAGCCCAAGTACCTTGGCGGCTGTCACCCTTGTGGGGATTAACGCCAACAGATATGGCGTTACGGAAACCACCACTTGGATTTTAGCAAGATAATAGGGTGTAGGGCCCATATTTGCAACAAAGATCCCAAAATTGGCAGTTCAGCACGACGTGCACGATTCCGTTTGAGACGCCGAGGCAACTTCGTTCTTACAACGAGGCTGGTTGCTGAACAACTATACTATCAAGCAGTGTGGACGGGAGATGACCTGAACGAAGACCTGCATGGCGGGGGGTATCATCACTGGTGCTGCATTGCGGAGCTTTGTCGCCTCCCGGGTTCCCGGCGGCGATTCTTGCGCGGCAGGCAGAAGCACCTAGTTTTTCGCGTCCCGCCGAAGTTTTTGCCGAACGATAAGAATTGACGACCCATCTTCTAACTCCACATGTTTTAGGCGGTGGTTGATAGTCTCTGCGGCCCTGTCGCAGTAGTCGCATCCGAGGATGATTGGCGCTGCTAGAGCACGGCAAATAATGAAAGTGAGCTTGACCACCTATCTTCCCAATTGGACAACTAGATTAATGGTACCCGTTGTTTGTAACGGATTGTTGTTCGAGTCCGAGACGTCGGGTATCGCTTCTACGCGAATGGCAGACCACAAAAGCGGAGGTAGTAACGAATCGACAGCAGACTTCGGCCACGATCCAGTGTTGAGGTCCGTGAGAAATCACATCATATACTGCTTGTGCAGTCAACGATCAGCGTAAATCTTCGAAATTCACTTCGCTATCACTAATAATCGATCCGAGATCCGGCTTTTCTTTATCAGCGGTCGAGACAGAACACCTAAGTACTCAGGGACCGCGTCTGCGCTGTCTCTCCTCGAGAAGATACTACCCCGGGATCGACACGGCGGCGCCTTGGGCGACGTCTGCCTTATCTCCGAGGATGCCTCCCTCTCTAGAAATACTTTCTCAGATAGTTTCCCTAAGCGGGCTTCACTTCGGGCTCTCGCCTTGTTTTCTCCACCACAAGTGCTTCATCTCATCGGGGGTGATTGACCACGCGAACGGCGTAAGAAGAAAGTTCATGGCGGCCATTCAATGATCTTGTCGCCCTGGCAGTAGCCGTAGACGCGAGAGTGGGGTGTGAGCCATTGCTTTGAAGAACTTCGTTTTTGAAAGGAGATACAACGTCATCTGCACTACTGCCTTCTCTTCCGGAGACAGGGCTTCGCAAGTGGCCACCACCAGCGCCATGTCCTTGAACTAAATAAGGTACTGCGGGGGGTTTTGTCCCCGAGTGTAGCACAAGTGGTAGACAATTCCGGACGGATGAAGTCGAGGAGCGGCGTTGCGGTATTTCGGCTGACGTACCGGGATTCCGGTTATCGACCCAGTCAGGGCGCTGAACCCACATCATTTCAGTAACTTCAAGAGTCCTAGCGGCTGGGGCTCTGTTACTACCCATTTAGAGGAACTGTGACCCCTGTTGAGCTCCCGTTGCTGTACCATACGAGTCTCTCGTCGTCGAAGGTAGTTTCGATGTCGTTACTGACCAACCATCATCGTGGGGAGAGTGCACGCCGTCATTACTCGGTTCGGGAGTATCGATGGCGCCTAGTGAGAGGAAGGAGGTATCGGAACCAAACATCAGTGACTTTGCCCCTTCCGCACGGTAACCGGAGATTCTCGCACGGATTGCGTCTGCTTCTGCACGAGCAAATTGGACCAGCTTCAGTTATCTCATTTTAAGATGATGTTCATGGTGATGGGCAAAGATCCTCATAATCGCCGAATCGAACCCATCAATAAATATCGTGCACCGTTCCTCCGCGAGATAAACATTTCTACAGTGGTGGAAAGCCTTATTCAGGCCTACCGAGTAGTCGGTCTCCGGCTCTCAAGCGCGCTGGCGAGTATCGCGCAGTGCGAGGATAGCAGACTGAATGGTGGCGGTAGTAATGTAAGAATGCAAGAGGTACTGCATGGCCTCGGGCCAGCAGGTCACTCCTCCCTCGGACGCCGGAGGTGAATTTCAAAAAGAGGGGAATTGGTCTTTAGCTACCTCCCATAGTAAGTACAGTAGGGCCAGAAATGCCTGGGCCTCACTCATATTGAGGATATCGGCTTCCGTGACAAAGAGGACGAGAAAGTCCAGTACCAAAATTGGATCATCTCCAGTAATATTCTGGCTTCTCATCGAGAGCTGTATTCTTTTGATGCTGTCCTTCACCTTACCCGTGTCACAGGGTGTCCCACCTAAAGAGGAATCTTCTAACCTATAATATACGTTCGAAACAAACTCCTCGCACAATTCATTAGTGATCTTCAGCGCACGAAACCCGGGGTGGTCCCTACCCTTTGAATGGGATGTGATGGTCCCATAGGTGGTCAATGAACGTTTCCAACGGGAACACCGCTGTGGACCGTCATTGTCAGAGTCAGTTTGTGAGGGCTCAGAATCCTGAGAAGTCTATTCCGCGTCCAACAACGAGTTCCGGTGCTGATCGCGGTTCTTTCGCGTGTTCCGCATTTTGCGTCCAATACGAGCCTCCCGACGTTCCTAACACTAAGAGCCAGCAGTTTGCACCGAGGGTGCAGAAGCATGCACAGCTTTCTCGAACCACTCCATCCGGACTCTTATTCCATTAAGTCGATCATTTACGCCCTAGACATCGTAAACTGATGGCCAGCAACCTTCGAGGATCGTATTGACGTTAGACCGCTGCTAACGGAGCTCCTTGGCAGCATTCGTCGAGAGATTCTCCGAGTGTCTTCGACATGACTCCAGTTCTTCAGCCAGAGCTGCCTGGGTTAGCCGCAGGCTGCTAATCTGATCTTAGAAATGAACCACTTAAGCGTTTTCCAACAACAGCCGTGGTGGTGTTATCATCTCATTTGCTGTTGATGGCCCGGCTCTGGGTGAAAAGGTATGCGGCTCAGCCGTAAGCATTTCACGGTCCTTCTGGTCTGCATTAGTTGTCTCAAGAGCCGCAACGTGGCCCTTCTCATTCCCTTCGTGGGACCGGTTCCGGTTCATTACCGGCTTGGCTTTGCGGATTTGCGGCCCATTCGAGGTATTCGTCACCATAGTGAAAGCCCCTTTCGAGTGAGTTTCCAAGTGGGCAAGAACTGAAAAGGAGAATAGACCTCAAAGAAGATCTGCCACTAGATCTCCGTTTCATAGTTGAGAGACCACGTTGTATTGCAATACCAAAAAAGGGGAAACTACCACGAAGGATGTTTCAAACTCCCTCTTACGTTATTGTTCAGTGGTAGAGCCTTCCTCATGCGAGGCATACGAGCTGGGTCTTCCTCTGGGGCCATGCCGTCGCAAAGGGTGCAGGAGGAACACAAATGGAGAAACCAGGGATTCGGCCAGTCCTGTGGCTTTGGCAATTTCCGTAATAATTGATGAGCACTTCGTGTAATATATCGGGATATCTCGGTGCGGCTGGGTAGTGTAATGGGCCGCGCGGGTTCCGAGCAAGCCGCGTTGAGCGAGTGACGGACGTAGTATAAGAGGTTTAGACCGGAGGTCTGGTGGGGATAAACTCGTACGAGAGCAAACCTAAAAGAAGAGAAGAATAGTCCAGACAATGGATCTTGGCGTCACGGACGATTGACTTCCGTGGTCTACGGCGTACTTCTCCAAGGTGGAGAGGGTTCTCGGCGTGGGTGGCAAGTTCAGACCAAAGATCCCGCTTGCTCCGGTTTACTGGACGCAACGGCCGAAGTGCCGTCGCACTAAATACTGAAGCTTTAGGGCCAAAAACTCCGAAGTAGCAAAATAAGAAAAATCGCGAAAAAACTAAATTAACTGTGCAAGGAAGATGCCAGCTGGCAACCCTACTGTAGCAATCGGGCTGCACGCGGCTACCCCGCGCATGACACGTCGATTGATAGGAAAGGGCCAATTACGAATGATATCAACCTTTTGCTGGCTGGGCCGTGAGCTCCTCATGCCCGACCTCCAAGCAAAGAAATTACGTCTTGGCCCCCATGAAGGAACAATTCTTTGGCGAAAAATATAACGTATGTTGTCGCATTCGTTATAAGACAGACCGAATGTGATCCAAGTGCTCTCCATGCGTGTTGATATAAATACGAATGTCGTCGATATACAGAACCAGGAAGAGCTCAATGTATTCATGAGTACCGCGGTTCATAAGAGACCGAAACGAAGCAAGCGCATTGCAGAGACCTATGGGCATGACCATATACTCTAACTGACCGTATTTGCCATTAAATGCCGTCTCCTCTATATCAGAGGGATGAAATCGGATCTGATGAAAAACTGTATTAAGTTCCAACGTGGAATAGTAACGGGATTGACCCACACGGGCGAATGTTTTATCACAGCGAGGCAGCGGAGCGTTGTTGCGCTTTGCAATACGATTTACGATTCTGTAGTCCTCACCACCACGTCAATCGGGACTTAGCTCTTTCAAAAAGAAAAGCGGAGCCCCATAGAGAGAGCGGCTGGGCCGAATCCTACCTGACTGATGTAGCTGATCGACATGTTCTCGACCGGCCAGTATCCAAGCAGGAGAAGGCTAATAAGGGACACGATGAGGGGGCGTAGCACAAGGCAATCTTTCGATGACGTGATCGATTTTGCGAGAAGAAGGAAGGCCAGGGGATAGCTCGACCTGAAAAACATCCTTATATTCACAAAGTATGGCACGTAGTTTGGCATCATCTTTGACCAAAGATTCCGATATCGGATCCATTTGGGCCTGTACCACGTTCTGAAGTTCTGAGCTGCTTCATTGAGCCACCCAAAAGAATTGGGTGCCCGACCTTTAAGAACGAAGAACTCCACGAAACTGCTTCACACCCATGGACCGGACGTGGTAAGTATCCCAACGAGTCACAGGTTGTGCTGATAGCTCAAGCCCATGCACAATGACTGTACGCGTCTGATACTATGCACTTGGGTTACGGTTTACTTGCCATGGTATACCCAAGAGGACATCGTAACGGGCATCAGTCACAATCCAATCAGCGGTATATGATTGATTTCCGATGCAAAGAGTTCCATTAGCAACCATTTGGGTAGCAATCTTACGGGAGCCATGTTTGGAGTGGCACACATCCATTGGAATTGGACAGAGTGCAAATTCATCTCTATGCGCTTCAGTAAAAGCTCTTGAAATCACATTAAAGTTAAGTCCATCATCTTTAAGTATACGTGTAGGTTTATTATAAAATGTCCCTAGCAATACCATCAAAGGGAGAAAAAGAACACTCCGCGAACTCTGCTGCTTATGGTTGGGCGTCGCATTTTGACAAAGGTGTCCTTTCGACGTGCATTTATTATTTTCGAAAGAACGCTTTAGTTTTCGGAGCTATCAGAACTATCATCGTCATCTGCTGCATCTAGAGCAGTTTTAACATTCGATACGGTCGCATAGTGACGTGTTTCTTTACGATGCTTTCACGGACGGCAGCCTATTTTATGGCACTTGGAACATGCGTTATTGCGAATGTTGTACAAGCGCTGCTTCGAAAGTTTCGTGCGCCGTACTTCCGTGTTTTCAATTTCCATAGGATTTGATGAACCGTGTGGTACGGAAACAGAAGCTGACCCAGAAGATTGGTGCTCAACGGAAACACCAGCAGCCGCAGCTTTCACTTACATTGCAATTTAGGTTGCTTCTTCAAGTTCAACACAGCTAGCCTTACGAATTTCGAACTTTATCTTAGATGTGAGAACATTGACAAATTTAACCTACTCATCACTTGCGCTCATGTCTGGAATAGTGAGTAAAATATGGCGGAGGTCCGGCAGATAGCTGGAAACAGAGCCATTTTGCTTGCAAGCCCTGAGAGAATCTCGTGCTCGGCGTTCATGATCTTGTGGCACAAATTCACGTCGAATAGTTGCAACAAATCTGTTTCATGCCTGTGGGACTTCATTACCCTTCAAAACGGTATACCACCAAGTTTCTGCTGTACCCATTAGAAGTGTGGTAGCAAAAGATATACAATTAGCATCAGAAAGCACAATTTTTTCACTTGCGACTTGAATGAGAACAAAGTATTGTTTTACCTTTTAAAGGCATGTATACATAACGAAAACATTGCACTTTCTATCTAAACATCCGGGTTCATTCGCCTTAAGATTTATCGAGACAGAGGGTTCTGAGCTTTGATTGCAGCGATGCTTCTATTCCAACAAGAGCAGTAAAACAAGGAATTGAGATATGAAGGCTTTATTTTCTGAGTGGTCGATTGTGTTTCCGCTCTGTATATCTCTTTTCTCCGGGCTTTTATCCCGCTCATTGTGGGCACACTGTCTCCAAGTTAACGCCAATGACAACTATCAAAATCGAAATTTACTAGAATAGCAAGTACTGCGTCTTCCGATTTCAACCCCAATACAACTGCCAACATCCTAATGTGCCCGATTCCAATGTTCCGATTTCAACCTTCTTTTTCATTACTGTTGCACTATGGAAACGTATGAGCTTTTGAAACTGTAACTTCTAGAGCTATAACCAGGTCTTGCGCTGCTGTGTAACGGGATGTCTTTGGGGGGGTGAGGGTTACTGCTTTGACCTCGGATACTTCTGCCATAGTGAGTACGCCGCAGTTGCTGGGCTGCATGCTGCTCGCATTAGTGCAGGTTTGATCAGATCTTTACCGCAAAATTGTTGAATTTTATTACACTTGTTAATTCTATCTTTTCCACACGACTTCCGAAACGATGCAATATTCAGTATTATTCCTGAAATTTTCGGTAGAGAATTCTGCAAGCTAAATTTCAGTATATCAAATTTGGTAGAGTTTTGTTTCATACTCTGCAGAGATCTCGGCGAGTATGCGCACTTATGAAGCAATGAATATGATTGCTCTACAAAATGAAACTACTTGGAATACCTGACCAATGTTTAAAACAGAATTGGATTATGATCATTGACTTTCTCTGGGAGTTTTTGAAGCAGACGTACGCAACACTAGGTATAAAAATATCTAGTGTGAAGTCGAAGTCGTATAAAACACAACTTATTGGACAGCAACATAAATGAATGTGAAATATTTCTATGAATAGTATAGAAAACCTCATTATATTCTCTCACAACCTGATCGGATCCATTACGAACCTAATGCTCGATCCCAGAAAACAAATTTCATTTTTGCTGTTGAGGTTAAAGACATTTCTTAGATAATAGTTCAGTCATTCCTTTGAAATCATAAATGGTGACGAACTAAATTTATTTTGAGTACACACAGAGCCTCAAGATAAGGCAGTACAGAAAACAAAAAATAAATTTATGCTCTTGAATCGTTATCAGGATAGTTTTTGTTGTCACGGAATATTTGAAAACAAAGATATATGTCTTTGTCGGTGACGCAGGCAGAATAAAGAATAGTAAATGAGACTCTCAAAAAACGGAGAATGGCTGTGAAACGCAGTGGTAAGTACAGCACGGTTATCTTCATATGAGGTCCGTCGGTCTCATATGCGGCCAAAAATAAGTACCTAGTAAAACAAAAAACTAATGATACGCATAGTATGTCAAATATTTCTTAGAACTGCATGTTGCAATGAGAGGCTTGGCATCAAAGCGAAAGTATTAATTTGCTTAAGGTTCTTAAGCTATTTGAATAACAGAAATGGATTGAAGCCTCAAATCGAATCTTTATTTTTACCTCTAGGTTAATTCTAGAGCAAATGATGTTAAAGTTTGGAACTAATTGTGCTGTATTGAAACTGCAATGACACGTAGGCATTGTCATAATTTCTCAGTTTCAGCATCAATCATTTTTATTTAGAATTTAGGTATTTCCATATGCCTTGCCTAGCGTGTATTCCTACTGATGATTTTACTACTACTACTGGCTACGCGTAAGAGATCCTTATAAACCAAGTTGGCATAGAATTTTCTGATCAGCCGCGCCACACACACTCCTACATCTGCGCCTTATTGTTAGACCGATTGTTTGGACCAACGGCCGTCATGAATCAACACGCAACAGTTTAAACTGACAAGCTGCGCGCAGTCAGTTGTTTGGTCAACATGGTCAACGATAATGAAAAAGGCAATGGTACGGCTCATCTCTTTGCTCCGATTCAAGCTCCGAGAATCACCTCTATTTCTCGAAATGCTGTTCAAGACCTTTTATCTGCAAGAGAAGCGTACGTAGAATCTGTGAGTGCTCAACCTGGACTGGTCGCTGTTTAATATCGATCATGCTTTGCATCAACGTTTCTGAAATCATTGGTCATGGCTCGTTTTCTTTGTACTGAAATACTTCTGGTGGCACAGTGCATGGACGAAATCCTTAAGAAAAAACTGGAAGAGATTTCTTGTCGTATCAAGTCTGTCTCTGTTAAAGCTGCACTTTCTGATGTAAAGCGCGATGCAAAATTTGATGCAAATGAACTAGATGCTAGACTTCGAATCATTATGTTGTCGGCATCTTACCTTGAGCTTTGTGAAAAGAGAGGTTGAACATTTGTTGAAAATGCTCCGAAAGCTGCTGTCAAACACATAATTTCTGTTTTGCAACCATTTTGGTTGAAGACACGTGTTCATGACGCATTACAACTGGATAGAGCTGATTTGAAAGCTGACCACTTTGGATTTATGGATTATCTTGCAGAAAAAACGGAAATATTCGAAAAACGTTTAACCACTACAAGAATACTTGCGTACTTTTAGTAGAAATAATTCAAAGGAATAAACTTCCAAAAATGCGAGAAAGCACTCTGCAGGGCATACAACTACTTCAACGAAGAAAGCTGATACAGTAAGTAATTCAAAGGCATCTAGTTCTGGAAAAAGCCAACAGCAACTACCCTGCTTAGCGCCCATATGCCCTGGTAAACATTATGTTAGGGATCGTCCAATTACTGCCGCAGAAGAGGCTAAAACGTTATTAGCTGATTATCGTGAGAAGAAGAAACGAGAAAAAGGAGAAAATCGGCTTTACGAAAGACAGGAACGACACTGCTGTCGTTCACGCTGATCATGAAGGCTTCAATTTTGCATGCCGTATTGATTCTGGAGCAGATCGAGACGCTATTTCTGAGACTATTGTCAGTTTTCTCGGAGATAATGGAATTTTTTTACCAACTCGTTTTTCATCATAACCTGGAAAATTACAGGCTGTTGATGGTCATATAGTGCGCTCAAAAGGCACTACAAAAATCAGTCCATTAATTCCGACAACAGCTGATCCGTGTCGACTTCGCAATGTGAATGTCAAAATCATTGCGGACAAGGACAAACACGTTGATCCGGGCAATGATTGTGCCGTTGAGATTATTCTGGGCAGTACCTTCCTTTTTGCCTCAGAACTAAATGTCAAGGACTTCTTGGCTGACAACATTGAGCGTTTAGCTTTAATTGATTACAGCAAACGTAAAGCTGAATATGAATCAGATAAAGTTGGAAATCTGGGATTGAAATTGTTGTCTCAGAGAATCGACGTTTATGAATCTAAGCTAGAACCTTCGCGACTCTGCAGTATGCCATCCAATGGCAATTTTTCTGTTGAAGGATGGCAAATATTTTGACTACACAGATGCCAAAGTTGGTCTACAAGACGAAAATGAGCTACAAAATGAGATTAATAATATGATACCTCGTACGATGAAAAACTCGGACAAAGATTCGAAAATTAGTTTAAACAATCTGGTTTCTGAGTGCAAGGATATTTTTCGTGTGAAGCTGGGAAAAGATCCTCCTGTTGAAGTTGAACCAATGAAAATTGAGTTCCAAGAAACTGCGCGGCAAATCAAAGTTCTTCAGCGTACCTATTCACCAGAACAACTTTTATTCTTGAAAAAGAAAGTTCAAGAACATATTGATGCAGGCTGTCTGACTCGCAATAATGCTTCCAAGTGGGCATGTGCTTTTCTTATCATTACGAAGCCGAGAAAAGAAGGATTCAGATTCACTGAGGATCTCCGTCCCGTCAACTCACAAACCAAGAACCCTGTGTGGCCAATGCCTAATGCGGATGCAATGCTGGCCAAGCTTACTGGATCAAAGCATTGGTTCTATTTAGACTTCCTTCACGGCTATTGGCAATTCCCTCTTGCTGGAGACTCTCGTGAATGTCAATCATTTCACACACCGTTAGGATTCTACACACCAAATCGAGTTCTACATGGTGCTACCAACGCAGTGTATTACAGTGGCTCCTACGGAAATAGAGTGGTTTGGCCTTAAGGTATAATATTCCTAAGGAGGGTTCGTATTTTATTAGCTGGGTTACGTGGTGCATAATCTCGCCCGCGTGCGCTACAGTATCTTTGAGGCACAGTAGAATTATTATTTATTTTAAATAATTTATGCAGGTGATTAGTACAGTAGCGAGACCTGCCGAGGCGGGCTCCCGGCTCGCTACTTAATCTGCCAGTTGAGCTTCACCTCTGGGGAAGTAAAGACAAGCACCCTTGAGTCTTCTTCTACTTTTCCGGTTGGAGTCTCTCGTCAATCAACGCAGGTTTCTAAGCCACCGATCCCCAGGTCGCATCATAGCAGCGCCTGTAGGAGCACTGTCCGCCCAGTGAACCTCCCCCTCTGCTTGGTGTTTGCGGATCCGCTTTAAGAAATCCCCCGGCTCGCGACAGTGGATACCGGAGACTACGTTTAGGAACACGCACCTTTGGACTGAACAAAAACTCTCAACGGACGTTGTGCTTTACTACCTCGACAGGAGGACTGATAGTACCGCAACTGATCTCCCGACTTAGACGGTCACAGTTCCTAAAGGATTCGCACAAGTCGCAGCAGAACAGCGTTTCTAGTTTGCAACGACCAACCCCCAACAGTGGAATTCTTCCTTAAGGTAATCTGGAAGTGGAAGCAAATCACCCCCGAACTACTCCTCTATGGACCCCTCAGAACATCCCATGGAAACCCCCCTACAAGATCCTCAGGCAACTAAGTGCATCGGTGGGCGCAGCACGCGCAGTGCTCCCCAGGAGATGGCCGCCACACTGGAGGACCATGAAAGTCTCCTTCGGAATCCTGGCTCCTCTGTGGAGCGTTTCAGGAATCACCTTAGGAGAATGCATGATCACAAGAAAGGGGAATCCCCCGCGACACCTCTGGAGAACGCCGACGTAGAGGTTGAAGAACCGCACACGGCATCGTAGCCGCCACCTCAAGAGCTGCAGGGACGGAAACAATCGGAGGCTAACTCACTCCTGGAGTCGCAGGCCCCGCGCCTTACGGATTGGATCTCCCAAAAGCTGGTAGAAAGAATACCTGCAGGTGTTGAAGCCCACTTCGGAGCGCGCCGCCACACCCTTGTGGAGGAAATCGCAACGGAGAGCGCTCACCGTGGTGTGGATGCGTTGCTGGATTCCGATCCTTTCATCGAGGTGATCTCATATGTTATCCGTGAGGAAGTTCGCTGCCAAACCGCGCAGCTGCTCCCGGCAGTGGCGTTTCAAAGTTATTCATCCGTACAGGAGAGCTTCCCTCTATCAACACCTAAGGTGACCCCGGGCAGAGATGGAAAGGATACTGCCACCCCCTACGCCAGAGGAGGAAAGGATACTGCTGTAGGAAAACGGGACCACCTCAGGATTCTTTCTATGCACCATCTGGAACTGACGCCCCACCGAAGAGGACAGGATACCGGTCGCGAATAATTTTACCCAAGGAGAGAAGGACAGGATACTCCTCGGGTGGATCGCAATAAACGGGGGTACCGTCAGTCACCTTGATCACCTAAAGGAAAGACGCTGAAAGAAAGGGAGGGAGAAAAGAAGAAAGCGAGACACCGATTCGGAGGGAAGCTCAGACTCTGGATCCGTAAACAGCTCTAGCTCGGAGGGCAGTACACCTCCCAAGGAGAAGAGCAGAAGGGTTAGGAAGGTCGTCCCGCTTAACGACCTCTTCGTTAAAGTGGTGGATTATGACACCTACAGGTTGTATGATCGCTCCACACTCTACGACGCGTCGGTCGCTAAACGACTCACGAAGATCCAGCGTCGCATGGATATTCAAATGAAGAAGCATTCTTTCTCAGGCGAAGACCCCATTTCGGTGTTGAATTTTCTTACGCGCTTCCGTTCAGCGTGTAACACCAATGGTGTCCATGAAGGTGCCGCCGTATGGTGCTTTAAGTTCTACCTCACAGGGCAAGCGCCCTCACTGGTGCAGCCACGCCTCACGGGGGAGAGCAACATTGTTGATGATCCTGGAACGGAGATCTTGACGACGTACCCGGAGGTAGTCAATTTCCTCCTTAAAAGGTACGCCATGGACGAGGTGATAGCCGATGCTGATGCCCAAGTCACCTCCTATAGGCAGAACACCGGAATGACCGAGACAGAGCTCTCACAAAAGCTGTAGACGAAGGCTCAACGGTGTGGGAATTTGTACTCCGAACGGCGGTTGAAATCGTTGTTTGTTGAAAGACTTCTTCCATCGATACGCACGAAGGTGCGTAATCACCTGACAATGCACCCAAAGACCAGCTGCACGGAGTTAGCGCGTTTAGCGGAATCTTATGGAGATATCCACCGTGCCGTTCGTCGCAGCCATGCTCCACTTTCGGACAAACCGACGGCCTCACGGACCCATCGGGCATCCGCCCTGACGCTGGACTCCAGCACCTCGGAGGAGGTCGACGAGCTCACGCTCATAGGACATCAAGAGGCCCTTACCCTCACATATGCCTCCTTTCAGGGAGCACCGTCTAGGACGAGGACATCCTCGTCTCCCACTTCGTACGCCTTTGCAGGGTTCTACAGGAGCGTCTGATTTGCGGACCCTCGAGGCTACCGACCACCTTGCAGGATATGCTTGTCGAGAGAGCCCGTACACTGTACGACTCCCACCCCGGCAATGATGGCCGCCATCCTGCAGGAACGAGAGAAAAACTTCCAGGACCTGAAGGACACACCAACGGAGAGCGGAAGTTATCGAACCGCGTATCGCGACATCCGCTGCCCTCAAGGAAACTCCGGTTACCGTGCTCCCCCGGGAGTGCAGCCTGTCCCACTGTCACTTGCACCCACAACGCAGGTGCCGGTGCACAAGCCGGTTGCCCCTCAAGGGAACACGTCGCATCGCTATGCACAACCGCAGACGCCGCCCTTGACTGGAATTCAGCCCCTCTCCATTCAAGGAGACCCTCATAGCCATGCGTAAAGGCTCCACGTGGCTCTTTACCATCGAGCCTCAGCTCCACGGAGGTCACTTTTAGGAAAAGGGGAGAAGCTGTCTGCTTTGTCGCACCAGAATTGGCGGGCCCCCCAATCCTGTTGGACCTATTTGATATCTTTGAGGATTCTATTTGCACACTCCGCCGTGAGAAGTACAAGGTATTTGCCTCTATAGGATATTTCCCGCTCGCCTCTACTACGGTGCGCGCTATCCTCGATACCGGAGCTCGTCCCAATGTGGTGCACGCCGACGTGCTCCCGCAATCTACTCTCGGCTCCTTGAGGACTAGTACGCTCCCGAAGGTGCGCGATGCGTCGCGTCGAGCATTGACCATCCTCGGCGCAATTCCCCTGTACCTTTAGTTGGGTTCCTTCCAGATGAAAGTGTGGTTCCTCGTGGCGACCAACTTGGCGGCACAATGCATATTGGGCACTTCCGTTGAGGATCGATATGTACGTGCAATCTACCCACGCCTGCGGAAGGTGACGTTTCACAACGTCGCCCCTGTAGGTATAGTGTCCCCATCTCCAGGACCGGACGTCAACGCGCGTCGCGTGGGTAATCTTCCAAAGGACAGGCAGTCGAATAAGCTCCGAGTGGTGAATATTGGAGGTCAAAGGGGCAAGAGAAAGGTTGGAGGGATATTAAGAATGTTCGCCAGCTCTGGCTTGGATTTACTTGTAGGTGCCTCGACCACGTCTTGTATAGTGGTTCAGTCGCACCGACTAGGTTGCATCAGAAACTACACTATAAAGGCGAGACACTCAATACTACCAATCATATTGTAATATGACATAAATGTACTAGCCACATTTCAATAATGCTTACAACAGCAAGGCACAACAAGGCATGACAGTTCCGTACACTCACGAGACCATGACAATGCACAATTTCACTCAACCACCTTACAATCTCTGTATTCCGCCAGCACTCGTGTCCATACAGCAATGTGTGTGTATAGTTACCATGACGAGGCACATTACACTAAACCATATCTGGTGTACATTAAGCTGAGTTTGCAATGTGTACACCTGGAAACCATACGGTAGTGAACAACGTGCAGCGTAACACACCTGCACACGTGTACCAGACAGAGTCAACATTCAACGCAGCCCATGGTCCCGGGAACATCTATTTGTCAGTGACAGCACAGGCACTTCATCCAACATTACGAACATGTCTGCACCAACAACGGTAGGTGCACTAATAGAGCTAGTACACGGTGCAAATTGGATGAGACCTGCGATACCTAATTCTTAGCAGCTCATTTCACTACTTCATGATTTGCTTGAAGATAATTAAACTCTATACAAGTCTTGGTAAAAGACTCGTCCCATTAATTGCCTTATCTCGGCTTGGGAGGACGAGCACCAAGAAGCATTTACAAGCCTCATTACTGACATTAAAAAGCAGGCTATATTGACAGCTTTCGATCCAAATCAATGACATTGTCTCTTTTCTGACGCTTCAGAACCTTATTGGTCATGAGTGCAGTGCAAACTACGAACGTGGCACAGACACGAGCCGCGTCGCGGAAGCACCACCAAGGTGTTCAAGCTTGCTCTCGATGAGAGGTGGCACAGCGAGAGAGCCCTCTGATAGGGTCGACACGAGCCGGGTGTAAATCCGGGCGACCCCGTACTGGGCGTGCAGTCAGAGGGTAAGAACCGGCCAAGCAAGCCGACTTCGTCGGA
>JAHNZQ020003149.1:744110-768101 GCA_019155205.2 Gracilaria vermiculophylla
ATGGGACTAGTCTTTTACCAAGACTTGTATAGAGTTTAATTATCTTCAAGCAAATCACGAAGTAGTGAAATGAGCTGCTAAAAATTAGGTATCGCAGGTCTCATCCAATTTGCACCGTGTACTAGCTCTATTAGTGCACCTACAGTTGTTGGTGCAGACATGTTCGTAATGTTGGATAAGTGCCTGTGCTGTCACTGACAACTAAATGTTCCCGGGACCATGGGCTGCGTTGAATGTTGACTCTGTCTGGTACACGTGTGCAGGTGTGTTACTCTGCACGTTGTTCACTACCGTATGGTTTCCAGGTGTACACATTGCAAACTCAACTTAATGTACACCGGATATGGTTTAGTGTAATGTGCCTCGTCATGGTAACTATACACACACATTGCTGTATGGACACGAGTGGTGGCCGAATACAGAGATTGTAAGGTGGTTGCGTGAATTTGTGCATTGTCATGGTCTTGTGAGTGTACGGAACTGTCATGCCTTGTTGTGCCTTGCTGTTGTAAGCATTATTGAATTGTGGCTAGTACATTTATGTCATGTTACAATATGATTGGTAGTATTGAGTGTCTGGGTTTTGTAGTGTAATTTCTGATGCAACCTAGTCGGTGCGACTGAACCACTATATAAGTCGTGGTCGAGGCACCTCCAAGTAAATCCAAGCCAGAGCTGGCGAACATTCTTAATATCCCTCCAACCTTATCTTGCCCCTCTGACCTCCAATAGGTTATGGGCCCAGCCCCGCTGACTTATGCCGCTATCCCTTGTGTATCGCCGCTCTCCCTCACCGCCGTTCACCCGCGTTGCTTCTTCGTTCTCTCCGTCGTTTCGTTGCGTCGGGTATGTTGAACGTATCGTTTGTTGGTCTTGTAATTTTTCTTTCGGTCTCGCGTTCCTCCCTGAGAGCGTTCTGTTGGTAGTGGTTCGACGTTGTTTCTGCCGTGTAACCGTGTTCGGGTTATCTTTGTCGCCCGTGTTTGTCGATCGCTACTCCTTTTGTTTGGTCTCCCTCTGTTCTTTTTGTTGGGATCCCCGCGTCGTGTTTGCGGGCTCGGATCTGAGAGGTTGAGGACCGTATTTTTGTTGAAGTCTGGGCACTATCGTGTTGTGTCTCAGCAGTTTCTGTGAAATCTGGGATTTGTGATTTCCAGTTTGTGTGTTTTGTGTCATCATTTGGCGGCCAGTGCGACGAGCGGTTGATCCGTAGTACTTTGGGTGATTTCTGATACTGCGGGGACGTTAGCCTGGCGACTTGATCCAAAGCAGGTGTTTCTGTCAAGCGGGCTCCCCACCGGTTCTACTGTTGTAGGGCGGATAACGATGTTGGTCGGAAGGACTGGCGAGTACCGCGGAATCACCTGTGGACGGGGTTTCGTGGCGTACTGCACTTCGTTGGTGTTGATCTGTGTGAGAACCTGACTTTGGATCGGGTGCTTGGACTGTTGCGAACGATACCCATAACGAGCTTTTGATCCGGGGACCTAGATCTTCCGGGGAGGCGACGTGGCACAAGCTTACCTACGGTGAAGCCGCGAGTCACCTTTATTGGTGCTCGTCTGCAGCGTACCTTGGGGTCAAAGAAACTTCAGTTTGAGGTTGCGCAAGTTCTTGCAAGAGACCAGAGAGGGCTAACTTGGTGAAGACATATCTTTGGTCATAAACCATCCTCTGGAATTCTTGTAAAGAGCAACGCCCCTTCTCCTTGAGCGTAGGAGGAGGCAGACAGAAGAAAGCGCTTTCTACCCGGAAGAGCTGCGGGGGTCAGAGGTCCGACCTCTAGGGTGCGCGAATTGCTGCTGGCGATCCTGGCTGTGCCATCCGTCTATTGGTCTTATTTGTTGTTGTTTGTTGTTTGTTGTTTGTTGTTTGTTGTTTGTTGTTTGTTGTTTGTTGTTTGTTGTTTGTTGTTTGTTGTTTGTTGTTTGTTGTTTGTTGTTTGGTGGTGTGCGCGGTTCCGCGGATATCGGGTCGTCGACAACGAGAGTTCCTGGGGTGTTGACTCGTGGTGGCGGCGGTGGCGGCGGTGATGATGGCGGTTCCGTGGATAGATCCGTGTTCGTGTAGAACGACGGCGAGGTTGGCGGTGCCTGAGAACAGGGTACTGGGCTCACTGGAAATATGCGCAAGGTGGCAGAAATCAACAGTCAGTAAAGAGCTGGATTTCTGTGGCTCATCCAAACCTAGGGAATTTTGTGTAGCAAAATCCACTAGGGCTGGTTAGTCACCAGTTTGAAGTGAGTGCAATACTTACTTGCAATGCTACCAATGTTAGAACACTGGGTGAATGGTTGAGAACGTAAACGATGGTGACCAGCCGAGAAGAAGTCGGTGAGTCGACCAGGGTTTATATAGAGAATCAGACCTTCGAAAACGAGGCCATAATAAATGATTTCTACGGTACCCCTTTAGATGCACTAGCTATGAAACATCTGATTGCCAGCTATGCAAAATCGAAACGAAAGTCCTTCATGGGAAGGTTGTCCTTCGCAAGATGCTTCAAGAACATTCCGTCGTGGACACGATTGAGATGCTTACACTGGCTGCAAGAGTGCCAATAGGTTCCTGTAATGCTTATGACTTCAAACAAAGCCTGATGACATGGATTGTCAAACGTGGCTGTAAAGCCTGTTTAGGGCAAAGAACACATCGCATCAAACTGAAATTTCACAAGGAATGCATCTAGGCTATGTAAACCATATAATATCAAGTCTATTACTCATGATTTATATAATAAAAGCATAAAACAATGTAAATCCTGACACTACTGGAAGGAACTACGGAAACGGGATAGCCTGACCACCAGGACTGTCCGGCCCCGCCGACCCCACGGCCAACGTGCTATGATGGGATTGACCTCTTGAGAGCTCTTGAGGAACTGGAATTGCCTCATGCGCCCGCCTCGCATCGGGAGCGTTTCCGCGCAATGTTGTGGGAATGTACCTCGATGTGGGATGACTCGCTGAGCTAGATTAGCTGCGCCGAATACCGGATAGATTTGTTACCGAACACTCAGCCAACCGTGCAGCCCCCACACAGGGTTCGCACAAAGGCTCGGGAAGAAAAAGAATTTGAAGTAGAGCGCATGCTCCGTGCCGGAGTCATAGAGACAGCAAAATCTCCGTGGGTATCCCCCATTGTCTTTCTGCTTAAATCAAATGGATCACGGTGGTTCTGCGTACATTACCGCAAGCTCAACGCCGCGAGTGTCCGAGATTCCTACCCGATCCCTCGGATGGACGAGTGCATAGACTCCCCCGGTGATGCTCCAGTGTTCCCGGCTGTTGACGGAATTTGGGGTCACCGGCAGGTCCCGGTCAGTGAGAAAGACCGTGAAGAAACTGCGTTTTTGTTCCACTCCGGGTCTTACCGCCTCAAGCGGATGCTTTTTGTTCTGACCAATGCTCCTGCAACGTTTCAGAGGGCTATCGCTTTACTCATAAACAGATGCAAATGGCGGACTTGCCTTGTGTAGCTGGACGAAATAATCATCTTTTCCAGCAACTTGGGTAATCATCTCACCCACGTGCCGGACATGATAACGGTACTGCGTGACGCAGGTATCGCCCTGAATTTCAGGAAGTGTGAGTTCTTCACAGACACCGTGAAGTCTCTAGGTCACGTCATCTGTCCCAGATGGCTTGTGATCGAAAGCGTTTGAGTCACGTCCGTCACTTAGGCTTCAGAACCCTGGCCACAAACGGAATTGAGATCCTTCTTTGGAATAGTTAACGTCTATAGACGGTCCATACCGATTGTTTTGGATACCATCGCGGCTGCTTTTCTGCCCACGATCAAGACAGCGATAACAGCTCCAATCTTGTCACTTCCTAATTTGGGCCTCCTCTACTGCGTTGAAACCGATTCCAGCGACCACCAAGTGGGTGGAGCACTATTTCAAACAAGCCCCGAAGAGAAGCGCAAACCAAGCGAATACTTGTCTTGGACTCTCAACGTTTACGAGAGGAACTATTCCGTCTCAGAAAGAGAGTGCCGTGCCGGGGTGTGCGCGCTCTCCACACCCCGTCTCTATTTTACTGGGATGAAATTCATCGTATTCACGGACCATTTCTCTTCGTGGTGCCTGATGAACATCGGCGATCCATTAGGCGACTTAATGCGGTGGAGGCTCCACCTACCAGAATTCACGTTCGAAGTGGTTTTCATGAAGGGTGCACAAAACGTGCAAATGGATGCCCTATCGCGTTCGCTCACAAATGGAGAAGCCGTCGGCGATGCCGAAGAGGGCGAGATCTTCAGCTTCGCTGCCGAAGGAATTACCCCATGAGCTCTGCACTGGGCCCTAGATGGGGTGAGCCCCGGCGAAATCCACGAGCTCCTTGCCTCCGACGCCGTCGAGCACGCCCTGTAGAAAAACTTCACGCCGATCAGTACGGAGGATATGGTTCGAGAACAGTTGCGAAAGCCCTTCTGTGCGGGACTATTAGCCGGTATGAACGGTGGTGAAGACCCCCCTTTTAAGGTGATCAAAATGGGGTATCTGGTCCCTGAAGTGGAGCGTCAACAACAGCTTATGGTTCCCCACTCCCTCCAGCCCACGATCCCTCAACTGTCGTATTACCCGAAGCTTAGAAGACACCTGGGTAGAGGGAAGCATTACCTAACCCTTTGCAGTGCTTTAATTGGCCCGCGATGGTAGTTGACTGATACGCCACAGTGGGGTTCTGCACACAATATGTAGAGAACCAGGTCAAACTCCGGAAGCATACCCACAAGGTGAAGCTTTTCTGTTCCAGGGCTCCATTCGAGTTTGTAGCCATCGACATTCTGAACTCGCTATTGAAGACATAGAAAGAGAACAGCTTCCTTCTCGTAATCACCGACCGCTTCTCGAAGTTTGTTCCGACAGTTCCCTTACAGAGGATCTTCGCTTTCGCGGTTGCACTAGCCTTTGCTACGCACTGGGTTTTTGTTTATTGGCCTCCTGTCAAGTTACTATCCGACAATAGCCAGCAATTCGCGTCGCGATTCTTTCAAATGGTCTGCCGCACACTGGATCTCAGGAATCTCTTCACCACGAGCAACCACCCGCAAAGTGACGGGTAGGTGAACGTTTCAACCGCATATTACTCGTGTCGCTGCGCAACTATGGTGCTAATCACCGCACCTCATGGGATCTCTTGAAGGATGCAGTGACACATGCATATAATACGCCGGTACACCGCACTACCAGTCTTACACTAGTCGCCCTGGTCTTGTCGCAGACGCGTCCACCATTGGCCTTGAACCAATGTGCAAGAGAGGACACATTCCCGTCAGTCGGCGAATACCGCTTGTCGTGGAAAGATTGGCCTGCCAAACTGGTGCCACTCGCCAGGAAGACGACGGAGTGCGCTCAAGTCGCATATATGCGGAACCTCAATGACCTACTGCGCAGTCACCCGCAAGAGCACGTTATCCACGGCACCTTCGTGTTCGTCCGCAAAAAGTTCTTCAACACCGCAAAGAATGGCAATCGCGATAAGCTCTCGCCTGTGGTGGATAGCCCCTTCCATGTTGTGTCCGCCGACAGCTAGACCGTGGTATTCGCCGTTGGCGAGAAACAGGAGCGCCTGTCACGCGACCGCGTCATACAAGCGCCTCTTTTCTCACATGAGGTCTCACCGGCCGACGATGTTTCTGTCGCGGTATCTCGCCTTTCTAACACCACGGTCTCCCGACCTCTAATGCTTCGAAACCGCACCCGGGAACTTTTAGATCTTCCGACGATGGCAGGCGTCTTTGCCCCGCCGTCCGGCCATCACACGCTGCTCCGCCTTCCTTTCGGTGGCATGTATCCTCGACCAGTGGTAGGGGCACGCTCACAGGTGGCAGCTTTGGCTGAATGGGGGAAAGCCGGCCGCCAGATAGCGGATTGGAGTTCCTTGCCGTGACGACAGCACACCATCGTTATGCCACTCCCCTCTCACAGGAACAGCACCGGAAGCCCGGAAGAGGAAACGCCTAGTGCCACAATCACGGACGACCGCACGGACGGACCTGTGGATTCAGATGCAGCACCATAGAGGATGCCTATGCACACCCCTACGGTGGATCGCTAACGAGCCCGTCTCACGGATCCAGTTCAGGCACAGCCAATGGGCGCTCTCGTTGACGCCATGGCACCTCCAGTTGAGCAGTTGCAACTCGCATCGCGGATCTTTCCATTCCAAAAACGAGCCAAACGCGAGCCCTGAATCTCCCCAGAAACCCTGGTGACTTGTCCGGAATATCGGAAAGACAAGGAGACGCAGCGAACGTTTTCTTCGAAAACCCTGCGGAGGGATATGTGGCCTCACGAAGGGAATCAGAACGCCCCAACAGTGACACTAACGCCGCAGGGCCGGAAAGTGTACATCCAAGAGAACGTCCTTGATTGCATAGTCGGACACAAAGTGCACCCTCAAGGAAGCGTCTGGTACGGAGTGCGTTAGTATAAATATGACTCGAATTAGGATATGCTAGAGCCCATCGAGCATCTATTGCACTCGGCGGTTTTACCGTATCACCGCAAGGCGGGATCCGTTCTGCCAGAGACACTGAATCAGGCCCAGGTGGGATAAATACCAGCAAGAATGAAAGAAGCTCAACCCAACTTTCAATTGAGGACATCGAACATGGAAGAGGACCTCAGTCCCCTCGTCCCTTTTTCGTTCCTTTTATCCATCATGGGTTTTTCACACAAATCGCTGGCTTCACCATATAATTCGAGCTGCCATGCGCACGGGTTTTCCGTCGATCGATGATTTCAAATTTACCGTCATAAGCCGGTGACCATCGCTGGAGGCGCGTTCGTGCGAGAGCAAAGAACAAGTAAAAGCAAAGAAGGCCGCAAGGATTTCAACTGGAAATCGCAAGTTGCAAGCATTTTCGCTGCTACTCTATCCGCGTAAGTTCTCATGACGCTGAAAAATGAAGCCTGCGTCTCCGAAGACCCAGTACTCCCGTTAAGGCGGTTTGTAAGGGCCTCCCGCATCGCAGCCATATTCACCGAAATCTCGCAAGGGCGAAGCCCGGGCTCTCGTAGAAGCTGCGCGATGACATCCCTTCGAGGCTCCCAGTCCGCAGGATAAGCGGATGAACCGGAAACTCCCGTCGTGGAGAGTGGAGTCGCCTAAATCGCCGCATGCGGCGAAGCCAATGGAGTACGTTTCTCAGATTCATCCGCCAGAGTGGCAGCGGTCCCATCATGCAGGGTGGCATCCTCCATCCACGTGTACCTCTGCACGGCTGGTGCCACGTCTATCCCGTCATTGGCTCTGACGGACTCCAAAATACCATCTTTGACCGCCACAGCTGGTTCGTGATCCACCACGGGGTCACCTTCCGCATATGCGCGGTGATAACCGTGGGCTTCGAGATATCCAAATAGGTGGTCAGCCAAAATCCTCCGGAGTGCGTTGCTATAGGCATCCGTCTCCGCGCAACTGACCTCCGTGTACTCTCACGCGCCAAAGTACTCGAATTCGCCCACTTCCGTGGTAATGTGCCCCAGAGAGGGGCTGGATCCGCGATGGGCCTGGCTCCGCTTAGAGTTCCTGGCGCGACACTTCGTTCTAACGGGATCGGCCGATGCAATCGAGCAGCTCCAGCACTTCTTGCTGGTTGGTTTTACCCCGTAGAGGGATCTTCATGGCCAAGCTACGAAATCATCTCCACAATCGCGGTGGGACACACCAAAAACGGTATTGGTCGTACTCCTCGGCAAGGATAAAAACCGCAATGGTGACCGCCCACTCTGTGATGACGATGGACAAGTACCCAGAACAGAGCTGTCCTACCATGACGGAGCCCATATACGTCTGGACTGAGGCAGGACCGACGAAACACCCCCAGCATGCCTCAAAAGGGCCATAACGTACTTCCTTCTTCCCATGAGGCGTACCGACTGTGAGCTGGCGCATATGTTTTGGGGCGGTTGTATGCCCCAAGATCTTCTCGATTTAGCCTCGTCTTCCTCTTTTAGGTGTATTTTTCTGGTGCTAGAGCACCTGGCCTTCCGACTTTTTAAGGATCCTTTTCGGAAAACGCCCCAGCGGTTGCGGCCGGACGTTCATACCAGTTTAAGACAACGCACTCATACTTTTCCCTTCTTCTCTATCATTTTACTCCTTCTAATGTGAGCCGATATCCCGCTATCGTGCCCGTCTCCCCGCTTGCATTCTTTCGTCCGTTCTACTCGCGCATTTCTCGCCGGTGTTGTGACATTTCTTCTTTCTGCGAGGGGCATACAACGACGGGACTGTCCCCTGGTGGTATTCCGTCCGACTCCTCTGGTGGGAAGATACATTCAGTCTCCATCTTGCCAACTACGTAC
Source organism: Gracilaria vermiculophylla (assembly GCA_019155205.2). Lineage (NCBI taxonomy): Eukaryota > Rhodophyta > Florideophyceae > Gracilariales > Gracilariaceae > Gracilaria > Gracilaria vermiculophylla. The sequence continues at coordinate 752,431 of JAHNZQ020003149.1, forward strand.
ATCTTCGGAATGTTTTCTCCGGTCCCAGCCCCTACTTCTCCGTGCAAACCAGAGGTGTATCACCCCTCCACTGGTGCGCTGCTCCGCACAGGAAAGCATTTCGACCATCGTGCCACGTGGGTTTTTGTACCCTTCTATGACAGGCGCGTCACTCTTCCTTGCTCCGTGGACGATTTAAATCACCATTTTGGATCGTACGTTCAGGCAATGTAATTTCGTGCCGTACCAGATGTCGCATGGAATGACCAGAAGCGGAACCGGGTGGATGCCTTTCGCGCCCATTGACTCCAAACTGCTGTGTACGGCGACAATTTTCCAACCACGGTGAGACACTGCGACATTCTTTACCTCAGTTGTGGCGAAGAGCGCGAGATACAAAATGAACTCCAATTATTCCAGCAAAGAGAAAGGTTACGTCAGAGAGCGAGGCGGCCCGAAAGCATCGCTGATGGACGCTCCACGCTTGTGGTGCTGCAGTTCGATCTCTGATACGACTGCCTCTTTTGTATCAATCGCAACCAATGGGGGACGCATCTTGCGGATGAGACCCGAATGCGGATCGCCTTCGGATCCTTTTATGGTTGGAACAACAGGGAGTTCCATGAAATGCGTTTCAGGCTACGTCCCTAGTAATACCTCAAGGTGAGGGACTCCTGGAGGGACCGTTTGCTCTCCCAGCACCTCTGTATGGCGACTTCCATCGCGTTCGCGTATTATACCTCAGAGGTCCTGGATCCACATGACGCCTTAGAGCGTTTTGTCATGTTGATTGCCTCGACGTAACTCACGGTCTGCGCCCTAGCTTATCTCCAGGCAGCGGACGAGGGCGTCACTTCCTATTCTTGGTGCTGCAAAGGTCACCTCCACTGGGATTCTTCGTATCAGCCAGCCACAGTACGTTTTCTTCTCCAGTCGGTGCCAAGTATCCGACTTTTCAGCTCCTTAGGAATTCAAAACTGGGTCAAGGACACCTCGTGGACAAAATCCGAGGCGAATACGCTGCTGAACTACAATCTGCAGGTGGCGTGGAACGATACACCAGTTTTCCTTTGATGCGACTACGCAGAAGACAAGTTTCATTTCATCATGAGGAGATTTACTGGCGACAATGACGGACGTGCCTACCCGGCGTTTCTCGCCTTGCCACTTCTCGGGTCTCACAGGTTCCACCTCTACTTGTCTCCGATTATGATTTCATTGTGGAGAGTCTGGCGATTTGCACGTCTCATGCTTTACCGGTTCCATCGCAGGACGTGACTGCACTCCTTGAGGTCGTGACGCAGCCTTTAGCATCGATGCCGGATTCTCCGGCAATGGTGGCCGATATGACTCCTATGAAAGTGGACGAGATTACTTCCGTCCCAACTCTTTCGGCCCCGATGGTGCAACCCTATCTGCGGAGCGTCACAGTGCCAGTTATTCAGCCTTGGCTGAGACGCGTCTCGGTTTCTGTGCCGCTGTGACCTCCGGTGTCGGCTGCTACATCCTTGGCCGTTACGATCTCCGCGGCAGTACCTTTAACCTGTACTCGGAAGCCCAATGTCCCAGCCGGTCCGCCGTTTGCGACTCCCTCTGAGGCTGTTGTTGTTCTGTCAACGAAGATTGCCGCTTCTGGTGCACCATGGGTTGGTTGTCTCCTGGGGCTCTCGGTACTGCATTGCAGAGATTTTTTCAGGCTTGTCTAGTGATGGGCCGTCTTGCTCCTATTTGTTTTGTAAAGGCTCTGAGAGAGGCTTGCAATTGGGTCCCAGACCACCATTAGGCCCCGGGGACCGAGCCTCTATGGCTGCTATCAAGGAGAGCGTGGCGTAGTTCTTTGAGAGTTAAGCGCTAACATAGAAGGCTCCCCTCGAGGCAAAACATGCGACGCGGGTTTGTGACCTGTAGGCGTGAGGAACTTGGAGACGGATATTGTCTCACGTAGGGACAGAAAAAATACCCTTGAGGTGGAGCAACGGCTCCCCGTTGGGTGGTTGCTGCACTCGTTGGCCATTCCCGAGCACCGAAAAGCAAGAGATGCCGCCGTAGAAGTCCATGAAAAGCCGGCAACGGCGGCCTGGATGCAAAAATAGAACTCCAGGTGAGCGTTAGACTGCGGAAACGAAATATAACCCCGCCTTTGTACCCTTCTCTCTTTTCTTTACGAGAAACCGTATACGGAAATGCGTTTTCGATACAGATTGGCATAATATCGTCTGAAGAAATTGTCGGGAATGTTCTCCGGAGGTTCATCCGTGCTATCCTTTGAGGTGCATCTATTTCATCTACTTCATACAGGTGTCTGTCAACAAGAGGCGATATGGGTACCCGCATAAATAATATCACCTTCATGGTGCATGATGATGTCTATGACGTTTATCAAAACTTCACTGAGAGGTGTGCTGGGATTTCCAGTATCTGTTGAAGTCGTCAGTTTTGAGATGGCCGGAGTAGAAATATCGGCCGGTGGCCCCTGAGGTGCGGTGGCGACAGTTCCTGAAAGGCTTGGTGTTGGGACTTTCGTCACGCGGTCGGGAGGGACGACGTCTCGCAGCCCGTCTACTTCGATGGCGATAGTATCTCTGTAGGTGTCAAGGACGTTGTACGACCCTGAGAAGTTTGGCGCTAACCTGCGCGTGACGTCCGGCGCTTCATCGGACTTCTCCCCAGGTTTTCCAGTGAGAACCGTGTCTCCTCCCTTCAGGTAACGGCCTTCTTTCACCTTCTGGCCAAACTCTTCTGTATATCTCCTCCGTAAGCCCTTGAGTCTCTCCTTTGCGAAAGAGAGTACGTCGACATAACGTCTTTAAATGAAACGCTTTTCTTGAGCCGCTGTTGGTTTCTGTGGCACATCCGCCAGGTGTGCCATGGCGCGTGCCACGAGAGCGGCACTAGGCGTGACTTGCGAAAGCATCAGAATGAGAGGAGCAGTCCCCCGTGTGCGATGCTCCTGCAGGTCGTATTCATACGTGAGCGGGCCTACGTATGCGTCCTGATCCTTCTGGTGATCCGCAACATAGTGTTTCAACCTTGCGGTGCGGGTTTTATCAATCCTCTTCCCCTTTCCGTTGGTCTGGAGGTGTTATGCAATGATAAACAACTTCTTTATCACCAGAAATAAAAAGACGGTTCTGAATAGCTTCACGGCGAACTGGAGTGCATTATCCATAAGAAGATACAACAGGATCCCATAAGGGGAAATCAACTCTCCAGAAAGGTTTTGGCAATTCCTGCTGCAGTGTGGCTCCGGAGGGGAATGGCGCACATGATCTTCGAGAACCGATCGGTGATCACAAGGATAAACCGGTATCTTTTCTCTGACTTAGGGAGCGGCCCCAAAATAGTCAAGGCCACGAACTCCAAGGGTCCTAAAGGGGGAAACAGGGTGAGGGGCATCCGGTGTTTGCTGCTTTTTTTCCTATCGGCGGCACACGGGTGGAAATCCGACACCGTTTAAAAGGCCACGTTAGCCATATGTGGCCAATAAAATTCCCTCCTCATGGTGACATACATGCACGATCCTCCGGGGTGCCCGGAAAGGGGAGACTACTGCAGGAGATACAGCACCCGCGTCCGTGAGCTCTTCGACACCATCTTTTGGAGGGCACCGTCCAGAGAATTGCTGCGTACAAGTATGCCGTCTCTGTCGACATCAAATGCCGATGTTAGATTTCCCATTGTGGCGAGGTAATCCTTTCAATACGCGTTTGTACTCTGAACCTTCAGGAGCTCCGCTATGGTGATGGGGAGAACTTCTTTCTCCCCCTCCACAAGAGCCCTCACATCCAGGAGTCCACTAAACTTGCCACCAGGTTCAAAGCATTCCAAGCATTTTCCTCCGGAGCCTAATTTCTGTCGGCATTCTCGATGACTAGACACGGAAAAGTGTCCTCTAACGGTGTTCTATCTTTTTTTGTGGAAACACGCAACAGAGCGTCCGCCGCATGGTTGTTTATGCCAGAACAAATGACCATATGAAACGCGTACTCCGGGAGGCATATTCTTCACCTCTGCAGGCGAAAGGAAGTATCTGTCAAGGACGTTATCCATCTCAGTGGTGAATGGTCCGTCCACAAGGTGAAACGTGCGCGTTTCAGGTATGGGCGAAAAAGCAACATTGCCCATACGATGGCGAGAAATTCGCGTTACGAAGGGCAATAATTACGTTACGTCGGTGAAAGGCTGCGACTCCAGTATCCTAAAGGTTGAGGTCCACCTTCAGGTTGTTACCGTAAGAAGGCATACCCCAGCTTATATTTGCAAGCGTCTGTGTCGAACACCACGCGGCCGTTCCGCTTCACGATGTTCAAGATCGGTGGCTCTATTAGTCTCCTCTTCAAGTTATGAAAGGCTTTGAGCTCTTCGTCCGACAAGGAAGCCAATTGCGTTGGTTTATTTTTCTCCATGAAGCGATTAAACGGCGCCACAATAAGGTAAAAGTTCGGGAAAAAGCTAAGAAAATCATTACAAAAGCCCAGAAAGAAGTGGAGATCCGTCTGTTTTATGGGATGGTGAGCTTCCTTGAAGGCGTCTTGAGTCTTGGTGCAAAGCTATAGGCGCCCGGGAGCACAACGTCTTCCACGTATTCCACCAGAGATTTAAAAAAGAAACACTTATCCAGATTCAAGGTGAGTCCAGCGTTTTTCAGAACTTGGAGCACGTACTTCACATGCATAAAGTGCTCCTTCACGCTGCTGGAGTATATAATTACATGTTCAATATACATCAGGCCGTATTGCTACTTTACCTTCCACAGGACTATGTCCCCCGATTGTTGGAACGTAGCGGGTGCATTCTTCAATACAAATGGTATACTCAGGAATTTGAAATTTTCAAAGTGGGAAGTGAACGTTAACTTATCCTTATCGATGTCATCTAACTGAATGGACCGGTAGCCACTGTTGGCATTTAGCGTGGAGAAAACGGACGCATCCCCTAAAGAGTCAAGAAATTCTTCCATACGGGGTATCGGAACGAATCATGTACTGTCGCCTCGTTGAAGCGTTTATGATCAATGCACAATCTCGAGGAGTGATATTTTTTCTTCGAAAACTTCACCGGGGGGGGCCCATTTGGAATTGGAGGCCTCGATAATGCCCTTATTTAACATACGCGGGACCTCATCGCGTTCGAGCTCAGGCGCATGAAGCCGGGCTTTTCTCGGGAGTGGGTGTACCGGTTTCGCCTCGGGTGTGAGCTGGATTTGGCACTTAGCTAGGCTCACGTGTCCAAGACGACCAATCCACGTATCATCAAAGACGAATAGCATCTTCACTATCCTATGGTGGTATAGGTGCTCACTGTGATTAGTGTGGGTTCGATTATACTGTAGACACCAATATTAGTGTGGTCCACACTAGTACATGTGCAAGAAGCAAGATTCATTACCATAATAGTGTGGACACGAAGCACAACAACGACATTTTTGCGCGGAAAATACAAACTGGTACATAAGTCATCTTTACCGTTTCTGACGCTGCTTTGTGTCCGGGATTACTCATAGGCCCACAAGATGTCGCTCCAAGCCTCACCCATTCTCATCGCTTTTGCCCGCATGTCTTCCCAAACCACCGACGCCCGAAACACGCAAGAACATACAAATACAAACACGATCAATGACAAAAACTCATCCCTGCAAAACACAACACCAACAACTAGCACCATAAGTGACAAGCCAAGACGCCAGGCCCAAATTGTCCTAACAAACACACATAAAGCCACAATTGCTAAGTGGATGATTGAAAATGCAACAAAAGAAGGTGAAAAGCACATAACGTCGCGAGCAGTGAAGCAGTTCTCACGCTTCTTTCGTGGCAACTATAAAGCGAACATGCAGCGAGCCAGTCGCTACTGGACAAACCGTGAGAATTTAGTAATGGGTTACGACCGAACTTCAAAGAGTAGCAAGTTTTCATTGGTTAAATATACGAAGGAGGGTTTCAAGAGGCACTACTGCAAAGCAAAGAACGGGAGAGGTCGCAAAGTCAGGCCATGGGTAGCAGCTTTGCAGGGAGATCTGCTTCAAGAGTTCAATAGGATGCGAAAAGCAGGTGTAAAGTTCAATGGACGGTTGTTGCAGCAACTCGCACTCAGCCTGATAGCCGCTAAATCGAATGGTGCCTATCACGCCACAATGATTGACAGCCGCAGTGGAAACCCCATCAAGGATATTATAACTTGTAGATGGGTGCAGACATTTATGGAGAGATCCAACATTGTCAGCCGTTCGCAATGTGGGAAACCGATGGTATCCCCTACCAAACAGGAACAGATAGAAAGGGAAGTTGCATTCTACCTCGGGGAGCTGGCTCTAGATTTTCGCTCCAAATCGTTGCGCGAGGAAGACGTGTTCAACGCCGATGAAACACACTTCTGTATCAACATGGATAACCACATAACCTTGTCGCTTATAGGAGATAGAAGTGTTCGCTATGCAGATGTGGTGTCAGGAGATGATGTTATCACGATGATGGTTCTCATTTCAGGAGGACCTCACGCCGGCTTGGGTGTCCCGATGTTGATCTTCAAAAATTTTGACAAAAACTATCCAATTCGAGGTTTGCCTGAAAATGTTCCCGGCGTTGTTTATAGAACCGGACCAAAAGCTTGGATGGATCGACGTGTGTTCTTGGAGTGGGTAAAAGAGAAAAGAGTTTTGGCACCTCTGCCTGAAGGACGTAAGCGGGTTTTGTATCTTGATCATATGAACACGCACCAGTTGACGGATGACGTAAAAGCTGCCCTCGCCGAAAGCCAAACGGAAGTTAGCGTTTTCCCATGTAACGCCACTCATCTGGTTCAGCCGGCAGACAGCTTTGTCATACAGAAACTGAAGACCTACTGGCGTCATCAGTGGGACGATTATAAGATGAGTTTGTTGGAAAACCAGATGTGGGCTGATGGACCAAAGTCGTCTGGACAACTCTCAAACCCAGGCAAAAGACATTTCATGAAGCTTGCCGCAAAGTCTGTGCGCGCAGTGGGTGCGCAAAAGGACGCGGATGGGATTGGATATGCGAGAAAAGCCATGATCCGGTGTGGTATGGCGTTTAGTGTAGACAACCAAATAGTGTGGACCACACTAATTACTGTGCCCCTCGTGAGATTAGAGGCTTCAGAACTAGTGTGGTCCACACTAATCACAGTGTTCACCTGTACTGTTTAAACTCTTCACCAATTTGGAGCTTTTCATGCCACGTCTTAGGCTTCTATTTTTCTGAAGTCGTCAATGCCGCTTCGGCTTCCATGGTGGCGATTGCATCGCGCTAGGTAAGGTCTTCCATACGTGGATGGGCAGCCAGTCATGCACGGGCGGGTAGTGTCAATCCGACGACAGTTCCTTTTTCAAGCCACAAAGGCGACTCCTTCAGATTAGCAATAATGACCCTAGAGGGAGTAGTCGGCACTATCTCCATAACTCCATTCCTCACTGTGAAGTGCTGCTTAGTTGTCAGATGCGGACTCTCCTGTAGCAATAAAAGCCCGGATGCAGAGGTCTGCACCGAAACGTCGGCCGGACTCCTCGTTGGTATTTCGATACTGTTCACCACTCGGAGCTTATTCGACTGCGTATCCTTTCAAAGATTACCTTTTTGACGCGCATTGGCGTCCGGTCCTGGAGATATGGGCACTATACCTACAGGAGCGGCGTCGCAAAACGTCATCTTCCGCAGGAGTGGGTATATTGCACGTATATACCAATCCACAAAGAAAGTGGTCAGTATGCACTGTGCTGGCAAGTTGGTCGCGATTAGAAATCAAATTCTCACATGTGGGAAGCCCAGCCGGATATACGAAGGTAATGTGCCGAGGATGTTCAATGCTCGACGCGAAGCGTCCCGCATTGTAGGAAGTTAGCCAGTTCTCATGGGGCCGAGATCAGCCCACAGAAGCACTTCAGCGTGCACCAGGTTGGGGACCGCTCCGGTGTCGAGAATAGCACATACCGTTGTGGAGGCGCGTGGGGAACATCCTATTGAGGCAAATACCTTATACGTCTCACGGCGGAGCGTGTAGGCAGATTGATAAAGTGTGCCGAATGGGTCCGAATGGATGAAGGCGTCCGCCGACTCTGCATCATCTGGGCAAAAGGCTTCTACGCCTTTCCTAGAGGCGACCTCCATCGGGCCGGGGCTCGCTCTAAAGGATCCACGTGAGGCCTTTACCTGTGACCGTAAGTGTTTTCCTGGTTGGAGGTGATTTGAGTTCCAGTGGGGGACGGCTGCTGCGGTTGCGCATCGGGATGCGACGTATTAACTTGAGTTACATCTGGTTCGGGTACTGGCTCGTGCACTTGCGGCACAAGTTCTGGTATGAGATGCTGCTATCCAACTAGAATGCGGTAACAGTAGTTTCTTTAAAGGGAGCGGATATCATGATACGCGATTTGATAACTTCCGGTCTCCGTTGATGTGTCCTTAAGGTCATTAAAATTATTCTTCTGTTGTTGCAGGATGCCGGGTTGCATTGCAGGTGTGAAAGTAGTACAGTCTACTGGCCTTCGAGACAAGCGTATCCGGCAAGGCGATGGGTAGCCCCGAAAGATTTGGAATCGGACACTCCTGCAAGATCCTGTGGAGGGGTGAGATGTAGGAGATGAGGGTATCGTCGTCATAGACGATGCTATCTGAGATGAAGCGTATGTGAGAGCAAGGGGCGCTTACTTTCTCTCGAGCCTGAGCTCGTCTACCTCTCCTGAGATGCTTGAGTCCAACGCCACTGGGGATGCCCAACGGTTCCCCAAGGCCCTTGGTTTGTATGAAAGTGGAGCGTGGCTACGGCGCGCGGTACGGTGGGTTTTCCCATAAGATTCCACAAAGCGTGATCGCTCTGTACAGATAGTCTTTTGGTGCGTTGTGAAGTGATCAAGCACGCTGGCGCGGATCGAAGGACGAAGTCCCTCGACAAACACAGACTTCAATCGCCGTTACTAGTACACGTTTCAACACCGTAAGGCCTTTGTCTACAACTTCTTCGGAACTCCGTCTGAGTCATGCCCGCAATCTGTTTATTGTAGGTGACTTCAGTATCAGCATCGGCTATCACCTCATCCGTTGCGTACATTATAAAGAAGAAGTTCACCACTTCTGTGTCGTCAATATCTTCGTTCCAGGATCATCTGCAATGATGATCTCTCCCATGAGCCGCGGCTGTACGAGCGAGTGCGCCTGGTCTGTGACGTAGAATTGATTGCACCAGACGGTGGTACCTTCATGGACATCATTTTTATTACACGCCGAACGAAAGCGTGTTAGAAAACTCAACACCGAGATGGGGTTTTCACCTGAGAAGGAGTGCTTCTTCATTTGAATATCCATGCAGCGCAGGATATTCGTAAGTTGTTTAGTGACCGACGCGTCGTAAAAATTGGAGAGATCATTCAACTGGTAGGTGTCATAATCCACCACTTTGGCGAAGAGGTCGTTAAGCAGGACGACCTTCATGACCCTTCTGCTTTTCTCCTTGGGAGATATGCTATCCTTCATGCTGAAGCTGTTCACGGATTCAGAATCTGAGCTTCTCTCCGAAACGGTGTTTCGCTTTCTGCTTTTCTCCCTCCGTTGCTTTTGGCGTACTTCCTGTAGGTTGTCTGGGTGCCTAACCATACCCTCGCTATCGCGATTCACCAGGGGAGTATCCTGTCCTCCTGCATGAGGCGGTAGGCCCAAAAGATTCATAGTAGTACTACTGAAGTGTTCCCGTTTCCCTACGGCAGTTTTTTTTCCTCCTCTGGCGTAGGGGGTGCCAGTATCTTTGTCTTTCTCTGCCCGGGGTTACCTTAGTTGTTGATAGAGGAAACATCTTCTGAGCGAAAGAACGACTTTGAGACGCCGCTGTGGGGAGCAACTGTGCGGTTTGAGAATGAACTTCCGCACAGATAACATCTGATGTCACCTCTAGGAAGAGATCCGAATTCCGCAAGGCATTTTTGGCCAGGTGAGCACTCTTCGGTTCGATTTTCTCCTCAACGGCGTGACGGCGCGGTAGAAAATGAGCCTCCACACCTGCGGAATGTTTTCGACCAACTCATGTGGGAGCCAAACCGTAAGGCGTAGAGCTAGTGACTCCAGGAGCGAGTCAGCTTCCAGGTGTTCACTTCCCTGCAGCTCCTGATGTGGCGGCTACGATGCAGTGGGCCGTTCCTCAACCTCCACGTCGGCGTTCTCTAGCGGTGTCAGAGGGGGGTGGGGAGTTCGGCTTGCCTCTGATCCTGCAATCTCCTAAGGTCATTCCTGAAACGCTCCACAGAGTAGACAGGATTCCTCAGGAGACTTTCAAGGTCCTCCAGTGTGACAACCATCTCTTAGGGAGCGCTGCGCGTGGTGCGCCGAACGACGGAGTCTATTGCATAATGGTCGGAGAGGGGGCTTTCCATCGGGGGTTCTGAGGGGTTCATACAGGAGTAGTTCGGGGTTATTTCCTTCCACTTTCGATTCTTCTTAAGCAAGAATTCCAATGCTGGGTCCCGATCGTTGCAAACTAATAACACTTATCAGTCGCGACTCTTGTACATCTATTAGAAAACTGACCATCTAAGTCAGGAGACCAGTTGTAGTACCTTCAGTTCTTTTTTCGAGGTGGTAGCGCACAATGTACGTTAGGAGCTTATGGTGACTATAAAAGCAAGAGTTTCTTAAGTTGGTCTCCGATAATCACGGTCATGAGCCGGGAGGATTCTGAAAATGGGTCTGCATGCACTAAACGGAGAAGCGGGTTCACTGGGCGGAAAATGCTTCTACAGGGGCTGCTATGAGGCAACCTTGGGATCGACGGCTTAGAAACCTAAAGGCGTTCGACAAGGGTCTCCAACCGGAAAAAGTAGAGAAAGACTCAAGGCTACTTTGTCTACTTTCCCCAGAGGTGGAGCTCGACTGCTAGATTAAGTCCCGTGTCGGGAGCCCACCCCGACACGTCTCACTACTGTAATAATTACCTGCACCAAGTAAAAAAAGAAAATACAAATTTTATAGTTTTTCCGGAGTACTGTAGCGCACGTGGGCCGAATGATGCCCCACGCCGCCCAGTTAATAAAATGCGAGCGCTTCTTGTGAACATTCCGTCATGAATGCAGAGCAACGCCCGGTATCGGAGAATTTCGTGGCTTTGGTTCATAGCCCTATTGGGGACTTGTACAGTATTTTATGATAGTAGTGGCGCCGCATGGTGCGAATGTTACACGTGGACCACAGAATGGTTGCTAGAGGTGTGCCACGAATTGTGGGAATTTTACATATCTTTCGAACCCAATTTTGGGATGCATGACACTGTGCACTGCACAGCGTGGCAGTACTTAGCGCACCGGCCCCGCGGCCGACGCGCACAGTAAAGTTCCCCACCAAGGGTCTTGGTCCTACTTTTCTACGCCTTCGGACGCTCTTTACTCCTTATCGGAGGGATTGCCCGTTGCACACGGTAGCTTAGCCTCATTGCGTGTTACAGAACCCAACTTTTGGAGTGTTTCTATCCTTGTCCAGTTCATCCTCGTACGAGGTACATTTCACAGGATCTTCGGATAAATCTATGACCCTTTCCTTGTCCCCTTTCGCCCTGTGGCACCGCCACGCTCGCGCGACCCGCTACCACAGCAGGCCCGCGCTCACCATGAGCTGAGCTCGTACCTCACTAGAGGATTGCACCCGGTTCACCGGTTCTCCACTTTCCGCTCTCTGCGCTAGTCGCGAAGGTGATGCCCCGGGTTACACCCGGCTAGTTGTGACTCACTTGAGGGTGCTCTGTTCGCTGCGCCGCCTCATAGAGAGGGAGGTTCCAACCGCCTTCGTGGTCTTTTCCCCTTTGGGGCATTGCACTACAATGAAGCCACACGACAATATCATCTTAAGATTCACCGCACTACAGAGGGAACCATCAGAACTTCAAGAGCCATTTCTCACAGCTGTTTTGTTAAAAAGAAGGAATTTTCCTCCTCTTTGTTCCGTGGACAAGAGAGATTCCAGTTCACAAGGTTCATTTTGCAGAGACGGCGACGTGTTTTTTCTTGATTGGCTTAAAAGCCCAGAATAAAAGACATAGAGTTCTTGCGCACAGTAGGAGACCGTAGAGCTCATATAAAACAACCATTAGGCGTGATATACGTTTCAGAGGACAGAAGTGACCATTTTGGGCCGTAAAAGAATTGCAAACCGCTACGAAATCTTTGAAAAACGCATTGTTTGCTGGCAGAAAACCCAAGTAGGTTCGTGTTGAAAGTTGCTTAAATGAAAGTGAAGGGTTTGCCCAATTTTTGAGGTATTCTCGCATATAGGCATTTACTGTGAAATCCGCAAAAGAGGATTAGTATGGCTAAATCCTGCACAAGCGGCCAGCGGCACGCGTCGTACACATTTTGGGACGGGGAACTCCTGGAAGGACCGGTGCCTGGTAGAGTGCGTGGGAAGTGGCTCAAATGACCGAATGTTTATTTATTTAGTAATTTTTTCTTATTTATCTAGCACTACAGTACGCAAGGGTGCCGGCGCCACCGCCGTTACCCTCAGTAAAAGGTAACCATGGTTCCGGCTCCAAACCTTCTGTCTAAATCGGTATTAGCATCTCGCGAGGGATATTCCATAGCGTACGGGTGCTCATCCACCGTCGTCGCTGAAAGCTCCCATACTTGGGTATATTACCAGTTTCACTGTGCTCGCTCTTTGTATGAGGATCTTTACGATTTCTGTTGTTTGCCTTACAGCTACCTCCCTTTTTCCCACCATCTTGGCACATCCTTCGCCTTGTGGATCGCGCAGCCGGCGTCTTCCCTTCTTTTCTCATCTTTTTCCTCCAAGGGGGCACCGCATACCCATATAACCACCTAACGCGGAGGGCTGCAAAGAGGAAGCTAATTCTGTTACTATGCCACTGACAAACGTCTGGGATTGCAAGATTACTGTTGTTAAAGTAAGCGTCACGACTGGTACGAGAGAATCAGGAATAGAAGTTTCAAGGTTTATAGAAGGGACGAATTCTAATGATGCGGCGCATCCACAAGTCCAGCAATCGTACATACTATCTGTAGTCTTACGTCATGAATTTCTTCTGATAATGAGTTATTTCACTACATGAAAGAGCACAATAGCTCAGCCCAACGTTTATTTAAAGCGCAAACGGCGGGACTTCGTCAGAAATTCGACCGGCGACGACTTAAGTTCAATTACGATCTTCATTGTGGAGTGTCATTGGGGAAAACCACGGTGCGCGTGAGTATATATATCAACTGCTTTGATGCCCATCGTGATAAAAAAGCTGTCTGGAACACAGGAATCGGCATGGTATGCAAAGAAAAAGAGTGTCTAGTGTAGTACAGTGGCTCCTACGGAAAGAGGGTGGTTTGGCCTTAAGGTATAATATTCCTAAGGAGGGTTCGTAATTTATTAGCTCGGCCACGTGGAGCAAAAGCTCGCCCACGTGCGCTACAGTATCCTTGAGGTACGGTAGAAATATTATTTATTTTAGTCAATTTAGGCAGGTAATTCGTACAGAAGCGAGACCTGCCGAGGCGGGCTCCCGGCTTGATATTTAACCTGCTGGGTGAGCTCCATCTCTGGGGAAGTAAAGAGAAGCACCCTTGAGTCTTCTTCTACTTTCCAGGTTGGAGTCTCTCGTCGCTCATCCTCAGGTTTCTAAGCCGTCGATCCCCAGGTCGCATCATAGCAGCGCCTGTAGGGGCATTGTCCGCCCAGTGAACTTCTCCCTCCGCTTGGTGTTTGCGGATCCCTTTTCAGAATTCCCCCGGCTCGCTACAGCGGATACCGGAGAACACCTTTAGGAATACTCGCCTTTGGAGTCAACAAAAGCTCCTAACGGACGTTGTGCTTTACAACCTCGAGAGGAGTGCTGACAGTACCACAACTGGTCTTCCGAGTTAGAAGGTCACAGTTCTTAAAGGATTTGCACAAGTCGCAGCAGAACCGTGTTTTTAGTTTGTAACGACCAACCCCCAACAGTGAAATTCTTCCTTAAGGTAATCCGGAAGTGGAAGCAAATCACCCCCGACCTACTCCTCTATAGACCCCTCAGAACATCCCCTGGAAAACCCCCTACAGGATCCTCAAGCAACCAGCTCCGTTGGTGTGCGCAGCACGCGCAGCGCTCCGCAGGAGATGGCTGCCACCCTGGAGGACCCTGAAAGTTTCCTTCGGAATCCTGGCTCCTCTGTGGAGCGTTTCAGGAATCGCCTTAGGAAAATGCATGATCGGAGGCAAGCGGAATCCCCAGCAGCACCTCTGGAGAACGCCGACGTGGAGGTTGAAGAACCGCACACGGCATCGCAGCCGCGACCTCAGGAGCTGCAGGGACGGGAGCACCCGGAGGCTAACACCCTCTTGGAGTCCCTGGCGCCGCGCCTTACGGATTGGCTCTCACAGGAGCTGGTCGAAAGAATTACTGCAGGTGTTGAAGCCCACTTCGGAGCGCGCCGCCACGCTTTTGTGGAGGACATCGCAACAGAGAGCGCTCACCGTGCTGTCGATGCTTTGCTGGATTCGGATCCTTTCCTCGAGGTGATCCCAGATGTTATCCGTGCGAAGGTTTGCTCCCAAACCGCGCAGTTGCTTTCCGCAGCAGCGTTTCAAAGTTATTCATCCGTACAGGAGAGGTTCCCTCTATCAACATCTAAGCTGACCCTGGGCAGAGAAGGAAAGGATATTGCCACCCCCTACGCCAGAGGAGGAAACGATACTGCCGTATGGAAACGGGACCACCTCAGTAATCTTGCTATGCACCGTCTGGATCTGACGCCCCGCGGAGGAGGAAAGGACCGGTCGCGACGAAGTCCACCTAAGGAGAGAAGGACAGGATACTCCTCGGGTGGATCGCAATAACGGGGGTATCGTCATCAACCCAGACCACCTCAAGGAAAGAAGAAGAAAGAAACGGAGGGAGAAAAGAAGAAAGCGAGACACCGATTCGGAGAGAAGCTCAGACTCTGAATCCGTAAACAGCTCCAGCTCGAAGGACAGTACACCTCCGAAGAAGAAGAGCAAAAGGGTCAGGAAGGTCGTCCCGCTTAACGACCTCTTCGCCAAAGTGGTGGATTATGACATCTACAGGTTGAATGATCGCTCCACACTTTACGACGCGTAGGTCGCTAAACGACTCACGAAGATGCAGTGCCGTATGGATATTCAAATGAAGAAGCACTCCTTCTCAGGCGAAGACTCCATCTCGGTGTTGAATTTTATTACGCGCTTCCGTTCGGCGTGTAACACAAATGGTGTCCATGAAGGTGCCGCCGTATGGTGCTTTCAGTTCTACCTCACAGGCCAAGCGCACTCGCTGGTGCAGCCACGCCTCACGGGGGAGAGCACAATTGTGGATGATCCTGGAACGGAGATCTTGACGACGTACCCGGAGGTAGTCAATTTCTTCCTTAAAAGGTACGCCACGGCCGAGGTGATAGCCGATGCCGATGCTGAAGTCACCTCCTACAGGCAGAACACCGGAATGACCGAGATGGAGTTCTCACAGAAGCTGTGGACGAAAGCTCTTCGGTGTGAGAACGTGTACTCCGAACGGCGGTTGAAGTCGTTGTTTGTCGAGGGACTCCTCCCCTCGATACACGCAAGGGTGCGTAATCACCTGACAGCGCACCCAAAGACCACCTATACGGAGTTAGCACATTTCGCGGAGTCCTATGGGGATACACACCGTGCCACTCGCCGCAGTCATGCTCCACTCTTGGACAAACCGGCGGCCTT
>JAHNZQ020003149.1:780641-793770 GCA_019155205.2 Gracilaria vermiculophylla
TCCCCTGCGCCTCCCACCAACGACCCTTCCCCCGCTCGACAGCCCGCACACTCTGGCGCTCACCTACCGCTTCTCCTTTGACCTCCTGCGCCCCCCCCCCCCCCCCCCCCCCCCCCCCCCCCCCCCCCCCCCCCCCCCCCCCCCCCCCCCCCGCCCCCCCCCCCCCCCCCCCCCCCCACAATTCGCTTAAAAGCGACCCCCCCCTCCCCTGCGCCTCCCACCAACGACCCTTCCCCCGCTCGACAGCCCGCACACTCTGGCGCTCACCTACCGCTTCTCCTTTGACCTCCTGCGCCCCCGCTCACCCCCATCGCACCTCACCCCCCCACCTGTCCCCACCGTCGCCGTTGCCGCCGCCGCCACCGCCGCCACCGCCGCCACCGCCGCCGCCGCCGCCGCCACCGCCGCCGCCGCCGCCGCCGCCGCCGCCGCCGCCGCACCCCCCTCGCACCCTCACGATGCAGCATGGCAAGCACCCCAAGAGTTCCACCTCCCGCTACTGGGACGACGTCATGTCAATCCCCGGTCCGCCGCGGTCGACTGGTCCCCCCCCCTCGTCCGCCCCCCCCGTCGGCTCGGCCTCTGGCTCGGCCTCCTCCGCGCTGCCGCTCGCCGCCGCTGCCGCGCCCTACTATCTCCCCCCCCCGCAATTCCCCGCGCAGCTGCAGCCGCCCGCACCCAACGCCGCAAAACCGCCCAAGCCGTCCGGCTCGTCGTCGCGCGCCCGCGCAGGCCGCCAGTTCAAGTGCGACGTTTGCAACTCGCTGTTTGAGCGACGTGGGCACCTTGAGGCGCACGTCGAAACCGTGCATGAAGGCAAGCGCCCGCACCGCTGCCCGCACAACTGCGGCAAGGTGTTTGGCCACCGCTCTTCTCTCAGCCGACACGTCAAGAGTTCCCATCAGAACCCGACCACTCCGTCTGCCTCCAAGTCCAAATCCAAGAAGCATCACGGACCCTGATCGTGCCGTTGCCGCCGCCGCCGCTGCCGCTGCCGCTGCTGTGCCTGCGTTCGGGAATGGACGTCTGAATCGCTGAACGCGCTGCTGCGCCTCCCCATCCCCTTTCGCCTTTCCCTTTTCCCCTCTCCCCTCTAACCCAACCGCCCCCCTTCTACCTGTTTGGTTTCTCGGTGCTAAATTCGTTGGGCGTGTATGTCCCTTCTCTACTCCTCACCCTCCACACCCTCTGTTTTCCCGTCTCTCTCTCCTCCACTTGCGCCACTTGCCCCACTTGCCTGCTCTACTTGTTGAGTGTTCGCCTTTTCGGCGCTGGTGCTGTGCTTGGCTCCCCTTTGATTGCCCACCTTGCGTTATGTGTAAATCAC
The DNA here is from genome assembly GCA_019155205.2 of Gracilaria vermiculophylla. Taxonomy (NCBI): domain Eukaryota; phylum Rhodophyta; class Florideophyceae; order Gracilariales; family Gracilariaceae; genus Gracilaria; species Gracilaria vermiculophylla. Next base: position 781,969 of record JAHNZQ020003149.1, read on the forward strand.
GCTGAACTGTACATTTGAACGGTGTGAAACCATCTTGTGCTTTACAGACGCCCCTTGTGCCTTTTGATCGTGCAGCCGCAGCAGACAAGCCTTCTCTCCCCTCTCCCTCCACGCGCGCGCGGCTCGCTACCGGCGCCTACTGTGTTTTCCGCACGCGCGCGCACCGGTACCTATGGGCGCCGTCGCGGCGGGGTGCTGGTCGTGCGTGTCGAGCGACGCACCGTGCCGCGCTGCCGGCCGCTGTGCGTGCACGCGCGCACGCACGACGGGGCGCGGGCGGCGCTGTGGGACGCTCCGTGCGGCGCCAAGTGTGGCTGCGTGTGCTCTGCTGCACTGGGGGTGGGGGGGAGGGGGAGGGAGAAAAACTACGTACGGCAGCGCGCCAGCTGTCAGACGAGGGCAGCGTGCCGCGAGCGCGCGCGCGCGCGCGGCGGCGGGCGGCGGGCGGCGGGCGGCAGGCAAGCGGGCGGGCGGCGGGCGGGCGGCGGCGGCGGCGGCGGCGACAGTGGCGGCGGCAGCGGCGGTGGCGGCGGCGGTGGCGGCGGCAGCACGCAGCGCTAAAAATATCAGCGAGCGAGCGGAGCGACGGCGGTGCCGTCGGCGCGCGCGCGCGCGCACGCTCGCGCGGCTTGGCGCGGCGCGGAGAGCACGCGCCTGGCGAACGAAAGACGCCACCTTAATGTCATGCTTTACATGTTTTATTGCTGCACCCTGTTGGCTCGCACGTGCGGCGGCGGCGGCCGAGTACCGGTGTCAGTGGCGGCGCGCCGCCTGACGCTGCCTACGTGGACGCCGCTGGTCACCGTCAACGCCGCTCGCGATCTAATTGCCGCCGCCGCCGCCGCCATCGCCGCTGCCGCCACAGGCTGCGGCGTGCCTTGCTGTGTTTTTCGCGCGCCGCTGCGCGCGCTGACTCCACCGCCAGGCGGCGGCGCGCGTGGCGTGCACAGTTGGGCGGCCCACCGCCTTGCGCGTTATGGACCGCTGTCAGCAGCACGAGCCTGGCAAACGCCAAACTGCCTGCACTTTAAAGCTGGCGGTAAGGTATCTCCGTCGCTGCGCCGCGGAAAACGGCGCGGCAACGCATGAACGTGTATCGCGTGCTCACGCACCGCGCAGCGTGCGTCCACCACGAATCCGTTGCGCATCGCGCGCTTCTCCCGCTTCCCACGCGAAGCGCGCGGGGAGAAAGTCACCCAACCGCGGGGGGAAGCACGCCACCACCACCCCGCCTGGGAAGCGGCTAAGTGCCGCCTCTGCAAACGGTGCCACGCTCCGGTGCTCACGACGAGAGCACAGTTTGGGCGCGCCTACTGTAAGACAGCTTCTGACATAACGATACGTGTTGTGCTTACTCGCCAACTCTCTCGCTACTGTTCGCCAGTGTAATGGTCCACAACAAAAATTCAAGATGGTCCATTTACAGTAACCGCTTTTGTTGCGCTCTCGGCGACGTACAGCTCGGCGTCTCTGTCAACGTTGGCAACCCTTGTTTGCAGCGAGTAACCGACTGTGAGCACAGACTCCGCGTTGACGCAGGGCGCGTTTGTGAAAACGGCGCCGACGCATACGCCGCATCTCCTTTTCATCATGTCAAATGCTAGTCGGCGAGGTGCACACGCGCATCCCACTCACTACCTGTACAACATTGAGCGGTTGAGAGCTGGCTGCCGGAAACGACAACTTGTACATACCCCAAGTTGTGATGCTTTTCACCGAGCCATGTGTGAGCTTATTTGCCATTATTGCCCATGCGCGCCGCTCTAGAACAGCATGACGTTTCCCGCATACCTTACAAAACACACACCGTACAACCATGCGACCCCACTTTTTCAATTGCTTTTGTGTACAACAGCAACCACGGCCTGCACTTCTTCTGCCAACCATTATGAGGGCCACGTTTGTTGGCGGTCTCCATCATGTCCCGAAACGCAAAAACATCAACACCCAGTCACCCCGAAACATCCGCCATCGGTACCACGCACGTTGTGTATCCAACGGAGAAGTTATTCTCACTTTAACCTTGCAACATCATCAGCACACAACTGTACTATGCAGTGTGTCGGTATCATTTCATTCCTACCGCCAAGATCATTGCCCCAAAAACAACTCTATTCACTCCCATGATTTTGCTCCCAGTGCGCACTTACGGTGTTGAACAACAGCGCAGCATGAGTCATACCAAGGAATGCGTCGTTTTGTCGAGCCAAAACTGTTTGCACCGTTTCGAGTTGGTGCCAAATGACTTAAAATCCACAGCTATCTACTTCCATTCGAACCTGCAGGCCAGTATAAACTCTTCCAATTGTCCAGTATGAGTGCGTTGTGGGTCGTACACCCAAGTTGAAGATAATTTGCTGAGAGAGATGGGCCACGATACTGATGCTAGGCGCGTTACCATATTCACTGTGCATCGTCGTTCGCTCTTATGATTCTGCACCTCAGAATACTTAAGAAGAGCCCGTCGTTCGCCTCTTGCTTTTCAACAACTTTTCCATTCAACGCACGGTAAAGGCGGCTCAAGAATGAACTCTCAAGCGTTTCTCTTGCTTCTCTTTGTTTTGTAAGTTTCATTCTTTTCGGTTTCTGAATCGATCAACGCAAAGACCATCACTTCTGCTGCCAAAAATGGACATAAGAGGCCCATTAAAAAAGGAGGCGCTCCCATTTCCAAAAGAGTGAAGGAAGCCTACAAGAAACTCAGCAAGGAGAAGAAATCCCGTGCCACTAATCGTCAAGGTCTCAACTTTGATAGATGCGAGACCGACTTTGATTGTCAGGGAGCAAGGACTTGCTACGGTATAGACTTATCGGGTAATGTGGGATTTTGTGGAATTTCTTTTCCAAATGAATGTATGTGCGTGAACGATGACCCTTTTTGTGTGAGCACCAGCGACTGCAGCCCCGGAGAGGATTGCATTACCGAACTCTCTCCAGACTTTGATGTGTGTATAAGTAATCAAATTTGGCCAGTAGACGGATCCACAGAATCACAACCGTCAAATCCGTCGACCGGACTTCAAAATGATGAGAGGCCGGGATCAAGCGGGCTAGCTCTGGGCTACTGCACGTCAAATTCCGACTGCCAGGATCCTCTGAAGTGTTTTATGACCGACGTTGACGGATTTTATGTGGATTGCAACGTTGCTCTTGGAAGGGAATGCTTCTGTGACTATGACTATGAGAACAGTGATTTCGATGGTACTTGCACATCTGCATCCCAATGCCTATCGGGAGAATACTGCGAGGACTGGGGTGAGGTCAAATATTGTACTTCGGAAACGGCATACCAGGGATTCAATTTCGATTGGTGTTCTTCCTCTTCGGACTGCCGTGAAGCTCGAGAATGTTACAGTTACACCGATGAGGGACTACTTGCCCCATGCACTGAGAGTGCCGCGAACTGCGTTTGTTTGCAAGAGGACATGATTTGTTCTGACCTCTACGAGTGCGCATATTGGGCAGAATCTTGCTATTATTTGGATGACATGGACCAGTCAGTATGCGTATCTGACGTGCAGCTATCGCAACAAAGAGCGCAGAACATGCAAGGAGCAATCAAGGGCTTAGAGTCGCAGCCACCTTCAGAATCGACCGGAGAGGAAACGAGCGATGAAAAGCAACCTCAAGAATCAAATCCAGCTGATTCGGACTCGGCAGCTGACGAAAGCATGTCGAGCGGGCCACAAACACAATCTGCTAACCTCGATACTCCTGCAGCGGAAGCTTCTGCTGATGCAGCTTTGGAATCTTCCGAAGCTTCAGTGTGCATCGCTGTCCATTCGCTGACCGACCTCCAGCCGCATGAGCTTCTGTACGAAACTCACCGATCCGCTCGTGTGATGTGCGATGGCAACAATAGTTGTGCTACTGCAGGGCACATCGTTAAGTACCAAGGCACAGCGATGATGATGAAGAAATACTGCGCACTTGTGGGATGTAAATCAGAAATAATGAAGGTGAACAGCCCCCGCTACCGACGTGGAATGCAGTTGCCTTCGATGACGAAAGACTTGATGTTCACTGCCTTTGCCGCACGTTACGAAACCAGCACTGAAGAGAAACTGCTTGCTACAGCTGTTCGCTTTGGTCTCTGAATGATCAGTTCATGGCCGTCCGTTGTTCTACTACAAATGGATGCATACCTCTTCCAGTTACATGAATCATTTCTTGACATATTGTTGCGGGTATTATTTCTCATTCCTTGACACTACTCTGAGACGATGCAATGCGAGAGACAGAGTGGATAGAAACCCTTTCGATTAGAATATAATCCTGACTATCATTGAATGATAGTAAGAGTCCCAGAGCAACAACAGATAATATAAAAATTCAGAGTTGTTATTCACATAGACTCTTTTATTTGGTTATGATCTTCTTGCACTAAAACATGTTTCAATAACCTTACTTTTCTTTCACTCCAAAAACCTGGTTTTCGTTTTTCTTCTTTGCAGTGCATTGAATAATGTGTTTGCATCAGTTGTCCACTCTTTGTTGTGTTTAACATTAGAGAGTTTACGCAAGCAGGACCTCGCATACTTAGCGCTTAGGTTGTGAGATCACAAGACAGTATTTCAAGTGAAAAGTAACTAGAAATATTCATTTAAGCACTACTGTTCTCGTTTAAGATATGAGTATTATCTGCGATGAGTATTGTTGTTTTTTCACAATAAATCAGTTCTCGCTTGGAGAGCGTTTAAGTGAGATGTGAGATGGCTTGCTTGGCGGTTGTGGCTTAAAACTGCAACGTGTAAGTCGTTTCACGACATTCTAAGCGCAAGCGAAAAGTTCGGACGTTGCGTGAACTCTCTATTGTCATAGAAACATGTTGGACTCAAATGAAGGCAATTTATGAGTCAGATGACTACGCCCTACGAATGATTGGTATTGAAGATTCTTAGAGCGATTTCTAGTGAGGCGCCGGAAAACCCGACGGCAAATCTTGTCCTATTCCGCTGTGCGTTTACATGGGGTGTACAAAGCACTGCGTGTTCTCACAAGCACTTGAGCAAGCGAATACATTACTAAAGGGTGGCATGTTCATCTTCAGTCTACTTCTACGCTAAGAAATATTCAAGTGGAGCGAAAAATCAAGAAGATTTTACTGAGAACCAGAAAAAAATTTCAAATAACTTCGATGAACAGAATAAAATAAATTATACTGCTGATCTAGAGTTGAAAGTGTAAAGTAATAAGTTTTCCAGCATTTTCCAAAATAGAGAGGATGCGCCCTTTACAAAGACTTCTATTAAGCAATCCAAAGTATTAAAAATCCGTCTTCATCATATATTTTTAACAAAATCTACCAAATAGTTTTTCAAAGTTCCCTGTTGTAAAGATTTACATTTGTAACGAGTCTCTTAAAAAAAGTTTTTTTGTGTCTACGGAACTTCCACATCTTCTGGAATGTATGCACCAAGCCCATTACGCTTCTTGATAACATTTTAAGAATATACAACTAGCCACAGTCTAAACAATGCGTGCTACTCACACCAAAAGGTGCTCCAATACAGGAACCCTGTATCATGGAATTCAATCGATAAAAAATGTAAAAGGCTGAATGTTGGCTTTTTCATCCTAAACCTTGAGCCACCAACAATTTGATATAAGTTTATAAGCTACTTTAAAACTTTTTGAAAGTATTTTTAACTGTACTGAGTGCGTTCACGAAAGCTATTCAGAGGAGAAACTATAACCAGGTCTACTTTGACAAAACTGCACTTTGAGTTTTATACGTAAGAATAAATATAACATGAACGAAAAACGTGAACGACCTCTACAGGAAATCAACTACGATATAAATGGATCATCATATAGAAAATCCTTTACAGTTTTTATGTTTAAAAAAATGAAAGGAAGCATGAACAATAAATACAAAAACTATCCTTTTCATTACATGACTTACAACAATAAAGCAGTTTAATTAATTAAGTTAAACGTTTTCGTGTATTTATATTAAGTACATGAACAAAAGAACTAAATGTCTGCCATTTAAAAAACAACATTTTTTAAAACATGATTTGGCCAAGATGAAATGAATAGAGTAGGTAGACGGTATGTTGAATAAAACTTTTTTCTTTGCCTCGGTTAATCGAGAGAACCACGCTATTACATAGACTTTAGATTATACCCCTCGGAAAAATTTAGAACATATTTGTAAGTTTTGCAGCACAGCAGGCGGAGCTAGACAGCTTTCAGACATTTTTAGTGACGTCGATGAGCTATTTTTCGAAGTCACACTAAGTAAACCACGACGTAGACAATATCTAACATGACCTTCTAAAACATTAAAGAAAAACCTGTAAATACTATTTTACACATTTTCCTCTACGGACTATTGACGTCCTCATCAATGGTATTGCGGTAAAATTTCTGCTTGACGAATATATTACTTCCATTTTCCAGTATCGGTTCCATCTTTGTCAGCAAACGATTTCTTGCTTGACCACTTAGCATCATGAGTGGGCTCTCCTTTCATAACTGCCAGAAACTGATATCCTCTTCTTCTTTTCTTGTGCTTGAGAATATTTCCAACTTCATGCTCTTCTCCTTCTTTCCAGTTTACTTCACGATTTGGAAAGGCTGCAATTTTCTGGCACTTAGTTTATCAGATACTTGAGACTCCGCACAAGCATCCTTGAACAAAGGCCTGTGGAGCCAAAAGCTTCCTCCAACTTCGTAATTAGGAACCCGATACTTCATTGAAGAATACGTGCTTTGACCAGCTTTGCATTTTTTTAAGGGTTATGTGCTTCTTCAACCGAGTCTTTCAGCTTTTCCTCGAATTTTTCCACGTTTTGCACTGGTATCTCTTTTCCAGAAAGCATTTGAAGCGGAGACTTCGGTACCATCTAAAATCCCATTCGAATGGTGAAATCCCTGGATCATCAGTCACTTCAGAGTTATATGCAAACTCAGCTGCCGGCAGCAGTTCATCCCAGTCATTCTGCTGGTAAGTGCGATAACAACGAAGATAGCTCTCAACCATCTGTTCATGATTTCATTCGCACCATCAGTCTGCGGGTGTTTACATGTAGACATTTTCAACTTAACTTCACGAATTTTCATCAGATGATCCCAAAACGTGAATGTGAACTTTGGATCTCTATCTGAGGTTATGCTATTCGGCATTCCACGGTGCTTAAAAATAATCGAGAAGAAAGCATTAGCATTGTCTCCCGCAGTTTCAATGGTGGTGCAACTCAAGAAATGAACTCTTTTGGTCAAAGGATTTACCGATGCAGTTATAGCATCAAACTCACATTTTGAGTTGGGTAAGCTTACGATAAAGTCCGTCGACAGTGAGCCCCATTTCCTCTCTGGTATCTGTAACGATTCTGGTTCGGTTTATTTCTTCGGATATGAGTCTTTAAACTGCTGACACTTCATGCATCCTTCAGCATCCTTCCGAACATCTCGACTTTTGTGCCTCCAATGGAAGTTGCCAAGTATTAACAGTGTATTTGCAAACGTTAAGTGACCATCTATCTTAGAATCATACGCTTGTAGCAACACATCTGACACGGACTTCCTTGGTTTGCAAAGCTTTCCATTATAGAAAAGTCTTTCACTATCCGTTTTTAACAATGGCAGTATCTTTTCCAGTTTGATTCTTTTGAATCTGATCGTCTGGCCATTAATCTTTCATATCTGTCATAATATGACTAATGAATTGATCCTCATCGTGTCGAGTTATCACTTCTTCATGTTTGGCATATGACACTCCAACGTCATTACATAATAAGTCATCGTCGATCTTTTCCATAACATGAGTAGCTCTAGATACAACATCTTCTAATACGTGTATCCTACCAGGTTTTAAGATTCATAGGGAAGAATCCAAAGTTTACGATAGTTTCAAGCCATCCCGATTCTTTTCTGCTTGTTTTTGGCTTTGTAAAGAAACTCTTTAGCTCTTGGTTGTCTGTGAAGACTTCGAACTCTACCCCTTCCAAATAGCATCCGAACCTTCTAAGTACTGAGATTAGCCCAAGAAGCTCTCTGTCATTAGCTGGCTACACGGACCCTCCTTTGAATACATTCCTTGAAAAGAATGCAATTACGCGGTATCTTCCATTCTCATTATTATCTGTCTAAGCTTCACCAACAAGAGTCTGTAAAGCATCAATGTGACATCTGAAAGGGTTAATGCAATGTGATGATAGCAAAATTAATACATTCTTGATTGCTTCTTTTAACTTCTCAAAGGCATCATCACTTTTCTCATTCCATTTCTCGATAGCTTCTTCTTTCTTTGTCAGATACGTCCTCGAAACAGAACCTTCTGCAAACTTGGGTATAAAACGTCGAAATAATTGCAGTATTCCCAGACAACTTTGAACTTCAATTGAGGATTTCGGCTTTGGCCAAGTTTTCAGTACTTCGACCTTCGATGGGCTAGCTCTCAGTACATCCTTACCAAAAAGAAATCCTAGGAAGACGATCTCTGTTTTCATAAACTCACTCTTCTCTGAGGATAAAAACAACCTATTTTATTTCAACCAACGCACTACAGTCACAAGGTGCTATAAGTGACATGCTCTATCCTTACTGAAAAGCGGAAGTTCATCCATGTACACCATCAAAATTTCATCAATAAAATCATAAAAGAGCTGGCTCATCAACGTTTGAAAAGTCGTAGGAGCATTACAAAGCTCCATGGGCATAACCCGATACTCAAATTGCTCATACTGTGTGTTGAACAAAGTCTCTTCGATATCTTCTGGCTTCACCCGTATTTGATGGAACCCCCTCTTAAGATCCAACTCGTAGAAAACTTTTGCTCCTCCAAGCCTATCAAATATCTCATTGGATCTCTGGATTTGAGCGTTGTTTTTATAGTGAGTTGATTAAATGCTCGAAATCCCACGACTTCTTTTTATTTTCCATTTTGTTTACGGAAAATAACAAAGCTCCATACGGTGATTTCCTGGGTATTATCTTCTCTGATTCCAGCGCCTGTTTAACATACAACATATTTAGTTTTTCGTATTTTCTTTTGTCTATATGATTTTAATAATTGGTTAAATGTCTTCTGCTGCTTCCAACTTAAGAGGAAAAAGCTGAAACAACAAACAATGTGGAGGCTTAGAGTCTTTTTCAACATGTATCTGATGATCAACGGATCTTTTTGGTGGTGATCTAGGCCACAAATCTATCTTTAAAACATACTCGAATTCTACAAGCAGTCGTTTCAATTTGGCATGCTTTTTGCCAAACGTCTCTCCCTTTGATTGCTTAACCTCTCGGTTCTTGACTTGAAACAATTTAACTTTCTTCATATTATTTCTCATCATTCTTTGAAACTTTTTCACACTTAGATTCGATACTTGAATCTTTTCATAATTCTTCTGAAATTCTGAGATAATATCGGGTCTAACCTTAACAATTCTTTGTTCATAATCAAGTTTTGGATTCTGGGCAAGATGCAACGGCATTCCCAACAGAACATCATACCAGCAATTGGCCACCATCTAATTATGGGTATGAGCTTCTTGTCGTGAAGTCCCATTTAGTAGGACTTCCTATGCATTTTCCTTTGTTCCTTTCTGAAAGTGCTGAACTGTAACAATTTCCTGACATACTTCAAAGACATATCTGCTTCTATACCTAGCCACAAACTCTCTGCTTCCCATGTTGGTGTTACATTTATCATCTTCCAATACTTTCACACTGAATTCACCTATGGTATCCCTCAATACAAGTAAAGGTTCTACAGGTAAAGGTCCTCCCTGCTACGAGGTACAATGAGAAAACAGACAGACCCACAAGACGACGAGGGTTCGATATTTTACTACCTCCCACAAACAGCTGGTGAATCTGCAAAATGAGCCTAATAACATGGCCCCAAGGGTGGTCATTCGTTGGATTTGGAAGACCCGTACTTTCGGAAGCCAAAAACGAAAAGCAAGAAAACTGGTGGGAAAAAGAAACGAACCGCAACGTCCGGCTTGGAGATTTCACGTTCTAGATCCGAGACGAAGATATCAAAATGCAAAAGGATAACACCGCAGCCGGAGTAAGCGGAAGGGATCCCGCCGAAAGAGAAAACGTCGCCGCAAGGGAAGAACCAATCGACGTGCATCGTTAGATTTATATTTTGTTGGTGAGGACCTTTATTTTTTGCAGCCGCGGAATGCCCTATTCAGAAAATCTGTAAGTTACTGCTCCTACAGGTGTACCAGACACGAAGCTTGGTGTGCTAAAAGATTTGCACTGAAATACTTTAAGCAGCATAGCCACCTTAGTTTCCAATTGGCAGATACGAACTTTAATGGTGAGTACCTTATTGCAATAATTGATTTAATGCAGCAGTTTGCCCTTTTATGTGACCAAAATGGTTGTGTGGAAGGGGTCTACATGTGGTTGTTTAAATTCATCATGAAGAGGACAGCTAGCTCATCTCTCTACAGTAAGATGCAGGGAATCACCATGAAGGTGGACGAAAATGTTATGGAGATGCTTTGAACCTGTTGCCAAGTGGTGAACTCTCCCGTGCCGACTTATATTTCTGGTTAGAGTATTGATAAATACAACGCAAAAGTATTGAATTGCTGCCAACGGGCTGAGCAGATCGAACTGGACTTCGATAAGGATCTATTTACGACTGAATTTCGGGATGGAATTGTCTTTATTAAATCTCATTTGAAGATAATACACGCCGAAAAACTAGAAAAGGCCATTAGGGTGTACGTTCTTAACCATTTGGAAACCGTCATCAACCGGACTTCAAAGTACTTGCGCGATACGCCCAAGAGATCAGTGACAGCAAACGAGCTGAATGATGCAATGAGATACCACCAAGAGTTATTGTGTGGAAGAAAGCAAAAGCCAAGAGTGTTCTGGGAATGGATTACTCCTTGAGATCAGGAGCGATAATACCACTTGATTTTGGATCTACATCACGAACAGTTAACTGAATAAATGCTAATGGCCTTAAAGCAACTTCTTCCCCCTCCAGCTGCTGGGCTACTATGCGCTCTAGTCCAAGAATGACCTCGCGACCGTTTGAATTGTATGCCTATAACCAGGTAGAGTTTGTCATGGCATATATGATGATTACGCCAAGAAGCCAACAAACATTGTATCGAACGGAAATATCACATACCCAACGGAGGCAGCAAGCCCCTAGAAGCAACCTTGTCTCATCATCCTGCAGAGATCAGTGTATGAATAGCCTTTCTTTTGGTTCCGCTTATCACCCCATCACTTGTTCATTGCGTGTCATAGCGAGACTCTGCAACAACGCGCAGCGTTCCTGTAGGCTCACCAGCAAAACTAAGGAGAAGGTTTTGGGACGCAAACGGGACGCAGAGTGCAGGTATCCAAAATTGAAGCCGACCAACACACCTGTAGCGCGTACGAACTCGCTGTCAGTCACTGTCGGTTATCTTGAGCGCCGTGGAGCCAGTGCTCCCAACTTCTAATTAGAATCTTGGCAATCTACACTACTTAAAAAAGCCCTGGAGGAGAAGGAGCGAGAGAGAGCTCCGGATCGATCCGGGGGGGCCTTTGCTTCTTGCCTGCGAGCGAATCGCGCGAAGTCCCGCGAATCCGCATAGTTATAACTTTTCTGCAGGAAGGTTTTGTGTGACTTTACGCTTTACGATGACGCAGAAGAACGAAGCGACGGGAACCGAAGTTCACGTGCAGCAGACGACTGTCGTGGGCATCGGGGCCCCGCAGCTAGAACAGATCGATGTAGCTTCAATTGCGCAATTCATGCGCAAACGCCAGCGCTACGAAGAACAGATCGCCGAGAAGAACAAAGACGGTCTGAACATCAATCCAGTGTCACTTAAG
>JAHNZQ020003149.1:799343-829667 GCA_019155205.2 Gracilaria vermiculophylla
TTTTCTACCAGACTGATTTATTTAGTTATGGTTTTCTCTGTATCATGAATAGAAAACACTATAAAAACAGTAAAGTCGGTCTGAGTCTTCCCTATCGGAAGTTCTCAGCCAGCCTTCACCGAAAACAAAAGTCGTTCGTCTACAACTGGCGACACCAGTACTACTTAACCACTTCAGTGAAATTCTATACTGCCAGTTACATTTCATTTAAAAACAGCGCGCAATTTTTGCAGACCTTTTATACTATACGACCACCAAAAAAAAGTTATTGATCTCTTCTTTCGTTCTGGCTACAGCCTCACAAATTCTTATTCACAATGCCTCGTGGAACAGGTCTCACAAAATTTGGGAAAGAGCAAAATGCTGCTCTGAACAGCGAGGCTCGTCTATATCTCATATCGCGAGAACTTTGCAGCGCTCTCGCTGTGTTATTTGCAACTTCTTAAAACATCCCAATCCCGCTTAGCAACAGCCTTTTAAACTCAGGCATAAAAAGGTTTCTTCAACTGTCAAAAGAGCAAACTTTCGAGCTGCTACACTTCAAAATAAATCCGCAAAAGATATTAAAAAGGACTATAAACTCCCCGTTACTGTTCGAAGAGTGCAGCACATTTTACAGGAGGTTCCATACTTAAATTATAAAAAAAATGAGAACCGGTCCAATGATGACGTCAAAACACAAATGTTTTAGGATGAAATGTGCTAAAAAACATTTAAAATAGGACGCTCCGAACTGGGAAAAAGTGGTTCTTAGTGATGAAAAGAAGTTCAATTTAGACGGCTCGGATGGTTAAAATCACTACTGGCATGATCTTCGAAAGGAATCATTTTATTTTTCAAAACCTCAAAATGGTGGAGGTTCAGTCATGATTTGGGGATGCATTTCCTACTATGGCGTTTCGCAACTATTTTGAGAAGAAGGAAATTATAATTCGGATCAGTATGTTACTATTCTGGAAGAAGATTTATCGCCATTTGCTGCAGAAACATTAGGCGAAAATTGGATTTTTCAGCAAGAGGGAGCTTCAGTGCATAGATCAAAGTGCACTAAAAAATGGTTTTCTGAAAAAAACGCAAGGGTTTTAGACTGGCCCGCAAAAAGTCCAGATTTAAACATTATCGAGAATGTTTTGGGAATGTTGACAAGGGCTGTTTACGCCAAAAATTGCCGATTTAATAATAAGGAAGACTCAATTGAAGCTATAGGGGTGGCTTGGTCGAATATTCCGGTAGAATATATTCGCAAACTGTATCATTCTATTCCTGACAGGTTGCTTAAGGTCATAGAGCAAAAGGGATCAGCAACGGGTCACTAGAAACCTGTTTTAGAAAAATATCAAGTAAAGTGGCAGTATAATATTTCACTGTCTTATAGTAATTTTGCTTCAAGAAAAAATTGTTTTGACATCTTCTGCCTGCTCGAGACCACAGAAAAACGAGACAGTGACTCTATTAGAACATGGAATAGAAGGGAGGAAAGCACTATTTTTGTGCAGTGAATGGAGCCCAAAAAGAACCAGTTTTTGTGCCTGTCTTATAACAATTTCGCACACTGTATTTACATGGACATGCATTTTTGACGCTGTTCTCAAAAAAGAAATAAGAATAATTCCTATTAGTCGCGCAGAAAATAATAATAAATCTGATAGAACGATTCCGAAGTCTCTTTCGTCGCGTCCCTCACTCGAAAGAGACCTAAAATCATGGATAATGGACACACTGAATTTTTGTCTATGTTGAATTGGAGAAAGGGCCGAAACTATGGACAATAACGCTTGTCCAATCACCGAAAGTGATTGTCATACACCAGCAAACACCAAAAATGACCTCATCCCAACTCTGAGGGTGTAACACACGTACAGGTGAAGTATTTGGCCACACAGAACCGCAAAGAAAGTCTACAAGTCACCCTGTCGTCAAATACTGTCTCAAAGAGTCTTCAAGCTACCGAGTCTTTGAGTATTGTATCGAGTAGGATACATCAGTATGAGCTATGCTAGTGACCGCAACGCAATATCTACGTTGTTTATTGAAGGCTTGTAAGTTTATCTGTTCTCCTACGAGAATCAGCCGGACTCCTCTTCGTGCCGCACCTTTCGCTCCGCAGTGTTGCAGAAGGCGTTTCTTGCTAGCCTTTTCTACATTTTTCAGAATGTACTTTAAATTCATGTTTTCTCGAAACTAAATGTAAATTCTGAATCATTACAGCCATGTTGCCACTCATGTCATGATGTTTGTCATACTGAGCGCCTTACAGCTTACGTCAATCAATCGCGTATCACTTTCGTCCCTTCGTCGAATTTAATGGCTCATTTCTCTGTGCTAATGATACTACTTTTATGGGCCATCGTACGTTATACGGCACATATACGAAACTTCGACGAATCGCGTGTTTTCGCTTGCGAGGACAATTTGCGAGATAGTCATGAACAATTAGGTCAAAATATTGATTGTACTGAAGTGTCATTCAAATCTTGAGTTGTCATATCCTTTCGTTGTTGGCTCGAACAAACCGACAAACAAATAATGTTACGTCATCAATAGTTGCAAGGAAAGAAAAACAAGTGTGAGGTGGAAACAATCACAGAGGACCAATCTGTGGGTTGCGCTTTTTTTCTTTTTCACGCTTGAGCATGATTAAACCTGGCAATAGAGGGTTGAACGCTTTCAGGAATTATTCTTAAAGAGTAGCATCTTGAAAATGTTGCATTGTCCTTGCCGCAGAGCTTCTGTCTTTTATTGACGGCCCCTAATCTGAACAGCAGAGAAATTTGAGTTCTGGAAAGCTCGTTCCAAGCGTCTCAATCACTGGTATTTTCATGAACGCAGACTTCGACATAGTGCACACAAATGGGGCCGGGTGAGAGATGAGGTTTCAGTGCGGCAGCATGACTGGACAGTCACCAGCCTCACACAAACTACACATTTACTGTAAACCTACACGATCTTAAATACCATCACATAGCTGTTGCATATCGTGGCTTTTGCTATAAGGGATGGCATGACTTTCTTCGTCTACCTGTTTTCTTCCTTTTGCTGTTGAGTTTTGTTGGACTCAAGCCTTCCGGACTTCAATTAGTGCGAGGGTTCTTCTCTTAGTGTAGCAAGGCCCCATGAGATGTTGCGGCTTTCAAAAGGATTAAATCCACATTTATATGCACTTATTTTTTCTTAAGTCGTACATTTATTAAGGGAGCCGATGAAGCCTCTGGGATTTGCTACACATGATGTGATCTTCTCATGAATGCTGCGTGACACAAGTCTTTTGTGGCCCAGTGTTAACAATCTGCTCTTGGTCTAAAAATTTAGAAAAAAAACCCATCCAAATTGCGGTATCTTTCGTAAAATTTCTACTATCTGTTCAAAGCTCACTTCGTGGAAGGAATCCACACATGCATTGGTGGAGAATCCGGCAATAGAATTCTGGCATATGCTCAATGCGAGCGTGTTTTTTTTTAGCTCTGCACATGAAACTTACTGTTCGCTTCAAGACAATCTGAACAGAATTGGAGAATTCTTTTTTTTATCGTGCGGACTGTACTGAGAGCGCGCACAAGCATACTAAAGTCTGCTTTCAAACACAAAACAAACATTATCTGAGCACATCTCCGCAAATAAACACATATATAATAGTTTTACTCTGTAACTCGCTGACATTTGTAAAGTAAGTGTTGCAGTCTAGATAACTGAGAGAAGAAATTGTAGTACTATGGGACTAAAAACTTAGTAGAAAACTCGAAGATTTAAAACAAAAAACTATGCCACCATAAAGAAGGCAGCAATGCACTGAAGTCGCCTATTTATGCCATTGAGGTGCTTTGTTTGCATTGAATGCGAAAAATTTTTCTTTCTTATTTGTTCAATAGAATTTTTTTAACAATACATGTTTTACTTTGTTTTGACTGTCTGAAGGTGCTTTGGTCAAAACAGTTTGCAATACACTAATGCGAAAGGTCTTTCGATTGAACATCCAATTAACTTTTCCCGCATGACTCTTTGCATGCTGACACTGAATACAGCAGTACTGAATGGCACTGTAATATTTCATACGTAATTACAAAACGACTTATAAATTTATTAAAATTTGATGTACACCTGCAAGTTGTGACAAAAGGGTTTCGAAAATGTACTACTATTTGACTTTTCCAGCAGCTCCCTAGTGTCGAATGTACTCGTGTGTAACATTAGTGGTTTCATGAACATGTTGTTGGCAGGTTTCTCTACAGCCAACAATGACGTAGGAAAAACTGCAGGCTATCTTGTTGTTCTGTAATATGTATTCTACTGTGATAGAGATGGAGATATTCCCATGTCATCCCTTCAGAGTTACAGATATGCTCGAATCCCTGTAATTGTTACCTGCTCAGAGAATTTTAGCTCTACACGCGGTGCGGACAGGCACGTATTGTTGTGCCTTCATCACTCCCCTGCATGTAGAAGCCTTCAAAACATATGTTCTAGAAGAGGTTTTCAAGACTACCTGTACGACAGAGCTAGAGGATGCATTTGAGATGACACACATGGAATAACACCGACAATGGAAGATGGTGAGTCAACAGCCATGTAAAGCATACATGCATTCTACTCTGAATACAACCTACCATGAGCTGTATCGATTGCTGCTCTGTCGACAACATAACAACATTTTCATATTGTTTCTCATATACAGATGACAAATCATGCACCGAACCGTAGCTTGGTTGAGTTTATAAAGGCCGGCCTCGAAATCAGTTTGTCTCCATCGTGTCTACTCATCCCAGCTCGCATCCTCGAAGTTGGCGGATCAAATATCAGTGATTGATCTTTCCGTATTCAGTTTCCATTCACCGATTATGACCCTAATGAATTTCATTTCAACATTTATTGTGGCTGTTCTGGTCGGCTTTGTTGTTGCTCAACCAGTGAAGCCTTTCGGAAGAGGTGCAGAGTTTATAAAACCATTGCCACCTGCAAAGGATCCAGCTTTTCCCGGAGGAGCCGAAGAATGCGCCACGATTAGAATCCGTACACTATCAGGCAGATGTACCTCCGCAGTTGATCCCTCCCTCGGCGAGGCTCGTCGTGCACTATTCAGCTATTTCAATGTTAACTCAGTGAACTTCGATGGCGATGGCTTGGAGAGTCCCCGCATCATTTCCAACGTAGTGAGCGATCAGGACGGTGAAACATCCAATTCTCAGGGTCTCAATGAGATATTCACCTTTTTCGGGCAATTTATTGACCACGACTTCGCACTATCGCCTGAATCTGAAGATCCAGAGGATGAGATGGAAATTGAGATACCAGAAGATGATCCGGATCTTTCTCAGAGCTCTCTTGAATTTGTTCGTTCCCAAAGAGCGGCAATTTTCGAAGGTTCTCCCATAGAACGCCCGATCACAATACTTTCTTCTGCCCTTGACCTTTCCACTGTGTATGGTGTCGACGAACAACGTAATGCTTTTCTTCGGGTTCCAAACTCATGCCGCCTCAAGACATCCAGTGGAAATCTCTTGCCTTTCAATACTGGAGGATTCACGAATTCTCCCTCCACTTCTGCCAGCTTCTTTATTGCCGGAGATACACGTGTTAGTGAGACACCCATGCTCACTACCATGCATACTATCTGGGTTCGCGAGCACAACCGCCTTTGCGACATTCTTGAAGATGCTTTCCCAGACAATTCGCCGGAGCAGTTGCATGAAACCGCCCGCGCCGTCAACATTGCTGAATATCAAAAGATTGTGTATGAGGAGTGGCTCCCAGCGATTCTTGGTTCAGCTTTGCCACCATACGGTGGGTACAAATCGGATGTGAACCCGACGCTCAGTCTTGAAATTGCTACAGCTGGCTTCCGACTTGGACACACTCTTGTAGGAAATGATGTCACGAGAATTGACAGCAACGGACAACTTCTTTCACCCCTGCCAGCTGCTGAAATGTTTTTCCTTCCAAGTGCACAATTTTCTTCCAGTATTCTTGAAGACTTCGTTCGTGGTGGTGCAGCAACACGAGCTCAGGAATTCGATGCAATGGTGGTCGATAGTCTTCGAAACTTTTTGTTCACAAATGTTCCTTCAGAGGTCGGTATTGATTTGATTTCTCTCAACTTGCAGCGCTCCCGTGACCACAATGTTCCCAAATACAACCGACTCCGTGAGCTGTTCACAGGTTCACCAGCAAATTCATTTGCAGATATCTCTAGCAATCCTGAAGTTGCTGCGCGTCTGGAAGAGGCTTATGGTGACGTGAACAAGGTTGAGGCATGGATGGGCCTCATGGCCGAAGACAAAGCTCCTCGGTCTGCCGTCGGTCGTACTTTGGGTGGATTGCTGAGAACTGAATTCGGCCGTCTTCGTGATGGGGACCAATTCTTTTTCCTTCTCAGAAATCAGATTCCAAAGATCGTGTTGGACGAGATTCCTGAAATAAGAAATGACATCTTTGCTCGGAACACGCTCTTTAACCGAATTCTATTGAGGAACACTAATATTGCTACCCGCTTTCTTCCCAGAGGTCGGAATGCCTTCTTTGTGTGATTGAACAGATTATCTGAAAAGCTGCAATTGGAGGCCTTGTTGACTTTGAGACATGAGACATTTTAGACAAAGGTTCTTGACTAGGTACTCCTGGCATTCGCCCTCGTAGCGGGGTTACAAAGATATGATATTTTTAAGCAGATTTTCCATAGGATAAGATGTTTTAATAAATGCATTACAACTTTTTACAGAAAATGATCAGCATCATTTTGAACTGCGAAATCCAGCGAACATATGTTCTGGGTGGTCAATCTGCTTATTTTGAAGAAGACACTTTCGGTATCTTGTTCCGTATTATGGTATTTTAATTCTGACTACGATATGCATGAAGATCCCTACACGCAGTTTTCTCTCCGCCAAAAGGCCGGAACCACAGCGATTATTTCTTTTTCATACTTGTCAGCAACATGTCTTCTCTTCCCGCTGATGGAAGCAGTAAATCTTGACGAGACGAGATTGCAGGTAAGACGCAAAGCATTACGTGTCTGACTTCTTTTGCTGCAGTGTTGCAAATACATCAGGTTCTTTTGCTGTCCATATGTAAGCTGCAAGTTCCAGAAAAGCTGGACCACCGGACATATTCAATCTGGAATCTGTCCGGTAATTTGTAGCACATCAGATGCGTCTTCCACAGAAATAGCTCGTTTTTTAGAAGTAGACAGCTCAACTGTTCAGATAAAATCTGTGCAACCGACTCTCTTCAAAAAAGTGGTGAACTTGTAGAGGCAGAATGTGTGAATGATATTTGGACTCATTGAAAGAGCCCTGCGATGGCGACTGTCACAATCCTATAATTACAAATATAATCAGCTCTTTTTCCTCAGTTTGGGCTACCATTCCGGGCTGCGATATGGTAGGACATGTACATGTAAAGATATTTCTCTCAATCGAAAAGAACCAAACACAGCGACGGCCATGACTTCATTGTTTCTAGAGGCGTTTTGCTATCACTTTACTTCCGTTGTTTGGGTGCCTATTTCTGAAAAACAAAGATCATTGACAAACTGAAGAATGTTTTTACTATTCGATGCTTTCAGTGATTTGCGTCTTGACGTCCTGAAAATGCAGTGCTTGGCTTATTTCGTGCTGGAGAGGGATCTCCAGTCTATATTTTTGGATTTGAAAACAATGACACTCGCCATTTCGGTATCAAGACTCTGGTTCAGAGTTGTGGTTGAGGAATCCTAAAACTTTTGGATGGTCGCAGAGTGATCAGTTAAATCTTGCGTCGTATTTAGGGGGCATGGTTGACTTCTTAGATTCCTTCAGCTGCATTCCTTCCCTGATATACTGAACAATTGCTGTGAGGGGCAGTTCGCAGACGATGATTCTTTCACAGGTACTACTGTGGCAGTATTTATGGGAACCGGGATGGGTAAGAGACGTCCGTGAGGCTGAAGAGTAAGCCGCTGAT
This sequence comes from Gracilaria vermiculophylla, assembly GCA_019155205.2. NCBI lineage: Eukaryota > Rhodophyta > Florideophyceae > Gracilariales > Gracilariaceae > Gracilaria > Gracilaria vermiculophylla. The sequence goes on from JAHNZQ020003149.1 coordinate 807,276, forward strand.
AGCCACACATAGGCTGGGTGCAAAGTCAACGATTACGGAGCACGTGGCTGCTTGTGATGTTCGGCTCTGCTGCGTGGCCTAATTCTCCTACGTTGGAGCTATTAATTTTTGGGTCTTGCTGTTGCGCTTTGTTGTCCTTTTGTTGCCTTTTGATTTAGAATTTGACACTATTATTTGAAATTAATTATAAACTCACTAAAAAAATCCTGCTTGAGTGATAACACGTGCAACACCGCACAATGTACTTGTCTTGTAATAAAGAAACTGGCTTATCATGTACTTTTTGCTGCTCTCGTTGGCACTTATTTCTATCTATGACAATAATAGTCCTCGACAGTTATCTCATCGAGAGCACAGCCTGAGAGGAGGCTGTCATGGCGTTGTCTTTTTCCTGAGCCAGATAGTGGTTTCAGACTATAAGTAACACCATTCTCTTTCTGGTTTCTCCTTAGCAATACACATTCCAAGACGCTGCGTATCAAACCAACCTCTTGGCAACAAATCACTCTTTTCAACCAGCCTGCCTGAATTTGGGGAGCCGAGCTGCAACTACTCTAGTGTAGACGTATAACTCTACACCATGGATATCATTTGGTAATTGTACATTACGTCCGTGGGGAAGAAAGCCAGAGTTCAAAAAAGCCAGCAATGACATACACCTTATCTATCTGATTACGAGAGGAAACTTTAGGTTGAACCTAGTATCAGGGACTTGTTGCCTCTTTCTGTTTTGGTGTCATAATTTCACGGTTCGAAAAACGTTCAATCGAGAAAAACCTCATATTGGTGTTAAGAAAAGAATGTAGTAGGAGTGTGGGGAAATCAAAGCGCAACAAAGCGCAACAGCAGTAATTAAATCGCAGCGCAACAAAGCGAAAGTACTTGTAAACTTAAAGCGCAACAAGGCGCATCAGTGGAAGTCAAAAAATTTTGCCTTGGAAACCCAGGCAATGTAGCAGTGCCATAGTTTCTCAGCCAACTCCATCAAGTGCGTATTGAATTAACTTCTGTCTTCCTGGAAACTCCAGACTCATTCTTCCGGCAAAAATTGCATGCATTTCAAAAGAGCAGAACTCTTTACACCTGGTCGGAGTAATCGCCCACTACATCGATTCTACGATTGAAGCTTGCAAAATGTGCCGGTAACCAAAGCCATGTAATGTCTGAAATTCCGCTAAAGAGATCGTACGTTGTGAACTTCGATAAAGCTTTCAAATATGTTTTGCAGGGATATCCTCCAAGAAAACATTCGTATTTTCTTTCAAAAACCTGCCCTTCACTTCAACATTTGAAGATCATGTGAACATAAATGCGTGCTCGCTACAGAGCATGCTATGCCTCCCAATCACACGTCATGTTACATCATTTTGAAACACTGCAACAAATACTTGTAGCTCTAGAACTGTATCCCATTTTCGACCTTTCCGATATGTAGCAACCTTAATTTACAAGAATCAAGCTTTTGTAAGCTTTCTTTCTGCCACGTCTCACAGGTTTTGATGCGATCGTCACCGTAATACAAAGCATCCTTGTTTGCCATTGCTGTGAAAAACGTTTGGAAATGCTTCCGTGCGTCACATACATTGCGAGAACGTGAACCAATACCTTCTGAAGAAAAACTTCAGTGGCGACACAAAACCAAACTGGATTTGCCAACAAATTGAAACACGTTGTCACACGCTGGATTTTGAAGGCGAGCCATCAATAGGGAATGAAACGAAACAATGATTTTGAAGCCAATTTTCAAATCTGAGTAATCTTCATAGTGATGATAATGTTGAAAAGGAGAAAATATACTTGAATAACGTTGTGCGCAGCATAAATTTTCTAACAGAATTATAAAAAACCTTACTGCGAGAAAGTAATGCTCCATTGTTGCAAATTTTCTTCATTACTCTTGTGCCACCTGTTCTCCAAAACCGCATTTGTGCGTTCTTTTTTTCTGCGTGTATCTCTAGTGTTGTGTAGCTTCATCCATATAAAGCGATCTTTGTCAAGCTCCTTTTCCTCATCCGTCCTTCACTCAACCAAGTTCGTTGCTCTCTCTTTTCAATCTGATTTAGGCTCAAATGTTCCGTCTTGTGACTACCATTCTCTTCTTTGTGATTGCCTTCTTTTCGGAGGCAAGAGCACAATCCCCTAAGCTTGATGGGAAAGGAAGTGACTTCATTAAGCCCCTTCCGCCTGCTAAAGATCCCTCAACCCCTGGCGTGGCAGAAGAATGCGCTTCCATTGGAATTAGAACCCTTTCTGGAAAATGCACATCTGCAGTCAATCCGGCTTTAGGAGAAGCTCGCCGAGCCCAATTCAGTTACTTTGATGTCAGCTCTGAGGTACCAGTCGGTGAAGATCTTCCAAGTGCTCGCCTCATCTCAAACATCGTTAGCGAGCAAGAAGGAGACACCATCAACTCTTTTGGACTAAATGAGCTTTTCGTATTTTTCGGACAGTTCATCGATCATGATTTTGCCCTCTCCCCATTTGAGGAAGGTGTCGGAGAAGAATTCAATATAGAAGTACCGGAAAATGATCCACTACTCACCAAACCTTTTTTGCAGTTAACTCGCTCTACCAGAGCGCTGGTCAACGATTCTACGTCCGTTGAACGCCCTATTACCATACTTTCTTCTGCCTTGGACCTTTCAACCGTCTATGGTGTGGATGAATCTCGTAATGAGTTTCTTCGAGTCCCGAACTCTTGCCGTCTCAAAACTTCAAGTGACAATCTGCTTCCATTCAATTCTGATGGTTTTGTCAACTCCCCTAACATCTCCCCTGCTTTCTTCATTGGTGGTGATACTCGTGTAAGTGAGACTCCAATGCTCACCGCTATGCATACGATTTGGGTTCGTGAGCACAATCGTCTTTGCGATGTTATTGAAGACGCATTCCCGGATCTAACCGCAGAGCTGCAACACCAAACAGCTCGAGCTGTTAACATTGCTCAGTATCAAAAGATCGTTTATGAAGAGTGGCTCCCGGCCATTCTTGGTTCTACTACAATTCCACGATTCACTGGATACAATCCCAACGTAGACCCCACAATCAGCCTCGAAGTTACCGCTGCTGGTTTCCGTCTGGGGCATACCTTGGTTGGAACCGATGTGACAAGAATTGATGATAGTGGCCGAACTCTTGCCCCTCTTCCTGCTGAAAACATGTTCTTCCTTCCAAGTGAATTTTTTACTGACAATGAACTAGAAGATATCATTCGTGGTGGTTCTGGCACTCTTGCACAAGAATTTGATGCGAAGGTCGTAGACATTCTTAGAAACTTTTTATTCGAGAATGTAGAAGAAGAAGAAGGTTTTGATCTTATTGCTCTCAATCTACAACGAGGTCGCGACCAAAATGTGGCAAAATTCAATGACATCCGTGAACTGCTTCGAGGATCTCGCGCTACATCATTTTCTGAAATTTCTAGTGATCCCGATACCGCTAAAAGGTTAGAGGACGCGTATGGCGATGTCGACAAAGTTGAAGCTTGGATCGGATTGATGGCTGAAGACAAGGCTGCTAGATCCGGTGTGGGACCTACATTAGGGGCTCTGTTAGTAACGGAATTCGGACGGCTCCGTGATGGTGACCAATTCTTCTATCTGTTGAGAAATCAAATTCCAGAAGCTGTTTTCGAACAAATCCCGGAGATCGAGGTTGATATATTCCGTCGTCCTACCCTATTTAACCGCATTCTGCTTCGAACTACCTCCATTTCTACTCGTTTCCTTCCAAGGGGACGAAACGCTTTCAATGCTTAAATCCTGGTGATGAAACATCTCTGTTTGTCTCAGTTTTTAATATGTATTGCATCGTATTCTTTGAAAAAGAGTAACAAAGGTAATCTCTTGTTTGTGTTCTTTTTATCATTGAAACAACAGATTAACTGTTCGAATGCTATGATTTAAAGTAAACTTGCATTTCAAAAGTCTCATGCTAATGGTCGAGTCAAAATCTTTTTTTTACATGTTATTTTTAATTCATTTTATCTCGAAGTTCATATTACATCAAAATTAGCATGCCTGCCAATAAAGAAGATTGAAAACTATTTCAAAACGGTTAATAACTTTTTGCGTGAGCACAACACCCGCATTCAATTATAAATAGAGAAGAGAGAAACCGAACAATAAATATATGCACATATTTATATATACATATATAGCTAATTATTATTCAAAACGCCCTAGAGCATGCTTGTTTGTGGCAAATTAAAGAAAATATATTGAACTCTATTCTACTGTAAATGTGGTACAAATCAATATACAAGAAAAATTCCTGCAACAAGTATAACGGAAGACAGGAATCAAATCGAGTATTTGAGTTGAAACAATACTACGTCCATTGAAGCTACTTTTGAGCTCAGTACTGCAAAATCCACAATAGAACCAACAGATATGAAGAGAGCCCCGATTGATGTGATCATGAGTTGTTTGAAGTTGAAATTTGGAACTGTGGTTTTTTGCTCTAATGACCAACAACAGCGCTTCGGTGCGAGTTATTTTTCTCCATTAATTAACTGTCTGAACTAATTACTTTGCATGATTTTCTGGGTACGGTTAAAGACTTTTGAATGGCCAAAAATCGTCAATTTTTAATTAGTAAGAGTCTGTATTCACAAAAGTTACGATTTATTGTTTCACATTCATCATTATAATTACAGACGCACCACAGCAATTATTTTCTGGCTCCATAGATTCGTACTTAACATGAAAAGATAATATTAGTTTTGCTTGGATGATCGAAAAGATATTTGCAAACGGTTCGAAGGGTCGGAATGATAAGGCTGTTGTCGGGGCTCTGAGATGCACTATAGTTTTCCATGACTCCAAAAAGTATTCTTCCACGGTGCCCCGTGAATATCATTCCTGCACATTGAAGCTAAGGACTAATCTTCCAGCTCGCCGTAAAGCTATTTATAGATTTTTCAACAAATCATACTTCCTATGACGAGCCTCAGGTTTTCTTCCGCTCAAGTCCTTTTTCCACGAGCGGCTACGTAAAACACTATAAATACATCTTTTCAATGTCTTCAACTTGGTTTCGTTTCTCTATTTTTCGCTTCACCGTTCTACTTCGGCTCGTCAAACACTCAACAAGAACCAAACTTTGTAAGTTTTCAAATGTCTGGCAAATATAGCTGTGCATTGTGCTCGAAAACTTTCGAAGCACGTTCCAGAGCAAAAACTCATGTACTTCAATGTCACGCACCTGAAAATGGCCGGAAGAATTGCGTGGTTTTCTTTCGTTCAGCAAGGGACTCAAAAAAATATGTTGCTGCACCATCAGTCACAGTTCATCCCACGGCTAAATCTAAATGCGTGAGCTCCAGCAATTGATTTAATCAGTTTTTGCTCATAATGGATGTAAAATATTACTGATGTAATCTAGAAAGACATAATCTGTCAACGATTGATCTCTTTCTTTCTTTTAAAATTTCAGATATGAATAAAGAAAAAGTGAGATTTGGTAATGATACGAAGCTTCTCAATCAGCTCAAAAATAAATGACATAAAAATTTAAAACACCGAAATATTTTAAATTAGAAATCTACCACGCACACACGAAAAGAAGAACTCTGCAGTATAAGAGTATCCCATAGGAAATATTCAAGTCGCAAGCAAATCGTAGCATTCAACAAATGTTTTCTATCCTATGTTCATCGTCTTGTGATCACAGTATTTGTAAGATATCTGGAGTGGCGTTATTGGTTAAACCATTGGGGGCTATACACGTTTTTTGGAAGGAAACCTGAAAAATTGTTTTATTCAATCAAAACTCGGGGTAGTACTGGAGAAGAGCGGTCTAATGCAACCAACATCTTTGTTATTTTGACCACAAATGCTTTTTGACACCGGTCGAAGGAACAATTTTGCCGATGCATTGTCTGATTGGATCTCAGCGGATCAAAGATAAGCACAGCATTTCTTTTTCATGGACTGTTATTTATTGATAGTAAGAAATTGATTTAAAGAGTCACAATATAAAGACTAGATATAGTAAGAGCTTTAAAATATGCGATCAGGTAGTCTAGCACAACATAATCTTTTTCTATTAAAAAGCAAAATACTGAGTTGTTCATTTCGTTCAAGGGGATGCCAGCAGAAAATATCAATACTTTACTTAAAAAAGAAAAGTGGCCAGCATCATTGCAAGCAGAGAAGAAAATACGCTGTTGTTCGGAAAGCAATATTTTTGTGAAGGCTTCAGTTTTTCGTCTATTCTCAAGGCAAGGTAGACCCTAAGAAGACGTATACATTCTTGCATAAAATTCAATCACGTACGTTGTTCAATACAAGGAGATAATCACTTTTAGTACTTCTATTCAACTTTTCTCGTGTCTATTTCGTTGCCCATCAAAATTTTTATTCGGAGTAGGTCAAGATGGGAATCAAAAATTGTGAATACAAGAGTAGTTTCAAATGTGAAAAACAGACTTTTCACGATAACGAAATGAAATTGGAAAAAATCTTCCATTTCATATTAGAAGTGGATCGGTTTGGGGAATACCGAAAGAAAATTTCGATCTCTTTGTCAGAGTTGGTGACTTGAAATAGTTCGTGCTCCGATCGACAAGGAGGGGGTTGCAGGCTGATGCATCAAGTGACTACCAACCGCTTCCCCAATGTACAGCTTTATGTTCTTGTCCATACAATGAATTTGGTGGGTACGCGGCATTAGTACGTACCTCAGAATTGATGACATGAGTACACAACCGCCGAGGTTTTCACATCTCACTTGCACAGCAAAAGAAATCGAGCATGGTCACATTTCTGTCGACACAATTCCTGCAAGATGGGTTGCAATAATTTTTCGAAGAGCACACAAGAAACACGCATTTGTCGATACGTCTGATGATTGCTTGTCAAGCATCTCACGGTTGCAGCAGAGTTGCAAGAAAAGCATGACAATCACTTGTAGCTGACGAAAGTGCATCTGTTAAACCAAATTATGGCCCTGGTTAGAAACGAGAATTCACGACAGGAACAATGTACAATCCCATGCACTCTTTAACAACTTATCACAAAAGCAAGTTTCGCAATCATACCCCAAATTCAAGGGACAGAAGGGCATTAGAATGCTGTACAACACGTTACAGACGGAAGCTGCTGTCTGCGAAATGGGGTTTTTTGTGTCTAATTTTTGGTTTCCACTGTTTGGCTTCATACGTAAGCGAAGGCTTCTGAAGTCTGTGACTCGAATATCGGGCGACACGGTGCACTCCAGTAGCCACTCTCACCCTTTGTTGAAATACTTACGAGTTAGACTGCCATCAGTTCGAATCAAGCATGCAGTCAAAATTCATTTCGAAACAAAAATGGTCGGACTCGAGAAGCTCTCCTAAACACTCAGCCACTGAGGGTTCTAGTTCAGCGCAATGGTCAGCAGAGCACTGAAGTCTGAAGTCCTTGGCTCGTAATTCGAAAGAGCTGTAATTTGGCGCCTTGCTGCAACCAAATTTGACGGGGAGCTTCGGGTTTGGCAGTCGTTTCAATCTCGTCTGAATGTAATATGAATTGTGGGTGACCCTTCGTAACGTCCACATATTGTCGATAGTGATTAGACTGACTTCAATTTGCCTCAATTGTGATAGATTCGGTGCATTGTTTCCGATAGGTGACGGGAGTTGTTGCTTTGCCTTACCATGTTGGACACAGAGCGAGATTTGCCGATGTCCTAGGGCGCAAAATCGATGGCCAGTTCACGGGAACGCCAATTCACATCAATTTTTAACAGATTCAAAACCCAGAAGGCAGAGAGAGCATGCTGGTGATATGCCCTCCTCCTCACGAGCGCTATCTACCTTCGTGTACTGCTTGCATCATGGGTTGCGGGCACACGAAGAGAATGATGGCTGCACTTTAGTGCCCCAACTCGCAAATGCAGATACGAACAAAAGGTGACACACAGCATCTGCCCGTCTGAGAGTTCAGCTGGTGTGATACCCACGGCCTATAAAACCACGCGCTTCCAAGGTCGACCACCGGCTGCGTCAGAGCTGGTGCAGGACGTCCTTTTCTTTGGCGCCTAGTGGACCTGCAAACAGCCCCTTCATCAGTAACGCAACATAATGTGTCTCTTCGCACTGCATTTCAGTGTAGCGGCACTGCTCTTCACTGTTTCACTCGCAGCCAATCCTGTCACTACACCAATCATCAAAGGCGAGCTCAATGTTTACACAAAGCGCTTCGCAAAACTGCCTGACAGAGATGGAGCTCCAGCACAGATCACCTGTATTGTTCCTTATGGTCTGGACCTTTATGTTTGCACAGCCAATGCTGTATATAAAGTATCGCGACAAGGGAAGGTCTCGCTATTCATTGATGTTGAAGATGCGATTGCAAGTCAGACAGACCGGTTTCTGAACACTTTCAATAAGATGCATGGGGGTGTTCGTAGCATTGCCTTCCACCCGACCTATCGGTTCTCTGGTTTGTTCTACATATCTGCAATGGAGTCTCGGCCCAAAGATACATCCAAATTCAAATATGTCTCTGACTCAACTAAGCCCATTAACGCCGACAGCGTGTTGCTCGAGTTCAAGTACAACATCTTCACGCGCTCTGTGGATCCCAGTTCCTACCGAAATGTGTTCCGTATCGGTATGCCGGTTTTCGACCACCCCATCAAGCAGATGGCGTTCTTCAGGTCATATTTATACATAGCGCACGGAGACGGCTCTGTGCAGTCTGCCACGGCTGGGGGGGGACAGAATAACGACGCGCTTGGGAAGATTCTCCGCATTGACCCTGTAGAACGCTCTGGGCAACCATACACAGTACCAGCCACGAACCCATTCGTGGGAAGCTCAGCCTTTCCCGACGAGGTATACGCGTACGGTTTCCGAAACCCCCACCACATTTGCTTCGGGCGGGATGGAACATTGTACGCGGCGGAAACTGGACGAGACAATGTGGAAGAGGTCAACTTGATCGTTTCGGGGGGAAATTATGGTTGGTCGGAGCGAGAAGGCACATTCGTGCATTTGGACGGAGGTGGACTGATTAATGGGGTGGCAAATCTGCCTTCAAATGACGCGAAATTCGGATACATCTACCCTGCAGCGCAAGTTGGGCACGAAGGAAACGTAGGCGCAGGCTTTGTTGGTCAGGCAATTGCCGGCGGGTGCCCAGTGGAAAACGGGTCACCCATGTCCGGCAACTACTACTACGCTGATTTCCCAAAAAGCGGCAATCTGTATTACTCGGGGATCTCGGAGCTGCGGAGGGCCAAAACCACAGGCTCGCCGTCGTCATTGACCCAGGCGCGGACGCGACAAGCCACTATCTTTTTCGAGAAAAACGGAAATGTGTTTGAATTTGATTCGCTCGGCGACGTCGTACGATTCGATGAAGGGCTAAGTAGCGGGTCGCGCGCCGACATCCGGTTCGGCCGTAACGGATTTGGGGAGTTACTGTGGTCCAGCAAGGCCAACGGCCGTCTGTACATCTTCACCTCTTCGCAGAGTGGTGGTCCTGGTGGCGAAGTGTAACCGTATGACACGCATGCCTGCAATACACGCATAGCCGAGCTGCGACTCTCAACCAGGACACCCTGACAGTTTGCCACGTTTTGTTGATATCGAGCAGAGCACTGCCCTATGTCAGATACATTTTCTTCGACTGGGTATCTTTGAGTTCCGGTTGGCAGAGGGATAGCCGACGGCGGGCGGGTCGCGTTGTTGTACGGCTTCGTCTGGCCATCCGGCGAAAAGAGCTGCGTGTCAACGAAAGGCAGCGCGCCAACTGCCGTACCCTCTCCTTTATTAACCTTCGGAAACATTGCTGTATGGAAGAGTTGAATGTGTAGTAACTACGAGATTGAACTGCTTCACGATCTCGACGAGTTGAAAAATGTAAATGCTTTGTTGCGATGCTTATTGAACCACTAGTTTGGTTTTTGAACGATATATTGTTTGAACCGCCCCCCACCCCCTCCACTGTGCAATATGATTCGTCATACCATGTGTCCTTGGCTTAGCGCAGTGCTCCTTACTCCCTATATAAAGTGCTTTTTTCGTTCACACGACACTCATTTTGGGTTTTCGCACATGCTCACCCTCAGTATCTTCACCATCCATCACTTGCTCCATCTCACCCCCCCTAACCCTTTCGTCTTGGGGTACCACGCATTCGCCTGGCACCTTTCCACTACGCGGCATGAGTCCAATTAAGAGCTATGTAATCCTTCTTGCGTGTATGGTGTCGCTAATTTGGGCACAACAGCCGGAAGCCTTTGGACAAGGAGCTGCTCTACTCAAGCCATTGCCCCCGGCAAGAAATCCCCAGACCCTTGGTGTTGCTGCGGAATGCGCTTCTACACCGGTTCGCACTCTGTCTGGGCGCTGCACTTCCGCAATCAATCCTGTGCTAGGAGAAGCCCGTCGCCCCCTGTTCAGCTACTTCAATGTCAATACTACGATTCTATCTGGTGCTGGACTTCCATCCCCTCGTCTTATCTCCAACATCGTTGGAAACCAGGATGGAGAAACCACAAACTCGATGGGTCTCAATGAAATGTTCACTTTTTTTGGGCAATTCATTGATCACGATTTTGCACTAACACCACTAGACAAGAGTCCGGACAGCAAGTTCTCCATTGAGGTACCTGAATACGATCCATTTCTGTCCGTGCGCGAGTTGAAGTTCACTCGTTCGGAGCGCGAATTCGTCACGAAAGGATCCTCCATTGAACGCCCCATCACCGTTCTCTCATCCGCGCTCGATCTTTCTAACGTTTATGGTGTTGACGCCAAGCGCAACGAATTCCTCCGCGTTCCTGACTCATGTCGGATGAGAGTATCCGAAAACGATCTTCTTCCGTTAAACACTGGTGGATTTGTGAACTCGCCGAACACATCGCCGTCGTTTTTTATTGGCGGAGATACACGTGCCAATGAGACTCCAATGCTTACCGTCATGCACACAATCTGGGTTCGTGAGCACAACCGTCTATGCGACCTTTTTGAGGAGGCCCTGAGCGAGTTCTCCAATACAACTCAGTACGAAATTGTTCGTGCCGTGAACATTGCTCAGTTTCAAAAGATTGTATACCAAGAATGGCTTCCGGCTTTACTTGGAACCATTCCGCTCACAACCTATACCGGGTACAAGCGCGGTGTTGACCCAACTCTCAGCCTCGAGTTCAGTACAGCTGGCTTCCGACTCGGACATACTCTCGTCGGAACTGATGTCTCCAGAGTTAATCCAAGTGGAGAAGCCCTCGATCCATTACCGGCTCAAAGAATGTTCTTCCTTCCAAGCAGGGTTTTCAATGACTATGAATTGGAAGACTTTGTCCGCGGCGCCTCCGTCACGCTAGCTCAAGAGTTTGACGAAAAAGTCGTGTCCGCGCTGAGAAATTTTTTATTTCAAAATGTTCCGGAAGAAGAAGGTTTTGATCTCCTTGCTCTCAATCTACAACGCTCTCGCGACCACAACGTTGCCACATTCAATGAGCTACGGACTTTCTTCATCGGAACTCCTGCAACATCATTTTCCGATATATCGATGGACCCAACTACCGCCAAAAATCTTGAGAGGGCGTATGGCAATGTCAACAACGTAGAAGCATGGATCGGGCTGATGGCTGAGGATAAGGTTCCTGGATCTGCAGTGGGTCCAACATTGGGAGCTATGCTAAAACATGAGTTTGAACGGCTTCGAGACGGGGATCAATTCTTTTATTTACTACGTAACCAAATTCCAACATCAGTGTTTCAAAAATTTCCCTCAATCGAAATTGACATTTTTGGAACAGCACCTCTATTCAATAGCATTCTGATCAGAACAACTTCCGTCAACACCACTTTCTTTGGAGATGCAGCAAATGCTTTCTGTTTGAAAGGGAAATGTGGCGGAGTTCTTTAATTCTTTTATCGCATGTGATGAGTTTATTTACGCCATTTGTAACACAGTATATATAGGACTATTCTCTATAGGACAAATGGCCTCAAGTGTGGTCAATTGGCCTCACATGAGGCCAAAAATGAATACTTTATTAAACAAAGTTTCGTCATATGTATACTTTGTGCATTACCTCTTTTGAAAGGCAACTTCAACGACAAGCTTGGCATCAAAGAGAAAAGAATAACTTGTGTAGATTTCTTGAGCTATTTGAATGACAAAATTTATTGAAGCCTCGAAAGAAATATTTTTTTAACTTCTTTGTTTTTTGCTAAAGCAAAAGATCTCCAGATTTGTGCCTAGCAAACAAAATTAGCCGTTATTAGTAGCAAAAAAATGTTGGGAACATTTCTCAAGCACACAGGTTGCTACTGCTAAAAAAGTTTTAAAAAAAGAGAATTGCATCGTAATGGTAAAATACATCTTCTAAAACAAAGTCATCAACAGGCAAAAGCGACGAGCCCTTGGAAGCATCAAAGCCAAACCAATGTTTCCTAAGGTTTGTTTTCATCCTTTTGAAAAAAAAGAAGGCCTAGAAGGCCTCTTTATTTGGAAAAAAAGATTTATACTACACATAAACAAATGATGCTCTGCATGGTTAAATTCTACGCTTTTTTAAGGATTTGCTTCTTATTTCTCTTAATCCATCGTGCCCTCTCTTTCAGCAACCACTACGTACGGCTGCCTATGATATATGAACGGATGAGTACGGGCGTCGAGTGTTACACGCGGTATTCAGTCCGATCTAAATTTTGAATATAATTAGAGTTACAAATAATTTAAAATAATCAAAATATTGCTGTAAACCTACTTTCTGGTTATGTACACCCGCTGTGGTGCTCCGGACAGCACTTCTCGACCATTCATTTGTCTTCAATCACCCTATCCTTACTCCACAGTTGTAATTGCATCAGCTACTAATGGCATTAAAATAGACAAAAGCAAAACGCATAAACCTTAACTTACAAAAGGTTGCTAAGCACAAGCACCACTGGCAACGTCACATACAGCAGCACCGACACTGGCAGCTCCACACGGAGAAGCACCAACACTGGCAGCTCCACACGGAGAAGCACCAACACTGGCAGCTCCACACGGAGATGCACCAACACTAGCAGCTCATAACGCCCGGTACCGACACTATCAGGATGTAGATAAAACAGACACAGCTCTAGACGGATAAGCCAAGACCACGACCGCAAAGCAACGCACAAAGAAAGCAGGCAAACGAGCCACCGAAAGGGCACGTAAAAAACAGTATTTAACAGAAGCATAGGCATAGCCAGATAGGCATCAAGAAAAAGCAGCAACATCCGAGAGAGAGCAGCTCAGCCTTCTCGGGAGCCTATTGTGCTCATTATCCTCGCTTGTAGAGTTCGCTCTGTGCATATTTAAGTATGCAAAATCACGAGCATTTCACAACAGTGCGGTTCAGAATTATAGTACAGTGCGAAAGCGCGCCAACATATGGATTCTTGCCTACTGTAGCCACTCCTCTTCATTAATACTCTCAAAAACCGCGTTTCAAAAGTAATAGAAAATTTCAAACTCGTGCGTGATTATTTCTACAACACGTTTCTTTCTTTAAAATGCAAAAGATCTTCTAAATTGAAAGCTTATAACACAATACTTCAAAGTTGGGCTATTTAGAGCATAGCAGAACATTATATACCGCTCTACTTTATGTATGTGAATTGGTTGCATACCACAAAAACTTGAATTTCAAGAGTACGAGCGGGCTATAGCATCTGATAGCCAGCCCCAAGACGCCAGCCAGCGCCCATGCGACGCCAGTCAGTGGCCATGCAAAAGGGCAGGAGCACAAAGATAAGTAGGCCTAGATTAGGCCCCAATAAAGCAGATGGAGGGAGAAAGCAGTGCAGGAACACGCCCATCTTTGTGCTGAACTATCCTCTTGTGCCTTCCAGACTCCGCAGAGAGAGCCCTATGCTAATGTGTCTTAAACCATTGCGAACAATATTACAGGTATGGGCCTAGCAGGGCTTGTGTATGCGCATTCCAACAGGGGCTTTAACGACTCACCCAAGTTTGTCACGAATGCTACTTGTAAAACCTGTTACTTTGATTAATTACGCCTATGAATGAGAATGATGACACAATTTGAAAATTTTGATAATAAGTGGAAAGCTATTTGTGAAGGAGCCGGGCATATTATTTATATGGCGTGTGATGAAACGGCACAAAACCTTCTGAAGAAAGCTGAAGTATCTGGAATTGTGTCTTTTGACGGTAACCCAGATGATCCCAGGAATGAAACTCTTGTAGAATTCATACTTGAAGGTATTGCAAAGGACAACCCAACAGAGTCAATCAAGCGAAAAGTACATCTATTAAATGCTATAAATAACTGCAAATAGAAAGATGACGAGCCCGTACAATCATTCTCTAGCAGATTTACTGGGGCTGTTGCGCGCTTCGCTAGCCGTACGGCCTGCATTAGCTGTGCCACGAGCAGACAACATGTCGTGTATATGATTTGGAACTCGAATTTGACTCCAGATATGATGGATTCTCTCGTTTTTCAACTCACCTCGACGAAAGTTACAGATAGCGCAAAATATGTCGCACCACTTACAGGCATGGAACTCGAGCTTTAGTCGCTATCTAATCTTTTGGAACAGAAAGTGAGAGCGATGATGCTCAGCATAAAGCACTGAAGATCAAGGTGACGGACGGACTGAAAACGATGCGAGACCAACGATCCTGCAATGTTACTATGTTTACATTGGATGATGGTGCCCAGTACCTGCCACTCGTCGATATTGCGCAGCAGAGAGTACGGAATAAGGACCAAAGCTCTATTATTATGGGAAAAAGAAACACAATATCCCAACCGGAATGAGGGAAGATCATCAGGAAGCTCCAAGGGGAGCCCAGTCGTCGAGCCAGTGATGAACCAGGACATTTTTATAAAGACCGCGAGAGCTGTCGTCGAAAGTGTAGTACAGTGGCTCCTACGGAAATAGGGTGGTTTGGCCTTTAGGTATAATGTTCCTAAGGGGGGCTCCTATTTTACTAGCTGGGCCACGTGGTGCATAATCCTGCCCACGTGCACTAGAGTATCCTGGAGGAACGTTAGAATTATTATTTATTTTAGTTAATTTAGGCAGGTAATTACTACAGTAGTGAGACCTGCCGAGGTGGGCTCCCGGCTTGATATTTAAGCAGCCGGTTGAGCTCCACCACTGGAAAAGTAAAGACATGCACCCTTGAGTCTTCATCTACTTTTCCGGTTGGAGTCTCTTGTCGATCAACGCAGGTTTCTAAGCCGCCGATCCCCAGGTCGCATCATAGCAGCGCCTGTAGGAGCATTGTCCGCCCAGTGAACCTCCCTCTCCGCTTGGTGTTTGTGGATCCCCTTTAAGAATTCCCCCGGCTCGCGACAGCGGATACCGGAGACCACCTTTAGGAATACGCGCCTTTGGAGTCAGCAAAAACTCCTAACGGACGTTGTGCTTTACTACCTCGAGAGGAGGGCTGACAGTACCACAGAAAGATGCTAATGTCAAAGAAAAATCGTAAAGGCGCCTCGCAGAAAATACTTATGCAGCTTGAGCTGTGCCTCCCTCCTGAGGAAGAGTGAGAGACCCTATCGAGTCCGACTAGCCCCACTTGGTTAGTTTTAATCTAGTTACTTCAGGCTTCCAGTTCGTCACTACGCTGACTGTCATCTCCTGTAGGCACGTCAGATAGTGCCGCCCGAGTGCGTCTTTAATACCAGTGGTGTCGCCGTTGGCCCCGCTCCTTTGGACTCCTCCTGGAGGTAGGGCCCCGTGCTCACTATACCACATAGATGAAGGTGTCGGTTGAACGCGGTTGCTGTGCGTTGCGCTTGGCACGTTGTACGATCAACGTAGTTGGTTCGAGCGCAACGTAGAGAGGACAAGCGCGTCTCTTCGCGTTTGGTCAGTAAATTTGTCGAGCGACTTGTTTACTGATTCTGTTCCTCTTGCCCAACGTCCTTTCGCGCAATGCGTAAAGTGCACTACACTTATATGCGGCGTTGCGAGCGCGCTGTGCCACAGATTGGCACAGCGCACTGTGTGACTTAAAAATAAATATATTAAATTAAGCCACGCGCATCTCAATTCAAAACGAGATTACAGCGATCTCCCCTACGTAAGCACCCCTACAACCTACAGAAGGAGCCCCTAGGTTGGCAGGCGGGATCGAGGAAGCAACCGCACTTTATGACACTCTTAGCATTTCACTTATACGAGAACCTCCACGAGATCATTATCTTCACAGTTGGGGCAAAATTGCTTTAAATGCAAGGCCAGTTATCTGCTATTGGATCCTTTTCCTAAACGATGTTAACGGCCGCCATGCAACAGTCGCATTAGATTGTGTTCATGGGTGGTCGCCAGTTTCAATAGATTTAGACCTCAAGCGCTACTCTAATACACTCAACTGCCACAAGCCCGCTACTTTCCACTTCAAACGCCCGATGGACACTGAGAAGTGCGTATTTTTACCTTATATTGGCAACGAGGACTGTGGTAATGATCGGCCCGGCACGGATATTATACCGCATCAGATATCTACATATCGCTAACTGCTTGAAAACTCTCCTAGAAATATAGACAAGAATTCCCTGCAGAAGATCCACTGCTTCACCCACGCTACGTCTGCTGAAATGGGGGCATTACTCGAAGACGTGGGTAAGCTGAATGATGAGTTGTCCCACGCATGCAACGTTATATATGATACGTGCGACATTTATGCAACTAGGGGCAGGCCGACCCCGCGGAAGAAAACTTCAATTAGTCATATCAACGTGGCTGTCAATAAATCTGTACAAGCAATTTTTTTTGTAATATGTATTGCCGACGAAAAGTATGGAGTCATAAACATCATCGATGTAGGTACTAACTATGGAGAGCGTGTTATTGTGGAAAAGAAGAACGCCAGTGAACTATGGAACCGACTCGAGTCTGAGTGGTTATACCACCATGGTGCACCAAAACACTTCAGCACAGATCCTGAGTTCTTCCAGCCAGTACTGACCAAGCTAATATCTCCAGACGGTATCAAGATCTAGGATCCACCCGCGAGATTTTCTTCAATGAAAAGTAAGATGGAGCCCAGTAATGGGCTCTTGAAAACGATGTTTTTCTGTATCGCAAAAAAACAGTATTGCTACACACATAGTACTTGTTGCGTGTGCATCCTTATCTAGTAACGTCTTCCATGGAAAGTCCATCATGAGCGAAATCCAACTCGCAAGAGGATACCCCCCATCGATTCTCGGCATTCCTTCACCACGGGTGCCAGAAGATTTGCTCAGGGCACACCAACCCACCATCGCGAAGCGAGCTCTGTGAAGAGTCCTCAGAGAATACAATATCCACTTGATTTCTTCGCATTCCTTCAAGCCTGGGGCATTCACTCGGGTGTACTACAATACAGGTCAACAAAACGACCCCAAACGATGTATCAAAACCATAGATATAGAGGTCAAGCCATTCTATGTATGACGCAGAATATCCATGCGAGGCCCACCATTGAGAGTAGCATACGAACATTTAAGGCTTCTTCCAGAAGGCTATTTGGCTGGGGACTTGCAGGAAGGCATATTAGAAGACATTTACGCAGGAGATACAGTTTTCCTATCTATTCGAGAAAAAGACTAGAAGCGTACAAAAGTAGAGCAGATACCACACGGCGTTTTGGTCCCAAAAGATTAATTGATGGAGATAATGTAGAGAGATTGGCAAAAACGGCTACATCTTCCTCTTTCTTCCTTATGGCTGCTATTGGCAATTCCCCTCGCGGTACTGGGCAGTCCTTTGCCGAGGCTCCCCCTAGAGACATTGCTGAATTCAAATATGACGAACAAAACGTGTTGAATGAGATCTATAGTGAAATTGGCAATGCCCAAGTCATACGCAAGAAGATGGACAGTGCACCGAGACGGATCTTGGACAACGCCATTGATGATGAGCTTGAGAATGCCTGTAAAAGTGCCTAGGTCAAAGTCCCTGAACCAATTGTGCCCTGCAATGCTAAATTAATTAGCTAACACATTATGTTTAAGGTAAAAAGCGAAGAAAGAAATGAGAAGCGTATGAAACCTAGGCTTTTTTCGCACAGTAATAGAGATAAGGAAAAAGGGAATATCTGAAATTATCCAGCAAACGCACAGTTGAAATCATTCACATTCCTCTCTCCATCTCTGCAATTTTGAAGTTTCGCTTGCGATGCATCGATATCAAAGATGCATATCTTCAGAGTGGATCTATCTAGCGCGAACTCTACGTACCCCCACCACCCAAGTGGAGAGGCAAACACAACCTGTGGATGCTCAACAAGCTTCCATACGGGATCAGCGAGGCCGAAAGGCAGTGGGCTACAGTGACAGAGAACTGGCTTTTGACAGAAGCGAAGTTCTAGCGCGCATTCGGTGTTAGTCATCTTTATATCCAGCGGCGAATTAAAAAAGAGGATAAGGTGCTATTCGCAAAACGTACGGATGATCTCCTACTATCCGGCTCATTACAAGACATGCAAGAATTCACAGCTGAGATTAGGTCGCGATTCAGGATCAGGAAGTCCATTCTTGACGACAAAATCAAGTTCAATGGTTTTACGATCAGATAGACCGAACCGTATACAATACAGTTATCTATGGAATATTATATAAAGAGCATGAACCCGGTAAATATCAGCCGATCAAGAATGGTCATGCATCAAGATAAGGCACAATCACAGGAGATTGGATCATACCGCATCATGGCAGGAGAACGTATATGATTTAGATGTAGAGCACTTCCTCAAGCGGCATAATTTGGATCCCTAATGCAGCAGAGGATTCCGCAGCTCGCATTGGGTACCATGCTTGAGGCTATTAGGACACTCTCTGAACTCCGGAACCTGCGACTTGTGATTAACTTTAAACACCCATCTTGTACATTTAACTGTGCTTAAGTTGTTTCATTTTTTGCTGCCTCTCTTAACATCTCCGCTCATCAGCAATATGGAAAGACCAGATTCGTCCCCGGTATCCGATACAGAACTCTGAAAGGGGATGCGACGACATATCGTTTGATCGACTGGGCTAGTTTGAAACAGCAAATAGTTTCGCATTCGTCTTGTGGAGCTGACATTGTTGCATGCACAGAGGCAGATGACAGAGGATTCAATATCAAGAGCACATTGAAATCAATATATCAGGCAGATGAGTTAAAGCATGTCTCAACGTCCACTCTAAGGGTCTCTTTGACACTATCAATACGCTACACAACGGACAGAATTATAGACTTCGACAGACTATTCGGCGAGTTAAAGATTCTTATGAAGCGCAAGAACTCCACAGTTTGCGCCAGAGTCAGGGAGAGGCTAATATTGCTGATGCGCTCATAAAGCAAGACTAGTTTTCCCACCGCCTGCTCAACCCTATTGCTGCAACAGGGTCCCTTTTGCTCCCAGATCATAAGTCGTTCTGTGTGAATAATTGAGAAGGAGGTTCGAAAATCCCTCGTGGTAATTTTTTCTTTGAGATATTGCACTACAAAGTAGTCTATCAACTTAGAAACGGAGATCCACTGGCAGATTCTCTCTGCGATTCTTTTTCCTTTTCATTGATTGTCCGCTTTGGAATCCACCCGTTGATGAAGTTTCACCGTCGTGGTGGATACCTCTGATGAGGAGGAAACCCACTGGAGCAGAGCCGGTAACGACCCGGAACCGGCCCCGTCGAGGGAAGAAAAGGCGCTAAGTAGTGGCTGTCGAGACAACTGGTGCAGATCAGGTGGACCGTGGAACGCTGAAGGCTGAGCCGGATACCTTAGCACCCGGAGGCGGGCCATCTTCTGCCCTTAAGGTGGTACCCTACCCGCCGTGGATTATGAACAAGGCCTACGTGGTTCGTTTGGAAGCTCAGATCCGCAACCTATGGGCTACCCAGGCAGCCCTGCTTGATTAATTGCCGTGACGCCGAAGACACTCAGAGAGTCTCTCAACGAATGTCGCTGAGGAGGTCCGCGTATTTCAGTTTGATGTCAATACGGTCCTGGAAAGTTTCGGCCCACCGGCGTCTTGCGTCTAGGGTGTGGATGATCGATTTAATCGAGTAGTAGTCAGACTGTAGTTGGTCGATAAAGCTGTTCTTGCTTCTGTACCTGCTGCGCAAACCGCTGGCTCTCACAGTTATGAACGCCGAGAGAATGGCCACAGAAATTGGAACAACCTTAAGAACCGTGACCAACACATGAAATCCTCCTCGGACTCGGAATCGACTTCTCTGGATTCTGAGCCCTCAAAGAGGGACTCCGACTATGAGCGCCCGGAGCGGAGTCTCCGTTCCAGACTGTCATTTTCCATCCATGGGGTAGCCCGCTTTCGGTCAAAGGGTAGGAAACACCCAGGGCTTCATGCGCTGGAGCCTACTAATTCTTTGTAAAAGGAATTGGTTTTATACTGATACTATCGGTTGGAAGATTTCTATTCAGGCAGGACACCCCCTCACACAGGTAAGGTGAAGGACTGCATCTAGCGAATGAAGCTCACCGTGCGGAACTGAGATTTAGTAGAAATGATCCAATCTTGTTACCGGACTTTCTAGCCCGCTTTGTCGCGAAAGTCGATATTATCAACATAAGTGAGATCCAAGCACCTCTGGCATTACCGTACTTCTTTCGTTGGATCGCTGAAGACCAATTCCTCTCCGGTCGAGGTTTCTTTTGGGCGTCCGAGGGAAGAGTGACTTGCTTGCCAGACGCCGTACAGTATCTTCTGCATTCTTACGCGACTAACACTGCCATTCAGTAGAATAACCTCGAAGGGCACGATATTTACCAGTGCACTGGAGAATTGGAGACCGACTACTTGGTACGCCTGAATAAGACCTTCCACCACTATGGATTTTTGTACCCCGCACAGGAACGCTGCGAGAAATTTACTGATGGGTTAGATCTGGCGATTACAACGCCCATAGCCTGTCACCGGGAAACTCACCCTAGAATAGATACCTAGAGCTGCTACGAATCGCCCGCTTAAAGGGAGACGCACTCCGTACGAGAAACCTCAGTTACCGGCCGAAGGGGGCCAGGGCACTGATAATCGGTTAAATTACCTCCTCCCTTTCACTGGGTGTCAGTGATACTCCCAATCCTGGTCACGACGGCGGTCGAGTATTCCCGACATCGAAATTACCATCCACGACGGATGGCTCGTAGAGTACCGTAACCGCAGCTCATCAGGGGGAGCACAGAACGTCTATATAGGTAGTATCCCAGCCCCAGCCACTCGACTGCTTTACGATAATGTAATGACGAGGGTTCAGCGCCCTGGTTGGGTCGATAACTGGAATCCAGGTGGGGCAGCCGATATCCGGATCCCCACTCTTCGAGGTCCCTCGTCTAGAATTTTCTGCCCCTTGTGCTACTCTCAAGGACAAACCTCCCCGCAGTGCCTTTTTTCGTTAATGGAGAAGCCACAGGTTGTGGCCGATTACGAAGCCCTGTCCCGGGAAGAGAATGCCACAGTGCCGATGACGTCGTATCCCCGCGTGAAAACGGGTTTCCCCAACTGGTTGGCTCACAGCCCGCTCTCGCGGCAGCCGCTAATGCCCGAGGCGCCAGGATCATTTTCCGACCCTTATGGAAGTTATACCGACGCCGCTCGTGCAGTCAATCACCCCCAACGAGATGAAGCACTCTTTGTGTAAAACTGAGGTCGAGAGCCCGATGGGAAGCTCGTTCACGCAAACTAAGTGAGGGGGTCTCCCCACAGGAACAACGGTCCTCAGAGATGAGGCTGACGACGCCCGAGGCGCCGCGCCCTCGCTCCCAGGTGAAAATCCTCTCCAGAAGAGACACTGCAGACATGGACTCTGAACACTTAGATGTTCTGTGTCGACCGCAGAGACGGAAAAAGCACAGCTTGATCCCGGCTCGAGACTTAGTGATGGAAAAGCGGAATTATAAGGTTTTCGCAGATCTCGGACTGCTCACGAAGTGTATGGGGCGATTTCTCAATGTCCTCAACACTGGAGCCCGGACGAACATCGTGGCCTAATCGTCCCTACCTCCGCTTCTGTGGTCTCCCAATCGCACAGAGGCGGTACCAGATGTCTTGGACGCGAACAAAAATTCGTTACAAACGGTGCGGACCATTCATCTGGTTGTAAGATTGGGAAGATCTGTGGTCAAGCCTACTTTCACTGTGTGCCATTATCTGGCTGTGCAAGTCATCTTCAGATGCGACTACTGCGACAGATTCGCAAAAAGGCTATCCGCCCTCGCCTGAAACAATTGGAGTTGGCAGATAGGTCTTCAGTCCCCATTCTCCAAAAACCGCTTCGGAGGGATGCGAAAAAGCACATACCCTTGTTGGATGTTGACCTTGTACTGTCACTGAAAACAACTGTGATTGGTACAAGTGTTATGGCGCTAATTGGTTGTTCCGGGTTACACGTGTGTAGCTAGCATACTGGGCATGCTGTACAGTGTGCACAGGGTACACAGGTATG
>JAHNZQ020003149.1:831170-854169 GCA_019155205.2 Gracilaria vermiculophylla
CGAGCTGAGTTGCGCGATGGTGCGGCGAAGTAGCACTATATAAGTTGTGACTTGAGCACCTCCAAGTAAACTCCGAGCCAGAGCTGGCGAACTTCCTTTCATTCCCCCATCCTTTCTTCAACTTTCCTTTTCCAGCTATAACCTCTATCAACCCTTGCCTGCCGTGTAGGAATCATTGCCGGAAACTCGGGAGTCGACCAAGCGTTGCGGGGCGGCATCAGTGACGATACACCCTGCCACGCAGATCCTCGTTCAGGTCAACTCCCGCCAAGACGATTTGAGGGTGGTTCACCCGTCAACCTCGTTGCACGAGTGGTGTTGCCTTGGCGTCGCAAACGGAATCGTGCACGTCGTGCAAAATTGCCCATAAGGGATATTCGTCGCAAACCTGGGCGACGCACCCCAGTATTTGGCAAAATACCAAGTGCTTGGTTCCGTCACGCCACAACCTTTGGCAATGATCTCCACAAGGGTGACGGGCGCCCAGATATTTGGGCTCGTAAAGTCGGGAAGGCACCCGACGCAAAAGGTGGACTCCACCCCCAGCGGATTTCCGGCGTCTCGGAAGATATAATGGAAACGGGAATGCCTGACTGCCTGGCTAGTCCGGTCTCGCCGGCCCCAGGTCTTACAGGCTATGACCAGATTGATCCTGTTGGAGGTCCCTAAAAACTGGTCTGGTTATGTATTCCTTCTCCGCATCGGGAGTGACTCCGCGCGATATTGCGGGAATCTACCCTAATATTAGATTGCTCGCCCGACGAGATTATCTGCATAGAACATCGGATGGATTTGCTACGAAACACTCGGCCAATCGCACAACCACCATACAAAGCTGGGCGGAAGGCTCGGGAAGAGGATAAATATCAAGTGGACCGCATGCTCCGTGCCGGAGTTATAGCACTAGCACAATCTCCATTGGCATCCTTCGTGGTCCTCGCGCCTAATTCGGATGGGTTATGGAGGTTCTACGTAGACTACGGCCGGCTTAATGCCGCGAATATCCGAAATACCTACCAGATTCATCGGATTGAGGAGTGCATAGACTCACTCGGTGATGCTACCGTATAAACGGCTCTCGGTGCCAATTTGGGATACTAGCAGGATCCCGTTAGGAAGGGAAACCGTGACGAGACGGCGTTTATATGCAACTCTGGTTCCTAGCATTTCAAGCGTTTTCCTTTCGGTTTCACCATTGCACTCACAACTTTTAAGTGGGCTATCTTTGTGATTATGAACCGATTCAAATGGATGACTTGTCTTGTGCATCTGGACGCCATAATCATCTTTTGCAGCTACTTGGACGATCATTGCGCCCATTTGCAGGACTTGATGACGGTGCTGCCTGACGCAGGTATCTTTATAAAGCTCAGAAAGTGTGAGTCTCTTACAGATGCAGTGAAGTATCTTGGTCACATCATCCGTTCCGGACAGATTACGAGCGAATGGTCTCAAGACATATCCCTCACTGAGGCCCAAGTACCTCGGACGCAAACAGAAATGAGATCCTTCCTGGGATTAATCAACGTCTATTGACGGTTCATATCTAATTTCGCTGATACC
Source organism: Gracilaria vermiculophylla (assembly GCA_019155205.2). Taxonomy (NCBI): domain Eukaryota; phylum Rhodophyta; class Florideophyceae; order Gracilariales; family Gracilariaceae; genus Gracilaria; species Gracilaria vermiculophylla. The sequence continues at coordinate 832,734 of JAHNZQ020003149.1, forward strand.
TCCCAACCGCTGAATGCGTTAATGCGTAAAGAGCAGCTGCCGGAACTCTCTTTCTTCGCCACCGATCAGTCGGCTGCGTTTCAGTATCTGATCAGGGCAAAAAAAGAGCTCCAATCCTTTCACACCCTGAGTTGGGCCTCCCGTACTCCGTGAATACGGATTCCAGCTACCACCAAGTGGGTTGTGCACTATTTCAGATAAACCCCGAAGAGGAGCGCAAACCAATTAGATAATGGTACAGAGCTCTCAACGTTCACGAGAGGAACTATTCCGTCTCGGAAAAAAGGAGTTCGCTGTGTTGTGGGCGCTCTTAACACTACTTCTCTATCTAACAGGGGTGCACTTCACCGTATGCACAGATCATTCCTCTTTGAGGTCGTTGCTGAATATTATTGATTCATCAGGCCACTTAATACGGTGGAAAAAAAGCCTAGTGGAATTCACGTTCGAAGTGGTTAACAAGAAGGGCACACAGAATGTGTAGGCAGATCCTTAATCAATTTTGACTACAAAGAGAGAAGCCTTTGACGACGCCGATGAGGAGGAAATCCCCTTCTTCGCTACCAAAAGGAAAACACTAGAAGCTCCGCACAGCTTCCCACTGGTGTTTGCATTGACGACATCGACAAAATCCTCGCTTCCAACAACTTCAAGCCCGCCCCACAAGAGAACTTCACGGCAATTAGTGTTATAGAAATGATCCGAGAACGGTGCGAGGACGCATTTTGCGTGGCATTACGCGCTGGTCTGAACGGCGAGGAAGACCTACCTTCCGAGGTGAACAACACATGCTACCTGGTACGGTACGTAAAGCGTCACCAACAAATCATGGCGTCCCACTCCCAACAGCCCAGGGTCCTTCACCTATTACATTATCCAAAACTCAGTGGACACCCGGGTGGAAGGAAACTTTATCCAGCTGTCCGCACTGACTTTTATTGGCCCACAATGGCAGTGGATTGCTATGAAGCTGTGCGGTGCTCCACAAATTGTGCAATAAACCACGTCAAACTCCGAAAGCATTTCAACAAGTTGAAGCTTTTCTTTGCCAGAGCTTCTCTCGAGTTTGTTGCCATCTATATTCTAGGGCCACTTTTGAAGAAAAAGAAAGGAAGCAGCTTGCTGCTCGTAATCCCTACACGCTTCTCAAAGCTTGTTCGGAAAGTTCCCTTACGAACGATCTCCGCTTAAGTGGTTACACAAGCTTTTGTAACGCACCTAGTCTTCGTTTACGGACCTCCTCTCAAGGTACTATCCGACAACCACAAGCAATTCTCGTCGCGATCCTTTTATGACGTCTGCGGCATACTGGATGTTAAGAACGTTTTCAACACGACCTGCCACGCACAAACAAATCGGGAGGTCGAATAGTTCAATCGCATACTACTCGCGTCATGGCCAACTATGTCGCGGACAACGACACCTCGGCGGACCTTTTCACGGATGCCTTGACATATGCGTACAATACGCGGGTATATCAGACTATCGGCCTTTACACACCCAAGCTGAGTTTGTTGCGGACGCCCTCAACCTTGGCGTTGGAACCGTATGCAGAAGAGGATACTTTCCCGTCAATCGGCGAATACCAATTGCGGAAAAAGGATTGGCTTGCCAAGCTCAAGCCAGTCATCCAAAACGCTATGGAGTGCGTTCAATCCGCTTATAAGCGGAACTTCGATGACGGCATGTGCGGTCACCAGCAAGAGCGTGTAAACCCTAGGAGCCACGTGTTTGTCCGCATGGAGGTCTTCCACACCGCGAAGGACGGCCGTAGCTCTAAGCTCTCGCCCGTGACGGATGGCCCGTTCACGGTTGTGTTTTCCGACAGGTATACAGTGGTAATCGCTAATGGTGAGATACAGGAGCGCGTGTCTTGCAAACGCGGCATACAAGCACGCTCTCCCTCACACGAGATCTCACCGACCAAAGATGCTTCTGTTCCAGAACTCGACCTTTTCAACACCATGGTCTCCCGACCTCTGGTGCCTCGCAACCATACAAGAGGACTTTCGGACGTTTTGACGCTGGCAAGTGTCCTGACTCCGCCGGCTCGCAAGCCCATGCTGCTCCGACCACAGTTCCGTGGAGAGTATCCTCACCCAATGATAATGGTTCGCTCGTAGGTTGCCGCTGTGTCGAAAGGGGGGGATGCCGGACGCTCAGTCTCGGTTAAGATTCCTTCGGCGTCGCGACAGTAGGCCATGGTCACGCCAAATGCCACTCGCGGGAACAGCACCGGAGACCTGGTAGAGGAAACTCAAAGAGCTGCAACCACGGAAGACCTCACGAACGGATCTGAGGAGTCGGATGCCGCACCCTCACGGATGCGTATGCATACCCCTAAGGCCGATCCTGAAGGAGCCCGTCTCATGGACGCGGTTTAGGCACAGTCAATTGGCGCTTTCGATGACCCCATGGCACCACCCATTGGGCGGTCGCAAACCGCAACGCGGAACCCCCGTCCGGAGCCCCAGCCATACGCGAGCCTGGAACCTCACCAAAACCCTTGGAGACTCGTCCGGACGACCGGGAAGATAAGAAAACCGAACGAAAGCTTTCTCCAAAAACCCTGCTGAGGGAAATATGTCCGCAACAAGGGAATTAGAACACCCCGAAACGTGATACCGACGCCGATGGGCCGGGAATTTTACATCCGAGAGTATGTCTTTAATCGTGTTGTCGGACTTAAAGTGGGCCCCCAGGGGAGCGTCCGGTACTGAGTCCGTTGGTACGGATATGAACCATATTGAGATAAGCTAGAGCCGATTGAGCATCTACCCCGCTCAGCGGTTTTATAATATCACCGCATGGCGGGAAGTTCTCTGCCGCGGACACTGGACCAGTCCCAGGTGACATTAGAAACAGCGAAAACGGAATGAATTCCGCCCAACCGTGAAATGTGGACGTCGACAAGAAAACGTGACCTCAACCCCCCATTTCTTACTCGCCCGTTTTAACAATCATGGTTCTTAAACCAACTCACTGGCTTCATTTTACAATGAAAATCGCCATGAGCACAGTTTCTTCGTCGATGATGGCACATTTTCCGATGTTTGTCGGTGACCATAGCTCGATGCAAACGTCATGCAAGAGCAAAGAACAAGTGCGAGCAAAGAAGGCGTAAAGGAGTTTTACTGGAAGACGCAAGTCGCACGCGTTTTCGCTGATATTCTATCCGGGAAAATCGTCATGACGCTCAGCGGCTTTCTCTACCTCTTCAAAGACTGGGTACTACCACCAAGATGGTTTGCAAGAGCCTCCCACAGCGCGTCCACATCCCCCGAAATCTCGCTAGTGCGAAGCCCCAACTCTCGGAGAAACTGTGCGATGATATCGCTCCGAGGCACCGAGCCTGCATGATACGTAAAGGAACCGATAACTTCCGCTGCGGATGGCGAAGCTGTTCAGGTCGCCGCGTGCGATGGAGGAACAGGAGCAATGTCCTCGTCGTTATTCGCTAAGGCGGCAGCGATACCCTCACGGAGGGCGTCTTCCTCCACCGAGGCGTACCTCTGCAAGATAAGCGCCACTTCCCCTCGTCATTGGCTTAACCCGACTCGATAATAACCTCTTTGAATGCCGAAGTGGGTTCATGATCCACCGTGGGGTCACCCTTCGCATAGACGCGGTGATAATCGTCAGCATCGACGTATTCACGAGCGTGGTCAGCCGGGATCTTTCAGTACGCAATGCGATAGACCCCCGCCTCCGCACCGCTGATCACCGCATACTCTCACAGATCGAAGCCCACGAAGTCGCTCGCGTCAGCGGTGGTGCGCCCGAGATCGGGGCCGGATCCTCGATGAGTCTGGCTCCACTGAGAATTCCGTCGCGGATCTTCGTTCCAACGGACGTGCTCAGTGTAATCGAGAAACTTCAGTATGTCTTTTTATTTTGTTTCACCTCCGAGGGGGATCCTCCTTTCCAAGCTACGAATAGATGTCTGCAAAAGCGGTGGGGTATACCAAAGACGGTATTCATAGTACGCTTCAGCAAGGATGTAAGCCGCAGTGCGGACCACCCACTTTATGGTGACTGCGGACCAGTATCCAGAACGGGGATCATGCCCCATGACGTAGCCCATGTATATCGGGACCGAATAAAGCTCGACTAAAGACCCCCCGTATGTGTAGTACAGTGGCTCCTACGGAAATATGGTTGTTTGGCCTCAAGGCATAATATTCCTAAGGAGGGTTCGTAATTTATTAGCTGGGCCACGTGGTGCATAATATTGCCCGCGTGCGCTACAGTATCCTTAAGGTACGGTAGAATTTATTATTTATTTTAGATATTTTATGCAGGTAATCAGCACAGTAGTGCGACCTGCCGAGGCGAGCTCCCGGCTACATATTTAAGCTGCCGGTTGAGCTCCACCTCTGAGGAAGTAAAGACAAGCACCCTTGAGTCTTCTTCTACATTTTCCGGTTGGAGTCTCTTGTCTATCCACGCAGGTTTCTAAGCCGCCGATCCCCAGGTCGTATCATAGCAGCGCCTGTAGGAGCATTGTCCGCCCAGTGAACCTTCCCCTCCGCTTGGTGTTTGCGGATCCCTTTCAGAATTCCCCCGGCTCGCGACAGCGGATACCGGAGACCACCTTTAGAAATACGCGCCTTTGGAGTCACTCAAAACTCCTAACGGACGTTGTGCTTTACTACCTCGACAGGAGGGCTGACAGTACCACAGTATGCCTCGACAAGGGCCCACCAATCCGCAATTGGGACATACCGCAACCTGCGGTAGCTCGGTCCTAGGCGATCTCCTTCCGTGCTCTGGTACTGTACGAAGAAGCACGTTCAGGCTCTCCAACGCTACTCTTCGCGGATAACTTTCGGCAGGAAGCTTGATAGGCTCTTCCAGGAAAGGTACCAAAACTCTGCTCGGATGATGAGTCTCGTCCAGCACGAAGCTTTGTAGCGTAATCGGACGCGGCCCTGCCACTCGGCGACCTGTAGTTGGTGAAGCATACCATAGTAACCAATTTTCCGGCGCATGTAGTAGAACAGGTCGTCGAAGTACATACGGATTCCCAATGGAGTCGCAAACGTTGCCCGGAACTGTCGGAGGCTCGCGATTCGGATTCACGCGCAATGGGCCTCTTGCAAGGACTCGCGACGACCGCCGGTGATGGCATATGACAGCACCACGATGCAGTTGCGCAAGTCTTAGGACATGGAAATCACACCGAGAATTTCCCCGCGGACGTTACCCGAGTTGTCGGTATAGGCAGCAATCAGCGGCTCGTCGTGGACTGTAATCGGGTGGAACCAGCGAGCGTTTTTCAGCAGCGAGGTTCCTCGCCAAGTTTTAGGATAGGCCGCCATGATAGCGTCGTAGGTCGGCCACGGGTGTAATAACGCCGGTCCACGGAATACGACAACAATCGGTTGCTGCGGTATACCTATGTTCCCCGTCTCAGGCGAGTACGAGGTCGTAGTGTTCACCTGAGCGGCTGCTGCACCCCCGCGTCCTGTATAGGGGGTTTTCTCTTCTGGCGGAGTGCAGCTATGCCCCGGAATCGGAAACTAGCCGAAGCCGGTGAAACCCTTTGCGGGGTGGTTCGAAGTGCCCTCGGGCATGTTACGTTCGTTTGTAATGGTAGCCGAAGAAGTCGGAGAGGTTTCGCAGTGTGCGCATGTTGGCCACCGAGGCGTATTTCCGGAAGCCAACGAGTTGGGCGTGCTCTTATCGCTGATAACCGCCATAGATTTTCCTCGGCGAGGTGCGTGCTCCGTCATAAGGGGGAGGATATGAAGTGCGACGGCCTCCACAGACGTTTTCCGTCGACACTCTGCCGGTTCACCAAATTCCGGTAAGGCCGCACTTCTGAGGACTGTTAATGTCGCGAGGGCAATACGCGTCCGTTTACGCGGTGGGTTCGAAAGTAATCGGCACGTTACGTGTCGCACGCCGTGGTACGCACACGGCAGCCGAGCCTGGCTGGATGGTTACAGTATGAGCGGCGGTTCACACCTGCCTTGCACGGTTAATTCGGTATTTTTCGCTATTTTATATATTTAGTTATCTCGGCCATTTCAGTTCTAGAGCTATAGTACTCAGCGCGACGGCACTTCGGCCGTCGTGCCTACTAAGCCGCACAAAGCGGGTTCTGCTGCTTAAACGTACAGCCCACGCGGGTAACTCTCTCCACCTTCGAGAAGTGCGCCGATGACTACGGACGTCAACCGCCCGTGACGCCGAGCACCAGTGTCTTGACCATTCATCCCTTCTTTCAGGTTCGCCCTTGTACAAGGTCATCCCCACCGAATCTCCTGTTTACCACTTTTAGACTTCGTCCACCACCCGCTCCGCGCGGCTTGCCCGAGACCCGCGCGGCCTAATATATTAGCGGGCTGCGCCGAAATAGCCAGACGTTTATTGCACGCCTACGCAAAATAGTATGAAAAAATATCGGAATCAAAAAAATTTGAAAAAAATATGTTCATCCCAAGCAAACCTTTACTGTCACAAAAAAAGTTTATATTGCATCATTTCTGTTGAGCACCGCTGATGAAACGTTCTTAACAAGCCCCTGTTGTTGTATTTCCCTATTAAAAATGCGATAGATTCTTAGCAATTTTTAATACAGTTTTTGAGTTCAAAAACTAGTGGAATTTGCCTTCCATTCGCATAAACCATCCTAGCCCGCAATCCTCATACAAATTTGATGAGATTTAAATTTCGAAAGCGCTCCAGCCAGTCCAGAACGGAGAAGTCTTATTCTTGTAGCCAATTATTGACTTTAGATGCAGTGTGCACAAACGCAATATTCTAATGAAAAATAAAAACGTTTCTTCATGGAAACAGGAAACAAGCAGTAAGAAAAACTTTTGTAGCACTTTTTGAAATTTTCAACGTTCATGTTTGTTTCAAAAAATGTTATGACAAGCAGATCTTTTTAAGAAATGCCAGCCTACTCCATATTCAACTCCGCGACAACATAGGGCCTGGAAGACAGTACAGACTATCCATTACAAAGATCAAATGAATTACATTTTGAGCACTCTGGTCTACTTCGATTGAAATGTTTTATGAGTACGCTTTTCAAGCAAATCCGCCAATATTATATTGCGTGTGAAGATCTTGCAGGAAAAACGTTTTTATTCATTTTTTATATTTCAATAGTTTTGTAGTGCTTGTCTCTTTTCTTACAGTTTATATTGGAACAGTGAGATTGAGATTCATTCCCATTGTTTTGCAATATATTTGGCTTCTAGACAATACCCTTTTAAATTTTCATTTGCCTACAGAGCTGAGCTTTTTCAGCCCTTACGGTGATCGTTTCAGTTCATAACGATTTGTGGTTTTGAGGAAACTAGCAATTATGACTCTAGAACGCTTTCGTAATGGAGCAGTAGCCCTGTTAGAGTTTTACTCCCCGTTTAATTTGATGATCCAAAGCTGATATTGCTTCGAAAGTATAGGACCTAGAGCTTTTCTTGCTGGAAAAAAAGCAGTGTAGGTATCGTTTTGAATCGTTTATACATAGACGATGCTCACAAAATAGCTTACAGTACAGTTTGGCGAACACTTTAGTGGAAGTATCATTTTTAAGCGCTATGTAGAATGCGTTTTAAAAATACAATACATATATAAAACGTGTATAAATGCGTAAATTTTCGTACTCAAGCCGTTTGAATAAGTGTCCATTCTGCTTGAGAATTTTGGTCAAATAACTAAATTACAACTATATAATCTTCCAATAATTTTATAGTATGTAAGTCGTTTCATGAAAATCTCTATCATCTATGTCAAATATGAAATTTGTTACGTACAATGTACTTTCAGAGTTATAAAGTTTTCTAAAAAACAAATGTCTCTTTAACCCTTGCAATTCAGTGTATAAAAATAATCTTTTACTTCGATAAACTGATATATATTGAACGCGATTTTAGTATCGCCTTCTACTTTAAAATTTTAAGTAATTTTTCCGGAACTGCAAACACTTTCTACTATACGTTTATGTTTACAAATCGTGTGTCTAGTAAAGAACAATGTAAAGTAAGTTTTTGTGCATGATATTTATTTTTTTAGAACATTAACTCATTTCACTTTTGCTTGATTTCAAACTAATGTTTTTGCTTCTTCCAAACAACGCATCTAAGTGTTTTAAATTTACTGGGCAGTATCAAAATATTTTCAACATCTATTACTTGGGTTTGCAGGCGTTTGGTCGCTCACAACTTTAGTTTTTCTCAAAACGCTTTATACGTAAATGTGAAATACTCATTTCTATTCACTGAAACGCAAGATGCATTATGAATTATTTTTACAAATCTTTAGACGCAACGTAAACATCTGAACATTGCTACAGCTTCAGGACATCTAGGAAAATGTATGGAGAAACAAAACAATTTCTAAAATTGTATACGATATATAACGTATAAAAGGATAACTTACAGAACAAAGCTTAAATACTGCTATAGAAGAAAGAGTTTTACATCAACTTTCAATAAACATAGAATGAAAGCAAAGATCGTGAGATAAATCCATTTTTCGCGTATTCAAAGCGATGATTTGCTCAACGAATTTTATAAAAGCATGGAGAAAGCTAAAAATGTAAACTATTGCGCATTCAGATTCACATATGCACCAAAAGCAGTAGAATCTATCCTACATAAAAAAAGCCAAATTCTAGATTCGTGCAAAATAGCTTTCAACTTTACAGTTCCCTTACACATTTTAGATGCCGTTATGAAATGTCTTCGATCTTTTTAAAGTTCCGGACGGCTTTACAGTACCAGGACGTTTGTCTCCGGTAGGGGCAACCATAGCAATGTTTTTGTTTTCCCTTGAGCGGTAGACAACAACTTTTCTCGGATTATTCGTCTCTGCAGCATGCACTGTAAGGACATGTTCTTTTGCTGGAAGGTAGTGATCAAAGTGCGTATAGCAAAGCACACAACAATACCTAACAACCATTTTCCAAATCCAATTTACTTTTCAAATGGAATGAATTTGTTCTTGAGAAGCTTCAAACTGAATATACCAGGTAATGAAAAGGTTAGGCACAAATGAACGAAATGTGTGTGGTGTCGGAAGAGAAGACCTTACTATGAACTTTGCAGGGAGACCCATCGACTACACTTTAAATAATCAATGTCATTTCCTGTCATAAAAGATGATGATCTTTTAAAACACAGTATGATATTTGGCAGAGGTTAAAAAACTCTGCTTCCATAATTCATAATGCAAGTTGTATGCACGCGTGTTTTGATTCTTTACCTTAAAATATTTTCAAAATATAAATAAATCAATGATTTATGAAACACAACTTTTTTTCTTGCTGACAAGGATTTTTCACTTTGCATTGATATTGATGGAAGCAAGAAAAACATACTCAGAAACCCTTGCTATGATATTCGGGAGTATAAAAATATATTCAAATATAAAGACAAGTCCTGTTGCAATCTTTAGTATCACCATTAAGAGTACCTTGAAAAAATGATGCTGGAAATAGAAACGAAAGCGATAGCTTATAACGTTTTGTTAAGTCTAGTTACCAGAAAGTTCTGAGGTTTTTTGTACTCAATTGTTTTCTAAAAAATTGATATTACATTAATCTTGGTCAATTCCAAAACTTAAAGCACATTTATCTACTCGGAAACCGCATTTATTCCGTACATGAGAGCCGTTTATGGAAAAAATACAAACAACGGAACAAATAGTTCTGTGAAGACAAAACAGCAGAATGTTTCCAGCATTGTTGTCATTGCGAAATTATTTATAAAATGATATGGTTATCACTTTCTTGGCCTCTCGGCGTTTGAAAACCAGTTTGAGAGAGTAATACGAAGAAAAACCATGAACAAAACTGCGTATTGCGATTGAAGCGTCTTCATTTTGAATTGTTTCGTACTCGGAATGAACGAAAGACACGCCCGTGGGAGTCTGCGGTATATGTTACGAAGGGTTGCCGAATACCAGTAGACCTCTACATACAGGTCTCAGAGTGTCTTCGAAAACGAGATAGGCTGGTGGCCGGAAGCATTGTACTACGTTTTGTATTCATCTGTTGCGAAAAAATCCATTTAGGGCAAGGTAACAGCTTTGAAATGCTACCGCTGGAATAAAGGCTTGACCAAAACCGAGTAGTCAAGCCGTCTGTTTGAAGCTTTTCATGGAATTGATAATGCTTATCTGGCTACGGAGCGGTGTGCAATGTCCATGGCCGAGCTGAAAGTGCCGATAAAGACGCTGGCTGTTCGACAACGGTAAAACAAGCCAAAGACAACATCCATGGAGTTCGTGCAGTATGCACGCTCTGAAAATGACATGCTTAATGTCCGTAGTCTTCAACAGATAACAAAAATTGCCAAGGCATGGGTGATGAAAATGGACTAGCCACCGCGATCTCTTAAGACGGAATAAATCCGATCAAATACTTGACGACGGCCAGTTCACTCAAAAACATTCTCGGTCTTGGAAAAGAAACATGCTTCCACCTAGAAAGGAGGGTACATACGGCACTGCATAACTCACAGCTTTTCTATAAGCTGGTAGAGTGCCGTTTTGCGCTGCAAGTGGAATTGGGCTTGCCAGTTCTGGTTGATTACTGATCGCTTGTTTCCGCCATACCTTCTATTAATCACGAAACTGCTAAGAGTCTGAATGACTTTCGAGACATTGATAAACGCAGGGTAAAACATCGTGCTCGTGTCATCATATCGTGGTTGTGGTACTGTCAGCCATCCTCTACAGGTAGTAGATGACAACGTCTGTTAGGAGTTTTTGTTGACTCCAAAGGTGCGTGTTCCTAAAGGTGGTATAAGGTATCCGCTGTCGTGAGCCGGGGGAATTCTTTAAGAGGATCCACGAGCACCAAGCGGAGAGGGAGGTTCATTGGGCGGACAATGCTCCTACAGGCTCTGCTATGATGCAACCTGGGAATCGGCGGCTTGAAAACCTGAGGATGATCGGCAAGAGTCTCCAACCGGAAAAATAGATGACGACTCAAGGGTGCTTGTCTTTACTTCCCTAAAGGTGGAGCTCAACCCGCAGCTTCAGTATCAAGCCCGGAGTCCGCCTCGCCAGGTTTCACTACTGCAGTAATTACCTGCGTTAATTATCTAAAATAAAAAATAATTTTACCGTCCCTTAAGGATACTGTAAGGCACGCGGGCGGAAGTACAGCGCATTTCAAAAACAAATTACCCCTCAAAAGTGCGCCAAAACTGTACTGTAGACTAGATTTTGCACATAGTCTATGTAGAATCGTTTCAAAAAGATATGTACACCGTCTTCTTTATAATAATAATGGCTCGACGCCCGCCACTTTTCAAGCATGAACAGCTTCAAATCGTTAAGTTAAACGCCAAGAAACATTCCTACAGTGCTATCGCTAAAAAATTAAAGCGTTCTAGGGTCACAATTGCTACTTTTCTTTAAAACCCGACTCTATAGTGCTTAAAATCATCTTCTGGACGCCCAGAGAAGCTCAGCCCAGTAGATAAGAGAGGTATTAAAAAGGGAGCTGTGCAAAGGAAAAGTATAGTGCAAAACAATTAGAACTAATCTTAATCTCAACGTTTCTAAGTCAAATACATGGAGGCAGATAAACAGCACAAACTTATTAAAATATAAAAAAATGAAACACACATTCTTTCTCCAAGACCATCACAAGCCCAAGAGGATTGTCAGTTGTGCTGGAAAAGCCTCATGGAGAAAACAATGGGAAAATATTATTCTTAATGATGAAAAAAAGTTCAATTTGGACGGACCAGATTGCTATAAATTTTATTGGCACGATCTTCGTACACAAAGTCATGAATTTTATACCAGGCATTCAGGTGGAGGCTCTGTAATGGTTTGGGTAGGTATTTCTAAAACGGTTTGACGGAAATTGCCTTCATTGAAACAAACATGAGTGCGTAAAAATATCAAGAAGTTCTATAAAGATATTTTCTACCGCTTGGTTTATGTTTTCATAAAGAAATTTTCTTTTTTCAACAGGATACTGCGCCTGCACACACTTCATCTTTAATCAAAAATTGGCAACAGGAGTCTGAAGTATCTGTTCTAGAGTTACCGGCGCGCGCACCAGATTTTAACCCAATTAAAAACGTTCGAAGACTGCTGGCCAGGATGGTTTATGCGCCTGGAAGGCATTTTTAGACAGTTTTTGAACTCGAAAACTGTACTAAAAATTGCTAGAAATCTATAACAGTTTCAATTGTGGAAAAGTACATCAATTCGATGCCAAAACGTTTCATTAGCGTTAAACATCAAAAAGAATGCAAAATAAACTATTGAGCGTCGCTCAGTAAAGATTTGTTATTGCTGATCATATGTTTTTGAAACGGTTTTTTGACTTTACTTTTTTCTGAAACCTATTTTTGTAGGCGTACAGTATACACTTGATAGTTTTTTGAGATTTCACAGCATGTCGTATGTTTTTGAAACAGTCTGTGTGCACCACGTGCCTGAGTTAATAAAATAAGAGCCCTCCATAGGAATACTATACCATAAGGCCACACCACAATTTTTCCCTCTGGAGCCACTGTACTACATAATCTCTTTCCTAAATTGCATTACGTCGTCGAGGTGCATCTTCCACTTCTTTGATCCCTGGGGTCGCTCCTATCGGTGTTGCTTCAAGCGCGGCCTCCGGCGATTGACACATTCTCTCCTTCAGGCGTTCCTTCATACTTCCATACTCCTGCGCGGCGTACCGCCGCTAGCCCGTGTTTTATCCATTGTGGTGTTTGCGGGTGCTGCTCCTCCTTAGCCCGGCTGCGTCTCCTCCTTCTTGGCGTAACCTGTTGGTGCTGCCGTGCCAGTCGGCGGCGTGAGTTTCCACGCATTCCAGCGTGCCGTGCGCGGTGCAGGCGCGCATCTTCCTTAGACGGAGCGTGGGTCTGTCCAAAGTGGACATTGACCCTCTTGAGGCACTTGGCACTCCGATTCCTTCGAGGGTTCTTCTTCTGGAAACTCCAGCTTCACCGCGTCCGTTCATTCAATTTTCTCGAAGATGCAAGTCTCATAATCCTCTCGTCGGCGCCCCCGTCGGCCTCCACTGGATATGAACGAATGCCTCGCAATGGTGCTCTATACCTCGCCTAATTCCGGTTGTTCGGCTTTTCCTCGAATTCCATGGTGACGGCTTGACGCGGCTCCCTCCCCGGTGGTGCATTTAACCACGGATCATTCCCCAAGTGGTGTCTGATCTCTCTCCTCAGGTGCTACCACGCGTTCGGTCGCCATCCGTCCGGCTTCCTACACTTTTGGCATGTCTGCTTCGACTCCGGCGTCTACGTCTCCTTCGAATCCTGAGCTGTGCCACACCTCGACCGGTGCACCGTTCCGTCCAGGAGAGCATTTTGATCATCGCGCCACGCGGGTCTCCGTCCCGTTCCACGACAGGGGCATAAGCCTCCCGTGCCCCGTGGAGGACTACATTCACCACTTCAGCCCATACCTTCAAGCGATGCGATGCCGCGCCGTACGGGAGGTTGCGTGGAACGACCAGAAGCAGAACTGGGTAAATGCATATCGTGCTCACTGGCTCTACACTCAGGTGCACGGTGACAGCGCTCCAACCACGGCGAGACACTGCGATACTCCTTTTCTAAGGTGCGCCGAAGAACGCGAGGTTCAGGCGCGACTCCAGGTACTTTTTCACAAGGAGAGCTCACGCCAACGAGCGAGGCGACCCGTAAGCATTACCAATGGACGCTCTGCCCTCGCGGTGCTGCTCATCGATCCCCCATACGATCGCCTCTACTGGCTTAACCGAAATCGATGGGGGACGCACCTTGTGGACGAGACTCGAGTACGCACCGCCTTCGGGTACTTCCATGGTTGGCATAACCCGGAATTCCATGACATGCCTTCCGGGCAACTTCCGAAGTACTACCTTAAGGTGAACGACTCCTGGAGGGACCACTTGGTTTCCCCGCATTTTTGCGTGGCGACGCCCATGACCTTCGCGTATCATACCTCTGAGGTTGGGGATCCCCATGACTCCCTAGGGCGGTTTGTCATGTTGGTCGCCTCGACGGAGTTCGCGGTCGGCACCCTGATAGCGTATCTTCAAGCAGCGGATGAAGGCGTAGCCTCCTATACTCAGTGCCGCGACGGCCGTCTCTACTTGGACTCGTCGTATCCGCCGACCGCCGGACGTTTGCTCCCCTTGTCGGCGTCCATTATCCGTGTCCTGCGCTGGTTTGGCATCCAGAACCTTACGAAGCGCACCGCATGAAGTGAGTCCGTGGCGGAGAAGCTGCTGGATTACAACCTCCAGGTGGCGTGGAATGACACGCCAGGCTTCCTTTTCGTACGACTACGGCGAAGACAAGTTCCTCCTCATTGTGAGGAGTCCTAATGGAGACGATGACGGGCGAGCATACTCTGCTTTTCCCCGTCTGGAACCCTCTTAGGTTCCTCAGGTGCCGCGGCTCCGAATACCCGACTATGACCCCTTGATGGAGAGCATGGCGCACGATACGCCCCGTCGATTACCGGCTCCGTTCCAGGATATGGGCGCACCTCCTGAGATGATAACTCCGCGGCCCGTCGCAGTGCCGAGTGCTCCCGCAGGGGTAGTCGCCATGTCCCCTATGGAAGAGGACGAGACTGCTCCCGTACTGGTACCTTCGGCCCCAGTGGTCCAACCCGAATTGCGGAGCGTCCCTGTGCCTATTCTTCAGCCACACCTGCAAAGCGTTCAGTTCCCGTACCGCCGTCACCTCCGGTGTCACCGACTCCGTCCTTGGCTTTGTTGACCTCCACTGCGGAACCTGCGGAATCCCATCGGGGAGCCCCTGTCCCAGCCGGCCCGCCTTCTGCGGCTCCTTCCGTGGTGTTTATTGCGCCGTCAACGAAGGTGGCCGCTTCGGGTGCACCGTTGGGCGGAGTATCTTCTGGGACTCTGGAGGCTGCCTTCCAAGAGTTGGTGCAGGCGTGCCTTGTTACAGGGCGTCCTGCTCCGGCTTCTCCTGTAGAGGCTTTGCGCGAGGCGCGTGCTCGGGTCTCAGAGCTCCACAAGGCCCCGGCAGACCGAGCCTCGATGGCGGCCGTCAACGAAAGCCTGTTGGACGTCTTCGATAACTAAGCGCTCACGGCAAAGCTCGCCTTGAAGCTGAGTATTCAACGCAATTTGGTGACCTGTATGTGATAGAACCCTGGCGAATAAAATATCCATCGGATGGAGCAGAAGTTCCACGAACGGTAGTTTCAATATGCATAGGCCGTGCCCGCGCGCTTAACAACAGGAAATGCCGCCGTGGGAGCATGCAAATAGCGAGAAATGGCATCCTGGAGGCGAAAAAGGTAATTCCAGGTAAGAGATGGACTGCGGAGACGAAAAACAACTCCGGTTGGGGGCCCCCTTCCCCCTCTCCGAAACGGGAGAGCCTATATGGACAGGCGATTCCGCACCAGATTGGCGTAGTATCGCCTGAGGAAGTTCTCCGGCACGTGTTCCAGAGGTTCTTTCGTGGCGTCATTTGAGATGTGCCCATACCATCGAACGCGGTACAGTATACCTGCAAGGGATTGTCAGTGGGAGACAATATGGTCCACCGCGTAGAGGATGTCACCTTCAGGGGTCAGGATGGCATCGGGAGCCTCCAGTAATGGTTCACCGAGAGCAGAGATGCGGTTCCCAGTATCCCGTGGTGTTGTCGCGCCTGTGGTGGTCGGATGAGGAAGTTCTGCGCGTTGTCCCGGAGGTAGGGTGGTAGACATTCGTGAGAGGCTGGGAGTTGGGTCTTTTGTCACCTTATCACGGGAGACGACTTCTCTGAGCCCGTTTACCTCAATGGCAACAGTATCCCTATAGGTGGCCAGGACTTTGTCGGGCCCTTAGGTGGTTGGCGCTAACTTGCGCGTGATGTCCGGCGGTTCGTCGGGTGTTTCCCCAGGTTTGTCAGGGAAAACATCGTCGCCTTCCTTTAGGTGAGGGCCCTCCATCACCTTCCGGTCGAAGTCCTGTTTTTATCTTCTCTGCGAGGCGTTGAGTCTCTCCTTTGCGAGGGAGAGTGGGTTCTCATACCGCCCTAGGATGGAGCGTTTGGCTTGAGCCGCTGCTGGCACTTGTGGCCCATCCTCAGGGTGCGCCGAGGCGCGTGCTGGAATGGCGGAACTTGGAGGGATGCGCGAGAGCACCAGATTGAAAGGAGTGGTCCCCGTGGAGCGGGCACCTGCAGGATGTATGCATACGTGAGGGGGCCCACATATTCGTCCCAATCCTTCTGGTGGTCCGCAACGTAGTGCTTCAGCCTCGAGGAGATGGTCTCGTCAAACCTTTCTGCCTGTTTGTTGGTATGGCGGTGATAAGCAGTTGTATACAACGGATTCATTCCCAGAATTCCGGAGACGGCGCTGAAGAGCTTTGCTGCGAACTGGGGGTCATTGTCCGTGAGGAGTAACAATGTTATCCCATAGGGGTAAACCCAATGCTCCCAGAAGGCGTCGGCAATCACTGCTGCAGTGGTGCCCTGGAGGGGGACGGCACACGTGATCTTCGAGAAACGATCCAAGACCACTAGGATAAATCGGTGCCCTCGCTCTGTCTTAGGGAGAGGGCCCGAGGTTTTCATGGCCACAAACTCCAAAGGTCCTGAAGGTGGGAACAGAGTGAGCGGCGTCCGGTGTTTCCGTATATTCCCCCTAGCGGCGGCGCAGGAGTAGCAACCCGTCACCGTTTGAACGGCGTCATTTGCTACGTTCTGCCAATAGAACGTCCTCCGCATGGTGAGATACATCCGCGATCCACCGAAGTGCCCCGCGAGTTGAGGATAGTGCGAGAGATACAGCACCATCGCCCGTGCTCTCGTGGGGACCACCTTTTAGAGACCTCCTTCTAGGGCTGCGCGGCGTACAAGTACGCCGTCTTGGTCGATGTCGAGTGACAATGTCAAACTCCCCACAGTGGCGAGGCACTCCTTGTAGTACGCATATGTACTCTATTTCGTCAGGAACTCCGCTACGGTGCTGTGGAGAACTTCTTTCTCCTACTCGAACAGAGCCATCACCTCAGGGAGTCCACTACACCTTCCTCCAGGTTCACAGCATTCCAAACATTTTACATCGGATCCTTCTTTGCCATCGGCGTCTTAGATGACCAGACACGGGATATTGTCCTCCAAAGTTGTTTTGTCTTCGCCCTCGGTGGAGATTCGCGAGAGCGTGTACGCTGCCTGGTGTATTGTGCCAGGACGGTGGAAGATGTCAACCTCGAACTCCAGGAGGCGTAGCCTCCTCATTTCCAGGCGGCCGGAAGCATCCGTCAAGGACAGTATCCACTTCATTGGTGCGTGGTCTGTCCTCAAGTTGAAACGTGCCTATTCCAGGTACGGGCGTAAAAGCAAAACCGCTCACACGATGGCAATAAATTCGCGCTTCGATGAGGAGTAGTTCCGTTCCGTAGGTGTGTGGCCATGAATCTAGTATCCGATGGGTTGGAGTTCACCTTCCGGTTGCTCCTGTAGGAGGGCACATCCGACCTGATATTTACAGGCGTTAGTGTCCAGCACCATTCAGCCCTGCTGCTTCGGAAGTACCAAGATCAGTGGTTCTATTAGTCTTCTCTTCAGGACGTTAAAGGCCCCAAACTCCTCATCCGTCAATATAGCTTATTCAGTCGGCTTGTTTTTCTCCAAGAGGAGGTTCAACGACTCCGCTATACAGGAGATATTCGCGAAAAACCTCCGGAATACATTACACAATCCCAGAAAGGAGCAGAGCTCTATCTTGTTTGTGGGATTGTGAGCTTCCTTGATGGTGTCCTGAGTTTTTATGGAAACCTGTAGATGGCCCGGGAGCACAACGTGCCCGAGGTAGTCCACCGAAGACTTAAAAAAGAAACATTTCTCCCGCTTCAAGGTGAGTCCAGTATCCTTTAAGAGTTGGAGCATGTGCTTCTTATGAATGAAGTGCTTCTCCACGCTGCAAGAGTATATGATGACGTCATCGATATACACCAAGGCGCGTACTGCCACTTCACCTTCGACAGGATAATGTCCACCGCTCGTTGGAACGTAGCGGGTGCATTCTTCAATCCAAATGGCATCCATAGGAATCTGAAAAACCCACAGTGCGAGGTGGTTGTTGTCTTATCCTTATCGGAGACGTCCATCTCAATCTGCTAGTAGCCGCTGTTGGCATCCAGCGTGGAGAAAACGGACGCATCGCCTAAGGAGGCGATACATTCATCTAAATGAGGTATCGGGTACGAATCCCGTACCGTCACCTCGTTGAGGCGTCTGTAGTCAATACAGAACATTAAAGAGACATAGTTCTTCTTCAAAAAGCACCACCGTGGAGGCCCATTTGGAAATAGAAGGCTCGATAACGCCCTTCTACAGCATCCGGTGGACTGCATCGTGTTCGAAATCGCGATCATGGGGTCCAGCCCTCCTCGGGAGTTGATGTCCCGGTTTTGCATCGGGTGTGATTTAGATCCGGTGCTCGACCAGGCTGACCTGACCCAGGTGACTAGACTACATGTCCAGAAAGGCGGATAGCATCTCCACTATCCTATGGCGATACCCTTCGAAATCCTTGCCAATTTGGAGCTTCTCCTGCCAGAAGGCGGGATTTTTTTTCAGTGGAGTCATGGAAGTCGCCTCCGCCTTTTTGGTGACTGTAACATCGCGGTCCGCAAGGTCTTCCGCTTGTGGAAGATGAGCCAGTCCTGCAGGGACGGGTAGTGCCAACCCGACGACAGTTTCTTTGTGGAGCCGTAACGGCGTCTCCTTCAAATTGGCGAGCACAACCCTGAAGAGAATGTTCGGTATTATTTCCAAAAAACCGTTCGTCATCATGAAGTGCTGCTTCATCGTCCGTTGTGGACTCCCCTGTAGGAACGAAAAGCCAGATGAAGAGGTCTGCACCTAAACTTCGGCCTGACTCCTCGCAGATATTTCGATGCTCTTCACCACTCGGAGCATATTTGACTGCGTCTCCTTTGGAAGGTTGCCCACGTGACGCGCATTGGCGTCCGGTCCTGGAGATGCGGACACGATACCTACAGGGGCGGCGTCGTGAAACGTCACCTTCCGCAGGCGTGGGTAGATTGCACGTACAAACCGATTCACAAAGGAAGTGCCCAATATGCATTGTGCGGCCAAGTTGGTCGCCACGAGAAACCACACTTTCATCTGTAAGGAACCTAACCGGAGGTACATGGTGATTGCACCAAAAATGGTCAATGACAGACACGACGCATCGCTCACCGTAGGGAGCTTGCCAGTTCTCAAGGAGCCAAGAGCAGACGGCGGGAGAACGTCGGCGTGCACCAGATTGGGGCCAGCTCCGGTATCGAGGTTAGCGCGCACCGTGGTGGAGGCGAGCGGGGAACATCCTATAGAGGCGAATACCTTGTAAGTCTCGCGGCCAAGCGTGCAAAGAGAATCCTCAAAGGTGTCGAACGGGTCCAACGGGATTGAGGGGCCTGCCCATTGTGCGTTGACGGAGCAGACGGCTTCTCTCCCTTTCCTAAAGGCGACCTCCGTGGAGCTGAGGCTCGATGGTAAGGAGCCATGCGAAGCCTCTACGCGTGGCTCTGAGTGATTTCCTGGTTAAAGGGGAGCTGAGTTTCAGTCGGGGACGGCTTCTGCGGTTTTGCATCGCGATGCGACGTGTTCCCTTCAGGTGCAATCGGCTTGGTCACCTACACCTGCGTTGCGAGTGAAAGTGACAGTGGAACAGGCTTCCCTCCCAGGGGAGCACGGTAACCGTAGTTTCCTTGAGAGAAGCGGATGTCGCGATACGCGGTTTGACAACTTCTGATTTCTGTTGGTGTGTCCTTCATGTCCTGGAAGTTTTTTTCCCGTTCCTGCAGGATTGCGGCCCTCGTCGCCGGGGTGAGAGTCGTACAGTGTATTGGCTTTCCAGATAAGCAAATGCTGCGAGGCAGTGGGTAGCCTCGAGGGTTCGCAAATAGGACACTACTGTAGCATCCTGCCGAGGCGTTTGAAGTGGGGGACGAGGGTGTCCTCGTCCTAGACGGTGCTCCCTGAGATAAGGCGTAGGTGAGGGCAAGGGCCTCTTGCTCTCCTACGAGCTTGAGCTCGTCCACCTCCTCCGAGGTGCTGGAGTCCAATGTCAGGGCAGATCACCGACGGGTCCTTGAGGCCCCCAGTTAGTCCGAAAGTGGAGTATGGCTGCGACGAGCAGCACGGTGGGTATCCCCATATGATTTCGCGAAACGCGCTAGCTCCGTATAGGTGGTCTTTTGGCTGCGATGTAAGGTAGTTACGCACCCTTGCGTGGATCGAGGGGAGGATTCCCTTGACAAACAACTACTTCAACCGCCGTTCGGAGTACACGTTCCCACACCGTAGGGCCTTCTTCCAGAGCTTCTGTGAGAATTCCGTCTCGGTCATTCCCGTGTTATGCCTATGGGAGGGGACTTCAGCATCAGCATCGGCTATCACATCGTCCGTGGTGTACCTTTTCAGCAGAACATTGACCACCTCTGGGTAAGTTGTCAAGATCTTTGTTCCAGTATTATCCGAAATGGTGCTCTCCCACGTGAGGCGCTGCTGCCCCAGCGAGTGCGCTTGGCCTATGGCGTAGAACTGAAAGCACCATATGGTGGTACCTTCATGGAAAAAGTTGATATTACTCGCTGAACGGAAGCGTGTGAGAAAATTCAACACCGAGGTGGGGTCTTCACCTGGGATGGAGTGCATCTTCATTTGAATATCCATGCGTCGCTGGATGTTCGTCAGTCGTTCAGCGACCAACGTGTCGTAAAGAGTGGAGCGATCGTTCAACCTTTAGGTGTCATAATCCACCACTTTGGGGGCGAAGAGGTCGTTAAGCGGGACGACCTTCCTGATTCTTTTGCTTTTCTCTTTGGGAGATATACTGTCCTCCGAGCTGGAGCTATTTACAGATTCAGAGTCTGAGCTTCTCTTCGAATCGATGTCTCCCTTTCTTCTTTTCTCCCTCCGTTTCTTTCCGCGTCTTTTATTTAAGTGGTCTGGGTTACTGATACCGCCATTATCGCGATCCACCCGAGGAGTATCCTGTTCTTCCCTCATTGGGTGAACTCTTTAGCGACCGGTATCCTGTCCTGCTCCGTAGGGCGTCAGGTCCAGAAGGTGCATAACAAGATTCCGGAGGTGGTCCCGTTTCCCTACGGCAGTATCCTTTCCTCCACTCGCGTAAGGGGTGGCAGTATCCTGTCCTTCTCTGCCCGGGGTCACCTTAGGTATTGATAGAGGGAACCTCTCCTGTACGGAAGAGTGAATTTGAAACGCCGCTGCGGCGAGCAGCTGAGCGGTTTGGGAGCGAACCTCCGCACGGATAACATTTGAGATCACCTCGAGGAAGGGATTGGACTCCAGCAAAGCATCCACAGCACGGTGAGCGCTCTCCGTTGCGATTTACTCCACAAGGACGGGGCGGCGCGCTACGAAGTGGGCTTTCATACCTGCAGGTATGCTTTCGACCACCTCTCGTGAGAGCCAATTCGTAAGGTGCGGGG